>CM059435.1:75958006-76418006 GCA_030390025.1 Squalus acanthias | reverse complement strand
CTGGAGTCGGGGGGGAAACACGAAATGCGGATTACACGACTCCAACCCGACCCCAAGACAAAATCCAGCCCACAGACACACACAGACACACAGACAGACACACACACAGACACACACACACACACACACATAGACACACACAAACACACACACACAGACACACACACACACACATAGACACACACAAACACACACACACACAGACACACACACACACATAGACACACACAGACACACACACATAGACACACACAAACACACACAGACACAGACACACACACAGACACAGACACACAGACACAGACACACACACAGACACACAGACACAGACACACACACAGACACACAGACACACACAAACACACATGCACAGACATACACAGACAGACACACACAGACACACACACACAAACACACACACACGGACATACATAGACACACACAGACACACACAGACACACGCAACCACAGACACACACACAGACACACACACACAGACACACGCAACCACAGACACACACACAGACACACACAAACACACACAGACACACACACAGACACACACAAACACACACAGACACAGGCACACACACAGACACACACACACAGACACACACAGACACACACAAACACACAGACACACACACACACACATACAAACACACACGCACAGACATACACAGACACACACACAAACACAGGCGCACACACACACTCACAGACACAGACACACACACTCACAGACACAGAAACACACACACACACACACAGACACACACAGACACAGACACACACACACACACACACAGACACACACAAGCACAGGCACAGACACACACAGACACAGGCACACACGCTCGAGCACACAGACACACAGACACGCACACACACACACAGAAGCAGGCACACACACACACATGCTCGAGCACACAGACACACACACACTCAAACACACACACACAGACACACACACAGACACACACACACAAACACACACACAGACACACACACATAGACACACAGACACACACAAGCACACACACAGACACACACACACACACAAAACTGGCATAAGTATGCCAACAATCATCTGCTCAGACTGACTCACACCACTTCAACACACTCCATGTTACAGTGGGGTCAGCTTTCACCACTTCACCAGGCAGGAACAGGTGAAGGGGGATAACACTATCAAAGTAGCCAAGCAACATTTACTGCCCTGTTCCCACTGAAGTCTGGGTCTCCGCCATTTTAGTGGGATCTTAAAATGGGAAGCCCAAACGTCCACTTCAAACAGCCGATACAATAGCCCGTGCAAACCGGGATCCTATGCTCCTCGGACCCCAATGCAATTTTGGAATACCAATGGGCACATGCACTGCACATGCTTCACCCACTGGTACTTGGCATTGTGTGACCTAACCTGAGGTCCTTAAAGGCACATTGCAGACCGCTCAAAAAAAGAGGAAAGAAGGTTTGTGAATGATTTTTGTGAGCCCAGGAGCAGCATTAATGATTGAAAAATTGCCCCCCTCTTGATGCCTGATTCTCTGCAGCCTTCACTCGGGATCACCTCAACCCCTTAGCTTACCGACACCAGCTGGGCTCCATGGTGGAACCGCCAGATTTCCCGCCCCCTCCGATTGGCTCCCCTACAGAATGCTAATGAAGCCTGACCGTGACTTTGGTTTGGGCCTTGGATCACCTCACAAATGGTATATTTCACCTAAACCATTTAGGGGGTGAATTTCCGTGGGGATCTGCCACTCGTCCACGTGGACATTGGGTAAGGACTGTGGTGAGGTTACCTGTAATAGCACCCACAGTCAAATAGCCCAGGAATACAATACCAATCTTCCAACTCTAATTGGGATCCCAGATACAGTTAATCTTCAAAGTTGACTGTCCTCACCAATGCTTAGTTGAGGAGCCATTGCCAGATGGAACAGACTTCATAAATGGGTCACTCATCAGCATTGACAGTAGTTGTAGTAAAATCTGCAGCTAAAGCCGTCAGGGCAACCACTATCAGAAGCGAATAAACCACAGTGTTAGGATCAATGTAGCAGTGATGGAGTGCTGACCTGTCAAAGGTGCTATCCTTCAAATGAGACAGTAAACGAAGGTCCCATCTGCTAGTTCAGGTGGTCTAAGTGGATATTAAAGACCCACAGTAGTATTTGAAGAAGATCAGGGAGTTCTCCAGGTGTCCTGGGCATCAGCTTTCCCTCAACCAATTGGTCATTCTTCTCAGTGCTGTTTGAAATCTTGCCGTGTACCGAATGGCTGCTGCATTTGCCCGCACAACAGTCATCACATTTCAAAGTAATTCAGTGTAAGTCAATTCCTCGGAGAAACATGCAAGTCTTTCCTTTTCCCAAATTTTGTGATCCAACAGGTGAGTACTCAGAATGGGAACAATTCTTTGGAAGTTCCACCGGTGTTCTGCTGTAACTCCGGCAGAAACTCCCTAAAAATTGGCAGAGACTTGCTTGGTCTGGGTTTCCGCTACACCTGGGATTTCCTGTTTACCTTGTAATCGGCGGAACCGCCGTACGTCCCTTCCAAAGCAAATAACGGCAAGGGAGCAGAGCCAGGGTGAGGCCTCCCTGCACTAGGAGCTCCCACTCCTGAGGCTGAGTTGGGACTGGTGTATCTGTGAAGGACAGCGCACCCTGTGAGGTGAGGGGTGCTGGCCTCCACTGGTGGAGTCCAGGCCAGGCAAGTGACTTGGATCTCCAGAGTGAGTGTTTCAAAAATATTCTCACAGATCGGCCCCCTTACCCGGGAGACCAGGGCCAGGATCATAAAAAGGGTCTCGACAAAACCCTCCTCGCCCGCAGGGGGATGGGGGATGGAGTTTCAGGCTTACATTGGCAGGGAAGTGACGGAGATGTGTCTGAAGTGGCACTGACTTCCGCCTGTCCCACAGTAATGAGATGTCCTCCCACTGATCGCACAAACTTCAGCAGGGTCAGTGCTGGAGGGCACCAGCTGGCACAATCCCTGGATTTTTTGGCTACATAATCATTTATTTGAAGTTATCAATTGAAAAAAATATTTTTCATGAAGCATTGTTGCTTTAAAGTCTCTTCAGCCCAAAAGCCAAGTTTCCCTTTAATTTTGCACAGATAAATCATTTGTAAATGTGTTTTGAGGGCAAGGCATCTGTTTATGCAACTCAATAGATCCTGTCATCAAGGAAAAATGGAAAAGAAAATATTTTTTCCTTCAGAAAAAATGTCTGATCATAACATTCTGTTGTTACCTTGACAGCAATTTTGGTAAAAAAAAAACAAATATAGTGGAATGCAAGGACTCCCCAGTCACTTACATTTTTTGTGCTAATATTTTAGATTTAAAGGTTTATATGATAGCACAATGTTTATGCCAAAAAAAAACAAGAGCTGCTGTAGCTGCTCTTCAACTTTCTGTATCAATCGACAGTGTCCACATAGAATGCCAGTGATGAAGCTTCACTCACCATTTGTCCAGCCTCTACAATGTTCGCCCAGTCAACATCACCACCTGGAACCTGTCCCCTGGACACGGACGTTTGAATGCAGATTGGCCACATATTGAACCAGGGTTGCTGAAGCACAAATTGGGTTTTGGGAGATTACATAGAAACATAGAAACATAGAATCTAGGAGCAGGAGTAGGCCATTCGGCCCGTCGAGCCTGCTCCGCCATTCAATACGATCATGGCTGATCATCCAAATCCAGTACCCTGTCCCTGCTTTAATCCCCACAGTACACATATCCCACCCTACCCCCGTAACCCCACGTATTTAATTCCCCCTAACATATCCCATCCTATCCCCATAACCCCACATATTTAATCCCCCCTAACACTAAGGGTCAATTTATCATAGCCAAATCAACCTAACCCACACATTTTTGGACTGTGGGAGGAAACCGGAGCACCCGGAGGAAACCCACGCAGACACGGGGAGAATGTGCAAACTCCACACAGACAGTCACCCGCGGTCAGATTCGAACCCGGGTCTCTGGCGCTGTGAGGCACCAGTGCTAACCACTATGCCACCGTGTTGCCCCTTGGTTATCCTTTCCGTCAATTTCCGCCCCAAAAACCACTAAGGCCAGTTTTGCGGTGAATCGGTCCACGTTGAAGTTGTCGCTAGCCAGAGCCTGTCATTATTCCACCTAATATACAATAATAATAATAATCAGGTGTAAGTATTAGATTATAATCTCATTATACAAGCGTATGAAAAGAAGTGTGAGAAAAGACCATCAAATCTGTCTCATCCAGTTGACGGTGAAATCCCACACATTGGCCGTGATTTTACTAACCTCGGCAGGTCGGTGGCGGGTCCCGACCCCGCTGCTGGCTCCATCCCAGCCTCTGAAATGAATTTCCCGAGATTGAGCTTGTTAAGCCCGCCCAGCGTGTTTCCCAGCCAATTAGAGGAAGCGGGTCTGGTGACGTCATTTGATGACGCATCATCAGGCGGTTTCCTTCAAGGGACTATGGTCAACTTTCTATTGGCATTTGTGCTGTCAGTGTTCTACAGCATTGAGGTGCTGCAAATACTGACAAGCACTGCACAGAGGTGCAGGGCTGCACCCAGGCTCTCCTATGACTCCCTCCATAAGCATATGGAGGGAGTCACAGCACAGAGGGAGGTCCTCTTCCCTTCCCATGGGCAGAAGAGACCTCCCCAGGAGATCAACACAACCTGGTTGCACATTGCAGAGGAGGACACAAGCAGGGATGTGGTCAGGAGGACCTTGGTGCAGTGCCTTTGGAAGTGGCTTAGTGAGTTGCAGTGAATGGTGAAACATAACGGTGCCCCCCGAAATGGTGATGAATGTGAAAGGAATGGCTTGGTCATTGTAGGGATGCTTTATGTTGTTGGTGTGGGGTGGTGCCAACCTGGCACATCATGTGACAGCCAGGGTGTACAGCGTCAAGTGAAGTAATTCTGGCCTCCCGGGCAGCAGTGTTGTTGGATGCTGATGCCCTGTGTCCTGTGCAGCATCAATTGATTGCGGAGAAGGTTGGTGTTGTTTTTGGTGCTGCTGGTGTGCTTGGTGATGCTGGTGTTGGGGCTGATTGTGGTGGGATTCTGCGGACCAAGGTGAGAGAATTTCAAGGGCACCCATGCTGATGGAATAGATGGCAAGTGAAGTAGAGATGACAGAAGCGATCTGTCAATGGTGAGAGAGGCTATGAGGTCAGACTGGATGGAGACTTGTGTAAAGACTTGCAGCATCCTGAATCTCTCGTGGAAATGCAGTTTAGAGAAGCTAGTGGTTAAGGGAACATATCTCAATCAGCTAGGAGCTTTGACTTGACATTTGAAGCTGTCAACTCATCAGCTGAAACAATAGCAAGTGACCTCCTGTCTCACCTTCACAGACGAGGTCTAGGCACAGCGGTAAACCGGTGGGCGAAGTGTCAAATCCAAAAAGCTGGGGAAAAAACCATCGATAAGTGGCTGTAAACAAGCCACTAATGATTTTAATTGCCTCCCCCGCCGCTGCGTGTCGGGTCTGCTCAGCGCAGACGGACCCGACATTTGGTAAAGACGCGTGGCGGCGGGTTCACAGCGGGGTCCTGACCCGCTGGGGAAGTAAAGCACTTTCTCACCCGACACGCCACCGATCGCACCCGCTGACCCCCAGCCCATTGTTTACCCATCCCTTAGAAATATTGGGCCAACATTTGCGATTGATGGCTTCCCGCGGGCGGACGCCTCCGACCTGCAAAATGTGTAGGAAAGTACCTGGTGGCCTGGGAAGAATGGCGGCTTGCGATCCTGGGCCTCTCCAGGTCCGCGCGGGCAGAGCCCCACGTATCCCAGGGGCACAAGCGGTTCGCAGGCGCTCCTGGGATCACGTGGGCCGGCCCAACCAATGGAAGAAGGGAATCCCCATTCATATTTTTGACAGTTCTGTACGTACAGAACTGTGAAAAGTATGAATGGGGATCACCTAAAAAATACACCAACACATTAAATACATTTTTTAAAACATTACATATTTAAAATTAATTAAAATGCCATTTAATTAAATATTTTAAACAAAAATAAAATTTTTGGAATTTTTAAAAAAAATGTTTTTATGGGGCTAAAAATAAACTTACCTTTTTGAAGAGTATTTTAAATTTATAAATGAGTTATCAAATTTCAATTTTCTATTATTTAAAACACTTAGTAAAAGCAGGCCTTACGTCAGGTGTTTTACCAGGTGTAAGAATTCTATGGCCTTTCAGCGGGCAGAAGTTGCGCAAAAAGCGCCACTCTCCACCCGCAGAGGCTCGTTTCTTGGGCATGCGGAGGATCTGCCAAGAGAATTCTTGATGCGGAGATGCCGGTGTTGGACTGGGGTGGAAAAAATGAGAAGTTGCACACCAGGTTATAGTCCAACAGTTTTATTTGAAATTACGAGCTTTCGGAGCTCTGCTCCTTCGTCAGAGAATTCTTGACAGATCACAAGTGCCAGGTTTCAGCGCATGCACTTCGCGTGCCTGAAACCAGCACTTGCACGGCCCCTACGGGTGCGTATGCACCTCATACGCACCCGTAGGGGTCGCAAAATCCGGCCCATTATCTCCTGGAAGAGGCAACAAAGCAGAGAAAAACCTGCAGCCAATTCAGGAAAAAAACTCTGGGAGATTCCTTGGCTGACTCACTTGGGCAATCCAGTAAGACCCAGGAGATTGCAGTTGCTCATAACTCAACACAATCACAACTAACTAACAACCTACTTCCCGAAGCTGAAACTGTCCCTTTTCTTTCCGGAACCTGTCCAGTTCTCTTTTAAATGACTACATATCACGGCAGTTTGTTCCAGAGGGAATGACTCCGTGAACAGAAATACTTCCTGTCATCTACCCAAATCTTTGTCTATGGATTTTATAGACACAACCTCCACTCCTACCATCCATTTCAAATAGCCTATCCAACCTGATCCCCTCAGTAACTGAAAGCTGAAATACAATGAGCACTATTGCTCAGGTATCATTTAGGTGCTAGGCTTGGCAGACGTAAATTTAAACAGCCACAGCAGGCAATTTAAAATGGTGGTTAAAATCCTTATTTTTGATCTCTTTCTCAATTTCACTACTGTTGTGCTTTCTCCTGTGGGGCTTCCATTTTTGCACCCACCCCCCCAAATTCTAAAGCGGCCAAAGGGAATTTCTACTGGAAATACCCCTTCATCTGCATTTCTTGGAGGAAGAAGAGATAGACCAAACTAGTGAGGTCCAACAGGAGGCATATGGTACGCACCCACCCGCACCCCCCACTCCAAGATATACAGACTCAGGAGCAGTACTTGCATAAGCTGTGCTTCACAAGGGGAGCCATCAGTGAGCTACGCCACATGCTGCAACCACCTCCACTATAAGCACCACACTGTCAGCGACGTTGAAGGTCAATACCGCCCTGAATTTTTATGCTATCGGCTCATTCCAGGTTGATACTGGAAGCATCAGTAGCATTACTGAATTGACTGCGCAGAGATGCATAAAGCAAGTCGCAGGTACATTATTTGCTGGAGCAAGGCAGTGCATCACCTTCTCCCATGAACAACCACAACAGCATCATAGAACATTGCAATTTTACTGACTGGCAGGATTTCCCAAAGTACAGGTGGCTGGGATTTTCCTTCCAGTGGCTGGATAGTGGTGGGACATTGAAACTATAGAACCTATTCTCGTGCTCCTTCAAGTCCTACATGGGTGGGAAATGTGTGTCGGGTAGCTGGTTGCTGCTTCTCAATGTGAGCCTCTTGGAACTTGGCCCTTGTCTCATGACAGCTAGATCTGGAGATGAACCTGCTGCAAGCTGCATCTTTCGTGTTGGTGGCAGGGCACACATGTGCTGCTATCATGAAGGACAGCAACATTATGTGAACATATTTATGCTATGCTGCTAGCACTGGCCACTGATCAGCAGGAAACTGTACTACAAATAGTATGAATCAGATTCAGCAAATCCCTGAGAAATGGCTGTCAGCAACTCTCGGAAGCCAGAAAAGACAGCCGTCTCCAATCTGGTGCTCCACAGGTTTAAGGGAACAGTTTGACCATCCGTGCCAAAAGCTAAGACTGTGTTTAGGGCCTCTGTGGTGCAGGGTGGCCTGTGGTGCTGCAAAGCCATTCACCATGGTGCCACAGCTGCTGATGAAAGACTGCACCAAGTCCTGCCACCTGCTACACATTCTGGCAGACGATCTCCGGTTCCTGCACATATATCTCATTCTCTGCAAGCACCATTCTTTCAAAAGCAGGACTGGCTATGGGTCCTGAAGCTCTTCAGCCGAGGGCCAATGCCACTTGATCTTCTGGTGAAGAATGCCAGCCCTCTCAACTTCTACTCCAGTTCCTCCTGCCCACCCATGCGCTGTGCATCAGCACTGTGTGCTCCCCTCTGGCACACTGTCTAATGCTCTCTGGGTGGATGTCTCTGGGTGGATGTCTCTGGTTGATGCTTGGCAAGAAGGTGAATGATGGTATGTGCTATATATATATATTCCAAGTCAAACACCATCTTAACTTGAAGAGAACTTGGAAGCGATGGTGTTCCCACAACATTGCTGCCCTTTTCCTTCAGGGCTGGGGAGTGCCATCAAAGTTAGTTTGGTGACTTGCCACGGTTCACCCTGTAGATACACACTGCAGCCACAGTGCACGGGTGGAAAGGGGGTGGATATCGTGACAGGGCACCAATCAGGTAGATTGCTTTGTCTTGGATGATGCTGAGCTTCTTGAGTGTTGTTGCACCCGCACACATCCAGTCGAGTGGTGAGTATTCCATCACATCCCTGACTTGAGCCTAGTAGATAGTGGAGAGGCTTTGAGGGGTCAGGCGGTGAGCCACCTGCAACAAAGCACCCAGCCTCTGCCTTGCTCTTGTAGCCACAGTATTGAAATGGCTGGTCCAGTTAAGCTTCTGGTCAATGCTGACCCTCAGGATGTTGCGAATGGGACTCAGTGAGTAGTGATGTTGAAGGTCAGGGGGAGGTGATTAGGTCTCTTTCTGGAGATGTTTATTGTCTGGCACTTATGTGGCATTAATGTTATCTACCACTTGTCAGCCAAACTTGGATGTTGTCCTCCTTGCATGAGCTCCTCCATTATTGGAAATGGTGTGAATGGAGCAGAACACTACAGAATCATCAGCAAACAGAAGCATTGCTGTCCTTATTACGGAGCGAAGGTTATTGATGAAGCAGCTGTAGATGGTTGGGCCAAGGGTGTTAACCTGTGGAATTCTAACAGCAATGCCCTGGGATTGCGATTATTGACCTTCGACAACCATGACCATCTTCCTACACGTCAGGTGTGACTTCAGCCACTGGGGGGTTTCTCCTCTTGACCTCAGTGTTGCAAGGGCTCCTTGATCTCGTACTCGGTCGAATGCTGCCTTCATGATATCTTTGTATCAAAGCCTGCTTACACCCAAATTATTTTTCTTCCAATTAATTAACTCCTGTGCACCTAGCATGCCATATGTTTACTTATTTGTTTAATTGTATTCATACTGTGAAATAATGTCTGGCTTGTTTGTTTATACATGGTGCAACATTTCAGTGCAATTTCTGTAATGTGCTGTAAAGCTAAAATGTCTATAATTTAAAATATACATTTTTTTAAAACTTAATTCATCTGAATGCCTTTTTCTTTGTTGCCTCAGTGAAAAGTGTTCAATAGATTCAGCTCTGAATTTTCTCTCCTGTTGAGATTTATCTTGAGCTCTAGTATCGAGGTCCTTAATTCTATGATTGTGATTTTATTAAATGGTGGTCTCCACTTGGCGCGGTTATCATTTTACTACTGGTGGTGAGTGTATGTGGCTGGTGTTTGTGTGTGGCGTGTATTGGCCTGTTTGTCTGATGTGTGGATGCTTGTCTATTGATCCAGTCCACGGCTTCTGGACTTGGGTGTACAGGGCACAATTTCAAAATTTGCAGCTAACACAAAACTTGGAAGTATAGTGAACAGTGAGGAGGATGGTGATAGATTTCACGAAGACATAGATAGGCTGGTGAAATGGGCGGACACGTGGCAGATGAAATTTAATGCAGAAAAGTGCAAAGTGATACATTTTGGTAGGAAGAACGAGGAGAGGCAATATAAAGTAAAGGTCCAATTCTAAAGGGGGTGCATGAACAGAGAGACCTGGGGTATATGTGCACAAATCATTGAAGGTGGCAGAGCAGGTTGAGAAAGTGGTTAAAAAAGCATATGGGATCCTGGGCTTCATAAATAGATAGGGGGAAAAATTAGGTCGCGCCCCGTTTGGGGCGCAAATATCGTCTGGACGCAAATATTAGCGCCTGGCGCTAATTATCGCCACTGACTGGAAACTTCACTTTTACCGCCCCGGGAGGTGAGTGGAGCGCTAAATCAGGCGCTGCACACCTGTCTTAAGGCGCAAAGGCCGAGCAGTGAGGCGCTAACTCAGTGCGCGAGCGCAGCGCAGGTGCTGCCAGTTAGCGAGGGAACACAGACACACTGGCGCCGGCCAGTTCTTAAAGCGGGGGGGGCCAACTTGCTCCCCAGCCACACCCTGCTCATTGCAGCCTTGAATCTCGGCCTGGAGAGACCTGTGAATCCATTTTGCTGCCAAGGATGGAGAGGGTGAGAGAACGAGCTCAGCGCTTCACCGAGCGGGCCTTGGATGCTCTGGTTGGCGCGGTGGAGCGTAGAAGATGTATACTCTTCCCTGAGAGTGGCAGGAGGCCTTTGCACGCGAGTACAGAAGAGTGTGGAGAGAGGTGGCTCAGAGCGTCTCCTCCAGGAGCATGGTGCCCAGGACCCATGTTCAATGCCGCAAAAAGTTCAACGACCTCACTCGGGTCGTCAGGGTGAGTGGCTTTTTCTCAATACCTCTCCATCCCTCCATCTCAACCTCACTCTATGGCCAGAGGGTCTTAAAACCCCAATGCACAACACTCATCCAACACCTATGGCCCTTTCATGAAACACACACACACATTCCACACTTTGCATACAGTAAGGGCTATTCACCTATGGGAGGCACATCAGGCAAGACCATGGCTGTATACAGTAAGGGCTATTCACCTATGGGAGGCACATCAGGCAAGACCATGGCTGTATATTTACTCAGATGCTGTCCTTTTTCTTGCAGGCCAAGCTGGCGCATAATAGGAGACAGCAGCAACGGACAGGTGGAGGGCGGCCTCAGCTGCAACCCCTCAGCGATCTTGAGGAGCGCGTCCACAGGATTGTGGCAAGCCGGGTGATCGGTCCCGTCGCCACTGGAGACGCCGACCCTGTTCTGGACAGCAATGGTAAGGTCATCACCTTTTTGTCCTCTGTCCTTCCACTTGTCCCTCACAACACCAGCCTTTGACACTTTCAATCCAACTTGCTAACTCGCTGCACTTATTCCTCCCTTACTGCCACCCTGTCCTCACGCTAAAGCCACTCTTGTACCTCCCTGCTTTCAGATGGTGATTCACCAGCTGAGGAGACAGGCCCTGAAGCTGCCAGTGGGAGTGAAGCTGCAGCCGAGGAGGAAGAGGAAGCCGGAGCATCAGTGCCACCCTCTCCCGAGGAAGCCCATGCCCACACTGGGAACACGCCTTCCCTGGAGGGGAGCAGGGGGGAAGGGTCTGATGAGGGTGAAGCTCCAGGACCCAGCGGGCTGCAGCAACGCCATGGGGGTAGGGAAGAATGGGGGCCTTCTCCCCAGAGGGAGAGTAGGCCAGAGACTCCTACTGCAATGGACGCAGAGGAGGAGCGGCTGATCGCAGAAATGAACACCCAGGCGGTGGGCATGCACACTGAGCTCATGGGTGCAGTGGGAAGGGTGCCCGAATGCATTGAGTCACTGGCAAGGAGTGTGGAGCACTTCGCTGTAGCACAGGCGGATGCCACACTAACGCTTAGTGCTGCAATTCAGTCACTGACTGCCGTGATCCCATCTCTGACTGCTCTCATGCAGACTCAGATTGAGGCCACGCGAGCACTGACTGCTGCCAACCTCGATGGTTCGTTCACATGTCCCCGGGGCTCTCACCGCGCCGCAGCAGGCCAGCAATCTGTGCTCCAGCAGATTGCTCCGGATGCTGAAGTGCTGCCCCGTGGGCGTGCCAGTGTGTCGGGCGAGCAGGGAGTTGCTGTCCTCTCTCACGATGACAGCATTCCTGCTGCCAACACTGTCACTTCTCCACTGCACTTGCCACCGCCTGTAGGACAGACTGCTGCCGCCCATGCAGAGTTGGTGCAGTCTGCAGCCGGGCCCTCCAGGCCCAGAACTGGTCGAGGCCGTCCTTCAGGGGCATCT
Source organism: Squalus acanthias (assembly GCA_030390025.1). Classification (NCBI taxonomy): domain Eukaryota; kingdom Metazoa; phylum Chordata; class Chondrichthyes; order Squaliformes; family Squalidae; genus Squalus; species Squalus acanthias. The sequence continues at coordinate 76,405,719 of CM059435.1, read as the reverse complement.
GCAGTGTCGGGGTCTGACGATCAGCAGCCTTCCACCAGCCTTGCTGCAGCCACTGAGGTCCCATTACGGAGGAGCAGTAGGGTTAGAAGGGGGGAAGTGCGCAAGGGAAGGAGATCACCCTCGAAGGGCAAAAAGTAGGAGGTGTGACAAAATGCTGGTCATTTTTTTATTAAAGGCCGAGGTTCGTGGTCCAACTTTTGTTTAGTGTTTTGGACATTATCTCCAGGTTGTGAGAACCAGTTATGTTAATGACTGTTTTTTTGTGTTTATTTCTATGAGTTTGTCATGAGGAAATGATACACACAGAGTTTGTAAAATAAATAAGTTTTTGTATTCAAAATATACATGTTTGGTGTTTGGAATCATTGGTGCCTTGGCCAGCTTAGGGGTTGCGTGCTGGGTTCATTGATGTTGTTAGCAATGGCAGAAGCCATTTCCACAGCAGGGGCCCTAGAAGCGGCTTGCTATCAGCCGTTGACGGACGGCCCTTGCAGTTTCACCATTGTGGGCCGCCCTCCCGCCTTGGTGCTGCTGATGATCATCCTCCTCGTCCTCTTCCTCCTCTTCCTCCTCCTCCTCTGGTGGTGCTCCAAGGCCTGGTGGCATTGGCTGGGTCCTGACGATTGCCATGTTATGCAACATGCAGCACACAACTACGAAGTTGGACACTCGCTGCAGGGCTCCTCCAGAATGGTCGAGACAGCGGAACCGTTGCTTCAGCACGCCAATTGTGCGCTCAATGATGTTCCTGGTAGCTTGATGGCTCTCGTTGTACCGCAGCTCAGCAGGGGTGTTGGGCGTACGGAGCGGTGTCATCAGCCAGGTGCTCAATGGATACCCCTTGTCCCCGAGAAGCCAACCAACTGGCTGATGCGGTGCCTCGAAAAGTTCTGCCACAGTAGTCTGGCGCAGGATGAAAGCATCGTGGCAGCTGCCAGGATAGTGGGCATTGACAGCGAGTATCAGCTGTCTGTGGTCACAGACCAACTGAACATTCAAGGAATGGAACCCCTTTCTGTTCCGGAATTTCTCAGCATTCTCATGTGGAGCACGCAAAGCCACATGCGTGCAGTCAATGGCGCCCTGCACCATGGGGAAGCCCACTATCCTCGCAAAGCCCAGAGCGCGGTCACGCTGCTTGTCTGGGGTCATGGGGAAAGAGATGAACTCTCGTCTCCTTTTAAAGAGGGCATTTGTGACCTGCCGGATGCAGCAATGCACCGCGAACTGGGAGATATTGGCGAGGTCCCCAGCAGCAGCTTGAAATGAGCCAGTAGCATAGAAGTTGAGAGCCACTGTGACCTTCACTGCCACCAACAGAGACGTCCTGGACCTCAGTTGAGGCTGCAGATCTGGCTGCAGCAGGTGGCAGAGCTCAGTGACCACCTCCTTGCTGAATCGCAGCCTTCGCAAACACAGCTCCTCAGACATATGAATGTAGGAGAGCTGTTCACGATATACTCTGGGAGGGTAAGCTCTCCTGTACATACGCCTGTTGGCCCTCCTCCGTCTGGCCATCATTGCCACTCTCTCTCTGCGTCTCTGTGTCCTCCGATTCAGCTGGAGCAGGACGACGCCCCCAATCAGTGCAGCCCCCATAGTCTCTTTGCAAGCAAAGTTATGAAGGACAGCAACCAAAGTAGCAGCGAAGTTAGGATCAGTAGGCAAAACTACCTCACAAAGCGTTGACTCAATGCAGAAGTCTCTCTTTCTCTCTCTCCGAATCTCTCTCTCTCTCTCAGAACGAGTGGTGCAAAAATGTCAACCACAGAAAAAGACAGGAAGAGGCCCCCTTTAAATAGCGCCCCCCCCAGCCCCACAGCGATTGATAGCGTTCCAGTCTTCCGGTCGTTGGATGCGCCAGGCGGTAAGGCAGGGGGCGCCACTCAATTTCCACTCTGGGGCGCCACAAGGGCGTTGCACCATGGAATGACGTCACAATCTGCGCGCGCAGGTGGTCGCGGCGGTAAGGTTTAGCGCCGCCGCACAATGTCTAGTTAAGTTCCCGAGCGGCGCAAACATCGCTGCGCCCGGGCGCTAGCGGCTTTGCGCCCCATTAGCGCCCTCTTAAGGCGCTAACGGGAGGCGCAACCAACTGAATTTTTACCCCATAGTGTACAAAAGCAAGGAAGTTATGATGAACCTTTATAAAATACTGGTTCGGCCTCAACTGGAGTATTATGTCCAATTCTGGGCACCACACTTTAGGAAGGATGTGAAGGCCTTAGCGAGGGTGCAGAAGAAATTTACGAGAATGGTTCCACGGATGAGGGACTTCAGTTACGTGGATAGACTGGAGAAGCTGGGATTGTTCTCATTAGAGCAGAGAAGGTTGAGAGGAGATTTGATAGAGGTGTTCAAAATCATGATGGGTCTAGACAGAGTAAATAGAGAGAAACTGTTTCAATTGGCGGAAGGGTCGAGAACCAGAGGACACAGATTTAAGGTGATTGATAAAAGAACCAAAGGCGACATGAGGAAAAACTTTTTTATGCAGCGAGTGGTTAGGATCTGGAATGCACTGCCTGAAAGGGTGGTGGAGGCAGATTCAATCGTGGCTTTCTAAAGGGAATTGGATAAGTACCTGAAGGAAAATAATTTGCAGGGCTATGGGGAAAGGGCGGGGGAGTGGGACTAGCTAAAGTGCTCTTGCAGAGAGCCGGCACGGGCTCGACGGGCTGAATGTTCTCCTTCTGTGCTGTAACCATTCTATGATTCTATGATTCTGATACAGATGTTCTGTCATTGCATTCAGTGCTTTATAGCAGGTAACCAAAGCAAGGCTATGAAGGGATTTAAACAGAAGGATGAGAATTTAAGATTTGAAATGTTGGAGGATTTGGAGCTAATATAGGTGAGTGTGAACAGGGGTGAAGGGTGAAGGGAACTTGATGCAGGATGGGGTATAGGCAGGTATAGCGTTGAGGGTTATGGAGGGTGGAGTTTGAGCGACCAAACAGGAAAGCATTGGAATGGTTGATTGTGGAGGTGACATAGACATTAATGAGGGTGTCAGTGGCAGATGGGCTGAGGTAGGGGCAGTGGCGAGTGTTGTTACGTAGAAGTAGGCAGTTTTTGTGATGATGAGGCTCAAGGTCAAACAAGATACCAAGGTTGCAAACAGATTGGTTCAGCCTGAGGCAGTAGTTAGGGTGGCGAGGGTAGCAGCTGTAGCAGGGGCCAAAGAAAAATGACTTAATTCTTCCCAATGTTTAGCTGGAGGAAATTATGGCTTATTCAAGACTGCATGTCGGACATGCAATCTGATAGCACAGAGGCAGTGAAGGGGTTGAGACAGATGATGAAGAAGTAAAGCTGGGTGTCATTAGTGTACATGTGGAAACTGACACCATGTCTACCGATTATGTTGTCAAGGGGCCGCATGTAGATGAGGAAGAGTGAGCGGCCAAGATGGATCCTAAGGGGGTTGCCATGGTACTGGTGTGGAGATGGGAGGAGAATTGCTGGAGCTGCTCTGGCTATGATTGGATAGGTAAGAACGGAATCAAGCGTGCGGGAAGTACCACTGAGCAGGACAACAGAGGAGAGGAGTTGGAGGAGGATTGTGTTATCAACCATGTTGCAAGTTGCAGAGAGGTTGAGGAAAATGAGAATGGATAATGCACCTTCCAACAATGTAGCACTCCCTCAGTACTGCACTGAAGTGATAGCCTAGATTACATGCTCAAGTCCTGGAGTGGGAGAGTCCACAACCTTGTGACTCAGAGTTTAGAGTGCTACCAATGGACCAAGGCTGACACCCTAGAAGTGCTTATAATGATACTGAGGCACATGCTGAAGAGTCTTGGTTAATAGGAGTGATAAACATTAAGAATAAAATTTCACTTCATACGTTTTACTTTTCTAATTTTCTAGTGGTAAAAATGTCATTGGCATAGACAGGTTTGATAATAAAGGGCTGAGATTGTACAATTTTGTGATATGCACTCCCAGAATTTTAATCCCAATATTCTTTGTATTTTATCATAAACAGACTTGTGTCACCTATTCCGGTTCCCAGCTTTAATAAGCATTAATTATCTAATTAATAAGAATGTTGGAACAAGATTTACACACAGGACAGCTTATCCATTAACATAGAAGCTTGCTGTAAACTGTTCTCACACTCGAGCTAGCCCCAGGGCTAGTTTACTACCTGAGTTTATATGACTAATAAAAGGATAATTTTTCCAATTGCGTGCTCCTGTCATGGAGCCACACCATCTGAAAGCAGATATCAGAAAATTGCTTAAGTATACGTGGTTTCCCAATATAGGCAGCTTGTAAGGGGACTCAGAGTCAGGTACATGTAATTGGAAAATCAACACCAATATGTCTAAAAATCAAGGTCAAATTCGGTTATATGGAAAATAATCAAGGCCATTGGTTTACGATGACTAAATAAAATGCTGTTTTTATTACATGGGACACTGGGACTTTGTACCAGTCTTTTGGCGTTGTATTCTGCAATTCTTCTATAAAAATTGCAAATCAGTGATCTTGAGAGTGTGAGTCACCTGCGAGTGATTACCAAACAGAAATCTGTATCAAGAAGTTCAGATGGATACCTGGGCATGATTGCAAAGTAGTAATCCAATTGAGAGGTTCAACTGTATATATAATAATGGATGTTGCAGAATGAGTTACAGGATAGAATCTATTCAAGAGGTTCAAGAGGTTTTTTTAGGGTAATGAATACCTGGAAACAATTACTAATCAGTAATCTAAGTCAAGGGTCTCCGCCCCTGCCTCAGAAACTCTCATCCATGCTTTTGTTACCTCTAGACTTGACTATTTCAATGTTCTCTTGGCTGGCCTCCCATCTTCCACCCTGCATAAACTTGAGCTGGTCCAAAGCTCTGCTGCCCGTATTCTAACTCGCATTCACCCATCACACCTGTGCATGCTGGCCTACATTGGCTCCTGCAAAGCCTCAAATTTAAAATTCTCATCCTTGTGTTCAGATCCCTCCATGGCCTTGCCCTTCCCTATCTCCGTAACCTCCTCCAGCCCTACAACGCTCCAAAAACCCTGCATTCCTCCAATTCTGGCTTCTTGTACATCCCCAATTTCCTACGTCCCACCATTGTAGGCTGTGTGTTCAGCTGTCTAGCCCCAAGCTCTGGAATTCCATCCCCAAACCTCTCCTCCTCTCTCTCCTCCTTTAAGACGCTCCTTAAAACGCTCTGGCCAAGCTTTTGGTCATGCAACCTAATATGTCAATATATGGCTCGGTGTCAAATTGTATATATATAGAATAATGTGATGCCCGGGATGAGTTCCATACTGTAATCTAATCGAGGGCTTCAAATAGTTTATATATAATGAGTCCAGCAATGGAACAAAATCCCCATTCTATCCCCACACCACCACTAACTTTGAGGAAGTCCAACAGAAACCCAGTTTACACGCATAAACTTTTTGCAATTTGTTTTGTTACTGATTCTCCGGCCTGGGCCACCCAGCAACACTGTATCATTACACCCAAGATGTAAATTGAAAAATAACATCACTTTATCCTTTGGTAAGATGTCACTCAATGCCCTAGTTTGTAAATTAACAGGAGGATTTAATACAGGTTCTAGAAATGGTTATTTGCCATTGAGTTAGACCCTAAACATTTTACAGTTTTCACTCTTTCCAATTGACAGTTATTTTTCACAGCACAAAATCCAATTTTATCCTCAATCATTTCTTGCTGATCTGAAAATTGAATAAATATTGAAGATGCCAGGATATTTTTTCACATTTAAGAATTGATTGACAACTTGAAGTGAGTTCAAGGCTGTTGGTCATATTCATTATCCCTGCGTTGTCTGCATAAATCTTCATTCATTAGATTAATGTTACTAATGGGAAAGATAGATTGTATGTCTGTCTGTCAGTTGGTCAGAATATTAAGAAATACAGTAGGATGGTGTAGTGAATAACATCAGGCAGGGATGGATCTGGGTCTAAGACCTGCTCCACTTTGAGCCATGTCTAGTGGGGATCGCAGAGGTCACCTCTTGGTCCCTACAGCAGACATTGGCAGTGGACTGGGAGCCCACATTCCTGCTGGACCGGTACCAGGTCAGATGGACAAAGGACAAAGATGCAGGAGAAAAATTGATGATACAATTATCAGGCGTTGTAACGTGAGGAAAGATGTTGACCAGCCCCCCCACCCTTTGTGTGTCAGTAATCATGACGAGTTCTTCCCCAGTACCTGGAACCAGTGGTTTTTAAAACTTTTGAAACTGTGCTCAAATAGTAACAATGAACTTGGTATCTGCACTGTGTTGCAGAACAGAAATTAGGTCAAGGAAAAAACTTTCCCCTCAGATAGACCTGCCGATCCTTAATGCTACTGTGGCATGCAGACAGTCATCCATTTGTACTCCAACAAAAACTATCTGATCATAACATGAGTCACTCAAAACTTAAGCTCTTGTAGCCTAGAAATCTCCCAATTTAACTTTCAGCTTCTTTTTTTATGAGCTCTTTTCCCCAACCAATTTTCTCCCTTCCCTTTCTCTTCTATAAGCTCTTGACTTATGCTACGATATAATTCAATGTATGCTGGACCCCCCTCTAGTTCCCTGCTCAACTGGCCATATCAAGTGGCTATTCTTTATCAGCAAGTCTAGTCAGTAAATTGGCAAGGTATTCAACAGTAAGGGATAAGGGGTGGTGACTCAGGCTGGAGTACAGTTCCACAGCTATCAACAGCCTTCTGGTGCCTCACACACAAAGCAATGAGTGAGTATAAAAAAACATGCTCCTAAAAGCTCCTGACATTAGAATTTACTTTAGTGGCCCGTAATTTGTGGTCCGTGGCGAAGCAGAGGCACTCGCCGCTGGACCCGAAGAAAGCCACAATCTCTGTGGCGAGAAGTTTGCCTTTTTCGACATTCAATTGATTTCAGCGCTCTGTAGTGGGAATTCCTTGTGCGAAGCTGCAGTGATGCCAACAAGCTGTCTAAGCAGCCAATCAGATTGAAGAATTCTCACAGACAGGAAACCAGGAAATGAGAAGCTGCTTTTATCCGGACTTTTTAAAAATGTTACAGAGAACGAAATAAAGATTGATACTTTCACATGGGGATAAGGTAGAAGCTAAAAGCTTAGGGGTAGAAATTAGGTCGCGCCCCATTTGGGGCGCAAATATCGTCTGGACGCAAATATTAGCGCCTGGCGCTAATTATCGGCACTGACTGGAAACTTCACTTTTACCGCCCAAGGAGGTGAGTGGAGCGCTAAAGCAGGCGCTGCACACCTGTCTTAAGGCGCAAAGGCCGAGGAGTGAGGCGCTAACTCAGAGCGCTGGCGAAGCTCATGTAATGTCAGTCAGCAATGGAACACACACACAATGGCACGGGCCAGTTCTTAAAGGGGATGGTTAATCTTGCTTTCCATCCACATCCTGTTCATTGCAGCCTTGAATCTCGGCCTGGAGAGACTTGCACATCAAATGTGCTGGAAAGAACAATGGAGAGTACCAGGCAAAGAGCTCAGAGTGCAGCTCCCACAGTCTCTGCTAAATCGATACAAGGAATGGCAAATCAAAATGAACCTGCAAAGTGCTGCTCAGTACCCAAAACTCCTTCACACAACGTTGAATCTCTCCAGAAGTCTCTCCCTCTCTCTCTCAGAATGCGTAGTTCAAAAATGCCACCAACAATAAAAGGCAGGAAGAGGCCCCCTTTAAATAGCGCCCCCCCCAGCCCCACAGCGATTGATAGCGTTCCAGTCTTCTGGTCGTTGGATGCGCCAGGCGGTAAGGCAGGGGGCGCCACTCAATTTCTGCTCCGGGGCGCCACAAGGGCGTTGCACCATGGAATGACGTCACAATCTGCGCGCGCAGGTGGTCGCAGCGGTAAGTTTTAGCGCCGCCGCACAATGTCAAGTTAAGTTCCCGAGCGGCGCAAACATCGCTGCACCCGGGCGTTAGCGGCTTTGCGCCCCATTAGCGCCCTCTTAAGGCGCTAACGGGAGGCGCAACCAACTGAATTTTTACCCCTTAAAGTTTTAAAAGTTGTAAATTTTATCATAATGGAGAAATTTGACACTCCACAAATATAAAAATTAGTTTTTTAGGGCCAGAACATTTGTTTACCAGTCAATACGCTGTTAAAATCTCAGTTTCACCTATTCCAACAAGGCTTAACATTTCATGGAGTATTTAACAGCGATATTAGCACGGAAAAGCCCAAGTTTTCGTCAGTTTCACTGATTTCACTGATTACACTGATTGCCAGCTGAGGGGCGGGGGGGGGGGGGGGGCCACAGTGCAGCCAGTGTCGGAGCAGTGAATGACTGACCGCAACTTCAGGATTTCCGCATTTAGATGCATGAAGTTGCGGTCAGTTTCAGAGGGGTAATGACGGCGAACACTGACAGATTCGCCGTCATTACCCACTGCAAATTCCGGGCTATTATTTATTGTGAAGAGCTTTGTTTAAGATCCTCCCATTCAATAAGCTTTATAGATAATGGCTCTGGTTATTGATAGGCTGGAAACTTAATATTTCTGAATCTTACCATTTCATTTCAGTCACCTATGTGAAAGTATTTGTTGAGAGTTCCTCACTATTTGTCATTGATGTATTCAACAAATATCTAAGTATGGACAAACCTACTAACAGAGATACAAAAGCAAAATACTGCGGATGCTGGAAATCTGAAATAAAAACAGAAAATGCTGGAAATACTCAGCAGGTCAGGCAGCATCTGTCGAGAGAGAAACAGAGTTAATGTTTCAGGTCGATGACCCTTCGTCAGAACTAGAAAAAGTTGGAGATGTAACAGGTTTTTAAGCAAGTGTAGGGGCAGGGAGAGGGGGGAGATGAGGAAAGAACAAAAGGAATGATGGTGCAAGGCAAAAGGAGATGGTAATGGGACAAGTTAAGAAACAAACGATGACTCTAGATGAAGTGTAAATGGCAATGGCAGAATGATCAACAGCTGCCATGTGAGAGAGAAAATAAAATGATAGGGGCAGAGGTTATGGTCTGAAATTGTTGAACTTGATGTTGAGTCCAGAAGGCTGTAAAGTGCCTAATCGAAAAATGAGGTGCTGTTCCTCGAGCTTACGTTGAGCTTCATTGGAACAGTGTAAGAGGCTGAGGACGGAGAGGTCAGAGTGGGAGTGGAGTGGAGAATTAAAGTGACAGGCGACCGGAAGCTCGGGGTCACCCTTACAGACTGAACGGAGGCGTTCTGCAAAGCAGTCACCCAATCTGCGTTTGGTCTCCCCAGTGTAGAGGAGACCGCATTGTGAGCAGCGAATACAGTATACTAAATTGCAAGAAGTACAAGTAAATCGCTGTTTCACCTGGAAGGAGTATTTGGGGCCCTACTAACAGAGAGATTATATAGATGGATCCTTCCACTCAACCTATCTACTTAATTTGGAAAAATATTCCTCATGTCATAATTGTGAGTTGTAGACAATGGCCATCTTTTTTCTTTTAAATTCTGATGTCAGGGTGTACACTAGACCACTTGTAAGGATGTGGGAATGGAAATGTTATCTATAGAAGTCATCAACCATACAATACTCCCTCTAGAATTCATAGCACTTCAATATGAAAGAACATCTCAATGTTAACAACTTGAAGAGCGACACCATTGCCAGGTGCCAACTCTTGTTTAGATAATGTAGAAGTTCTTTATAAGCAACATATTTTGGGATCAAGGCCATAGATTTTATGGGAAGAATAATGTTAAACCAACCACAACAAGCTGAGTAATCCTACAGGTTATTTGGAATTGCTCAGTCTGTAATGCTGTCTGAAAAAAATTACATGTTATTTTCTGCACTTGCCTTAAGACAGAATCAGCAAGGTGAAATGCTGAAAGGGATTTCTTTTCCCTCACTATCCAAGATTAGTGAAGGAATTTTGGAATATGAAGGTGAATAAGCTTCTAACTACACTAACTAGAGGGAATTAAATGCACCCATTTTCTGGCTTTGCATGAGTTAATCCTCCAGCTGGCACCAATCTCAAAGGAATCTGTGTTCTTTTCGCTGGTTTGATGGCTGCACAGATTAGAGAAAATGACATATCCTCCCATATTCTGCTTTAATTCCGTTTTATGGAACGTGTTGCTGCCAACTGAGGTTATTGCTAATAAAACTCAAAAAATCTGTACGCTTCTGGACTAGAAATGTTATGAAAAAAACCGCGCAACAAATGTTGACAACTCAAATGGTTGCTTTACAGCACCCTGAAAAAATGTTATTAAAATGAGCCAATTTTCTCTTTTTCAAATGAATCCAATGTATGTAATATTTAATGCAGCTGTTTGCTGGAAAAGACCCTAATGCATTCAGTTGAATTTTTGTATTGACACCAAAATATTTACAAATTTTTATTTTTAATGTGACAAAGGCACTGTTTTTTTCCAACTTCCAGTATGACATTATTTACAAAGAATCAAACTAAAAATACCACACAGTTTAGCAAAGCCTCATCATGTTATGGAGATGCTAACACAATCTCAGAGGGTTCAAGTGCCAACCTGGCCAAATTGAATAGTTTTAAAAGGGTTTCATTTTCATGAAAAAGTGTTTGGAAAACCTTTTTATCATTCAATTCCACAAGTCACAGGCAATGATATAAATCATACCAAAATTCATCCTCATGTCAGCTGGACATTAAGTCATCAAGATGAAAATGACACACACCACTGAGGCAAAATGTAAATTACTGCAGATGCTGAAAATCTGAAATATAAACAGAAATAGCTAGAAACACACAACAGGAAAGTCAGCCTCTGCGGAGAGGGCAGTTCAGGTGTGGACCCTTCTTCAGAACTGAAAAGTAAGTGTACGAGGCCAATGGCAGAGATGTCAGAGTGGAAATGAGGAGGGAGGTTAAAGTGGTGAGTCACAGGTAGATCAAGGTCAGACTTGCAGATAGAACTGAGATGTTCAGTAAAGCTCATTGGCATTTGATCTACTCAATGTAGGAGAGACTGCATCTGAAACAGTTGTCATGTTTTAGAATTTTTAACCATTTTTCGACGGAAAGAACTTGGAATAGGAGTTAATTTGAAATGTTTGTTTTAAAGCATGGTGTATTCATGCAAAAAAAAAGGGGTGTTTTGAGGCGATAGGTAGTTAAGATGCTAATGAGCTAATATTGATGTTGTTTCCCTATAGATAATAAGTAATAATTTGTTAGCTTGGCTCAATAAACAGCTCACACCCATTTTGTTGGGGTGCTGCTGATCCTTGGTGCTCAACAGGGCTCTGGCAAGACTTCCCTACTGGCTATGAACAGTTAGAGATAAAATACAGACACAGACAAAATCAGTCAGGTTTTTAATGAGAAAACCACAAGTGTTTTCACGGAGACTAAGGTTAGAAGAGTTGCAGGACAGTTTGAAGGCATCTTGTTTAAGTCAAATAAGACTGATGTGGGAAAGCATATCATCCTCTTTATTTAGTATTTTGTACATGGGTAAGTTGTGTAGAGTGAATTAAGTAAATCCAATTACAACTGTTGTTATGTCTATTGTTTCACATCAGGCCTCATCTCTCAATGTGTTTGACAGTTTGTGATGAAAAGAATGATAAAAGACAAAGGGGAAAAAATTCAGTTGGCTAGTGCCTCCAGTTAGTGCCTGGAGGGGGCGCTAACAGGGCACTGATGCAGTAGCACCGGGGCGAGGCGGATCCAGCGACACACGCCAAATCCGGCCCCCCACCCCATAGCACCGCCGCTATTAGTTACCACCGGGGACCTCAGCGCCAGGCAGATCGTGACATCAGTGAGCGTGCAACGCTCACTGGGTGTCCATTCTGCAAAATTCAGTGTCGGCCCCTGTCTTAGTGCCCCGACAGCGACAGGGAGAGGAAGCGTCAAGCAGGCAGATGCCGGCTCCAGGGGCGCTACTTAAAGTGATCATGAGTAATGAGTCGCAGCTGTCATGTTAGTGCTGTTACACTGCTTCCTTGTCAGTTTGACATTGTGCAACAGTTTAATTCAGTCATTTAAAGGTTGTTTAGTATCAAGAGTGTTGTGGCTACTAACAATTAGTTACATTTATTCTCACAACATATCAAAGTGCGACACTTGGTTACATTAATGGGGGCTGTACTGGCAGTCGAACTCGCCCTCCAGGATCTACGGCGGAGGGAGCGGAGGTAACGAGAGAGGTTGGAACATGTGGCCAGAGGGAGGAGGAGGGCCATGAGGGCTCTTAACAGGAGGCCTTACCCTCCGAGGGTATTTCGAGAGCACTTCTCCAACCTTCAATTAAGCGAGGAGCAGTGTATTAGAAGGCTCCGCTTCAGCAAGGACGTGGTCACAGAACTCTGCCGCCTCCTGCTAACACTCGCTTAATGTACAGTTGGTGCGCGACCACAGACAGCAAATCCTCAATGTGAATGCCCGCTATCCTGGCAGCAGCCACGATGCCTTCATCCTGCGCCAGACCGGTGTGCCAGCACTCTTCCAGCCACCACGGTGCTCAAGCAATGGTTCCGCTGCCTTGACTGCTCGGGAGGAGCCCTCCAGTACTCGGCTGAGCGAGTGTCCCATTTCGTCGGGTCTGTTGCATGCTCCACAACTTGGCCATCATGAGGGCCCAGCCCTTACCACCAGGGATTGCGGGACTACCTCAGGAGGAGGAAGAGGGAGAGGAGAAGAAGGATGAGGAGAAAGAGGAAGATGAGGAGGAAGAGGAACAGGAGCGAGGGAGGAGCCTGCCACTCAATCGGCCTTCCGGCCGACCGCCTCATCAGACTGCAGTTCCAATAAATTAAACCCCAGATCCCCGTTGCTCACCACATCCCCATCATTCCATTCCTGTCGCAGGCCATATCACAGAGCAAAGCTGAAAAATAATCCAGAGTGAATTAATAAATTTATCAATAATCAGTGATCACATATTTACAACAACAATATTACCTATTCACCCCTGTGCAATCCCTTAGTGCCTCTCGTTACTGTGCCTTTGCCTACTCTAGTGCTCCTACGAAGTGTTGGCCCAGTGGCTGCAGCAGGGCTGGTAGAAGACTGCTGAGTGTCCATGCGGGAGACTTCAGATGGCCTTGCAGACGCCCTCGACCAGCTCTGGGCCTGGAAGGCCCGGCTGTAGACTGCACCACCTCAGCATGGGCGGCAGCAGTCTGGGCTGGCTGGATGACAGACAGTGACAAGGGCAATGGCAGAGTGCCAGTGGTGGGAGCAGGAATGCTATCATCCTGAGAGAGGACAGCAGCTTCCTGCTCCACTGACCCATTGCCACTCTCCTGGGGCAGCACCTCAGCATCCCTAGCAATCTGCTGGAGCACAGATTGCTGGCGTGCTGCGACACCGTGAAAGCCCCAGGTCGACGGTGGTAGACCTAGCCACGATGGCAGCAGTCAGAGCTTGCGTTGCATCAAGCTGAAACTGCATGAGAGCCATCTGAGATTGAATACCACCAAGCATAGACTGCATTACAGCACTAAGACATTGCATCGCTTCTGCCTGTGCTGCAATGGAAGCTGCCAGATCGCCCATCACACACGGCATCAGGTCTGGGTCACCACGGTCTCTCTGGGAGTCTACCATCCTTTGCAGACTGGAAATTCTGGGCTCCATGGTGTGTGCAGAGCTCTGTGCAATGTTGGAGGCGGACTCCTCCACGCTCCTTACCATTGCCGAGAGTCTCTCGGGCACCCTTGCCATTGTTCCTATCATCTCCGTGTGCATGCCCATCATCCTTCTTCTAAAGGCCTCCCCATTGAGGTCCTCATGTGAGTCCTGGAAAGCAGAACTCGTGCGAACTCGCCCTCTGGGGAGCTTGCTCCCCAGCTAGCCTTTCCCCCTGGCCTTGCTGCAGCCTGTTCGTCCCCAGTGCGTCACCCAGTGCAGATCCCCCTACTATACTAGCCTCTAAACGCGTAGTGCCAGTATCTGAGCTAGTGCCTGCGGGTGGGACATGCAGTGACGCGGTGTCTCCTTCCTCCTCCTCTTCTCCCACCTCGCTCTCTATGGTGCCCTCAGGGATAGGCTGCTCAGGTGCTTGCTCATTATCTGAAAGCAAAAAGGCCCAAGAGTCGGGTTAAGGTGAGGGGAGGGGGGCAGGAAGGGAGAAATGCATGCATACAACACGATTAGCTGGAAAGTGCAAAAGGCTTGTTGGGTGAGGGGGAAGTGGGATGTGAGAAGAAGGAGGGGGTCAACATCGCCGGTAGCCACGGCGCCCACCACCTGGCGCCCAATAATCTGCAGCACTCTATTTTCCAGCGCAGACAGTGGTTGGGTGTCTGCTTGTCCCCCACCTGTGCGCTCCTGCTCCCTCCTGTTGTGAGCCACCTTGCCCTTCAAGAGAAAGGAAAGAGTGTGAGCGAGTGTGGAGCAATGTGTTTGGGTGATGTGCCTGCCGTGGTTGAATAGCTGTCATTGTGTGCAAGGTGTGAGATGTGGGGGTGAGTGTTGGTAGGTAGAGATTGTTGGTGGGTGAGTGCAGGGGGTGTGATGCTTTGGGCAGGGTGTGAAGATTGTGGTACAGATGGTGGTATGTAGCATTTGTTGTAGCATTGACTCGCCCTGACCACCCGAGTGAGATCATTAAATTTCTTCCTGCACTGTGTGTGGGTCCTGGAGACCACAGTGCTGCCCGAGACATGCTGGGCTACCTCCCTCCACATGGTACGGAAGGCTTGCAGTGAGGGCCTCCTGCCACTTGCTGGGTAGAGCACCGCCCTCTGTCTTTCCACTGCGAACACCAACGCCTCCAATGCATGGTCGCAGAATCTGCGGGCTCTCTCCCTGGGGCATGGATCTGCCATCATTACATAAGAACATAAGAACATAAGAAATAGGAGCAGGAGTAGGCCATTCGGCCCTTTGAGCCTTCTCCGCCATTCAATGAGATCATGGCTGATCTTCTGCCTCAATTCCATTCACCGGCCTTATCGCCATATCCCTTGATGCCCTTACTAGTCAGAAATCTATCGACTTCTGTTTTGAATATACCCAATGACTGAGCCTCCAAAGCCCTCTGGGGTAGAGAATTCCAAGGATTCACCACCCTCTGTGTGAAGAAATTTCTTCTCATATCAGTCCTGAATGGCCTACCCTTTATCCTGAGGCTGTGGCCCCTGGTTCTAGACTCCCCAGCCGAGGGAAACATTCTCCCAGCATCCACCCTATCAAGCCCTGTAATAATTTTGTATGCTTCAATGAGATCCCCTCTCATTCTTCTGAATTCAAGAGAATACAGGCCTAGTTTACTCAATCCCTTCTCATAGGACAGTCTCGCCATCCCAGGAATCAATCTCGTGAACCTTCGTTGCACTCCCTCTGTGGCAAGTATATCCTTCCTTAGGTAAGGAGACCAAAATTGTACACAGTACTCCAGGTGTGGTCTCACCAAGGTCTTATATAATTGGAGTAAGACTTCTTTACTCCTGTACTCAAATCCTCTTGTAATGAAGGCCAGCATACCATTTGCCTTCCTAATGGCTTGCTGCACCTGCACATTCACTTTCAGTGACTCATGTACAAGGACACCCAGGTCCCTTTGAGCATCTGCATTCCCCCAATCTTTCACCATTTAGGAAATACTCTGCCTTTCTGTTTTTTCTACCAAAGTGGATAACTTCACATTTATCCACATTATATTCCATCTGCCATGTTCTCGCCCACTCACTGAGCCTGTCGAGATTCCCTTGAAGCCTCTTCACATCCTCTTCGCAACTGACACTGCCACCTAGCTTTGTATTATCAGCAAATTTGGAAATGTTACATTTAGTCCCCTCATCCAAATCATTGATATAGATTGTGAATAGCTGGGGCCCAAGCACCGATCCTTGCAGTACCCCACTAGTCACAGCCTATCATCCTGAAAAAGACTTGTTTATCCCTACTCTTTGTTTTCTGTCTGTTAACCAATTCTCAATCCATGCTAGTATATTACCCCCAATTCCATGTGCCCTAATTTTGTTCACCAACCTCTTGTGTGGGACCTTATCAAAGGCCTTCTGAAAATCCAGATACACCACATCTACCGGTTCCCCTTTGTCTACTCCACTAGTTACATCCTCAAAGAACTCCAATAGGTTTGTCAAACAGGATTTCCCATTCATTAATCCATGTTGACTCTGCCCAATCCTACTATTAATTTCTAAGTGCCCAATCATTGCATCCTTTATAATAGATTCCAGCATTTTCCCAACTACTGATGTGAGGCTAACAGGTCTGTAGTTCCCCATTTTCTCTCTCCCTCCTTTCTTAAATAGCGGGGTTACATTTGCTATCCTCCAATCTGCAGGAACTGTTCCAGAATCTATAGAATTTTGGAAGATGACAACCAATGAGTCCACTCTCCCATTGGCCACCTCTTTCAAAACCCTAGGATGTAGGTCATCCGATCCTTGAGGTTTATCGACTTTTAGTCCCATTAATTTTGCTAGTACTGTTTTTTTACTAATAATCATTTCTTTAAGTTCCTCATTCTCGCCACACCCTTGGTTTTCTCATATTTCTGGGAGGTTTTTTGTGTCTTCCTCCGTGAAGACAGAAACAAAGTATTTATTTAATTTCTTTGCCATTTCCTCATTCCCCATTATAAATTCTCCCTTCTCTGACTGTAAAGGACCTACATTTACCTTCATCAGTCTTTTCCTTTTCACATACCTATAGTGCAATCCGTTTTTATATTTTTCGCTAGTTTGTGCTCATATTCCATTTTCCCTTTCTTTATCAATTTCTTGGTCCCCCTTTGCTGATTTCTAAAAAGATCCCAATCCTCAGGCTGACCGCTTTTTCTGGCAACTTTATAAGCTTCCTCCTTTGACTTAATACTAGCTTTAATTTCTTTTGTTAGCCATGGTTGGATCACTTTTCCTTTTGGGTTTTTATGCCCTAGAGGAATATATGTTTGTTGCAAATTATGCATTATTTCCTTGAATGTTAGCCATTGTATGTTCACCTTCATACCTTTTAGTGTAGTCTCCCAATCTACCATGGCCAACTTGTCCCTCATACCCTTGTAGTTTCCTCTGTTTAGATTGAAGACCTTAGTTTCAAATTGGACTACATCACTCTCAAACTTAATATAAAATTCAATCATATTATGGTCACTAGTCCCTAAAGGCCCCTTTACCACAAGATTATTGATTAGCCCTTTCTCTTTACACAGTACCAGATCCAGAATAGCCTGTTCCCTGGTTGGTTCCTCCACATACTGATCCAGGAAACCATCTCGCATGCATTCCAAGAATTCGTCCTCCACACCATTAGTGGTAATTTGATTTGCCCAGTCAAGATGTAGATTAATGTCCCCCATGATTACCGTATTGCCCTTGTTACATGCACTTCTAATCTCTTGATTGATACTGTGCCTTACATTACCACTACTGTTTGGTGGCCTATACACAACTCCCACCAATGTTTTCTGCCCTTTGCTGTTTCTTAGCTCCACCCAAACTGATTCCAGTTCTACATCACGATCTGCCAAGCCAAGATCTTTTATCTCTACCGTACCGATCTCATCCCTTATTAACAGCGATACGCCACCTCCTTTTCCTTTTTGTCTGTCCTTCCTAAATGTTGAGTACCCTGGAACATTCAGTTCCCAGCTTTGGTTACCCTGCAACCATGTCTCTGTAATGGCAATTACATCATACCCATTTACTTCTATTAGTGCCATTACTTCATCCACCTTGTTGCGAATGCTACGTGCATTTAGATAAAGTGCCTTCAACTTTGCCTGTTTAATATTTTTCTGCACTTTGACCCTCTTTACTGTTGGCCTTTGTTTCTGCTCCCTACCAATTTTGCTGACTACTTTTCTAACTTGTACTTCCAGCTTTTTTTCTCTCTGTTCTGGACCCACACTTAGGTTCCCAGCCCCCTGGCAAACTAGTTTAAATCCTTCCCAACAGCACTAGCAAACCCCCCGCGAGGATATTGGTCCTGGTTCTGCCGAGGTGTAACCCGTCCAGCTTGTACAGGTCCCACCTTCCCCAGAATCGGTCCCATTGCCTCAGGAACTTAAATCCCTCCCTCCTACACCATCTCTCCAACCAAGCATTCATCTGGTTTATTCTCCTATTTCTGCTCTCACTAGCACGTGGCACTGGGAGTAATCCTGAGATTACTACCTTTGAGGTCCTGCTTTTTAATTTATTTCCTAGCTCCCTATATTCTGCTTGCAGGACCTCATCCCTCTTTCTACCTATGTCGTTGGTACCGATATGGACCACAACCTCTGGCTGTTCACCCCCCCCCCCTTCAGAATGTCCTGCAGCCGCTCAGTGACATCCTTGACCCTGGCACCAGGGAGGCAACATATCATCCTGGAGTCACGTCTGCGGCCACAGAAACGTCTATCTGTTCCCCTTATGATAGAATCCCCTATTACTATTGCTCTCCCACTCTTTTTCCTCCCCTCCTGTGCAGCTGAGCCACTTGTAGTGCCACGGACTTGGCTCTTGCTGCATTCCCCTGAGAAACCATCTCCCCCAGCAGTATCCAAAGTGGAAAATTGGAGAGGGAGATGGACCCAGGGGACTCTTGCACTACCCTCATAGTTCTTTTACTCTGTCTGGCGGTCACCCATTCCCTTTCTGCCTGTGCATTCTTTACCTGCGATGTGACCACCTCATTAAACATGCTATCCACGAAGATATCAGCCTCGCAGATGCTCCACAGTGATCCCAGCCGCAGCTCCAGCTCCGAAATGCGGATTTCGAGTAGCTGCAGCTGGAGACACTTCCTGCACACGTGTTTGTCCTGGACACTGAAAGTGTCCCTGACTTCCCACATAGCACAGGAGGAGCACTCCACGCTGCCGAGCTGCCCTGCCATGTCCTACCCTTAATTTACTCCCTTTACTTCCTCTAAATTAAAGAATATTAAATACACTAGGGCTGCTGGAGTCGTCTGGCTCCCTCTCCTTAACCTGCTGCTGCTGGCTGAGACGGCTGCACAGCCAGCAATGATGAGAATGAGGTTCTGCAGCATCAATGAACATCCCCTTTAAGAACTGGAAAGAGCCTGTGGCAATGATGACTTGTGATTAGACTGCACCTGATATTGGTCAGCACTTCGAGTTTAATGCCACTGAGCTAGGCCATTAGTGCTTGATTTAGCACTCCAATCCTTTCTTTGTGCACTGAGACTGAATTTTGCGTGCCGTCTGAAGCATTAGCGCCTGGCGCTAATTCTCAAACTTTTCAAAAGTTACCGTCCATTCATGGGCTATAATGAATTTCTCCCCCAAAAGGTGTGAGGGGGCAGGCCAGGTGGATAGTGAAGGCTACAGACAGAAGAATGGTCCAGTTGCACAAGGTGGGGGGACCTTCTGGCTAATAAAAAGTATGGAAGTAAAATCTAGCAAGGGGTGAATTTAGAAGGACAGATAGGGCCAGAAGAAAATGAAGGGGAAGAAATATTGGGAGTTAGTCTGGCATCCAAGAGGAGTTCGAGTTTCACATCCTTGCTACCTTGTCCCCGGTGAGACAAGGGTTGATATGAAACGGAGGACCAAGACATTCCGAAATTAAGTGAGTCAGTGATGCTAAAGAGAGAGGCTGTGAGTATGAATGTAGCTGTGAATGGTGGAGAGGGTGGATTGCATGAAGTGGTGAGAGCAGTGGTTAGTGGAGCATTGCGTAGCACAGAGATATTGGTGATCATGGGTGGATCCAAAACAGGAAGGTTGAAATTTGAGCCCAAATCAATGTGCAATGTGTCGGAGCTGGAGACAGCTGCTCAGAAAAGAGATGATCAAAACAAGGAGGGAAAAGGATAACAATGTAGGTGAACAGAGGGAACAAGATAAACAGAAATCGCAGTGAAAAGAGGAACAGAACATCTTCAAGGCAGGTGTACCTGGAAGGGAAGTGGTAGTAAACTCAACAGTACAAGTAAAAAGCATGAAGCCATTGATTTTTTAAAAATGTTTGCTGATAAAATGGTGCCCTAAAATTGGCCATAAACGCATCCATAAATAATCTTTACTGGCTCATATTAAGTTCTGATTAAATTAAGTCCTATGATGTTTGATATAATGTCATCCAACCCAGAATTCACTGTGGTGAATACAAGCAATGACATACCCAGTAATGCCATCTCTCGCAATTTAATCGCGAGACACGCGACTTTTAATAAAAATTCAGCCCAACGCGCGATCTCATGATTCATCTCAGAAAACTCACAATTTTAAACTTCATCTGCAATATTGTTGACATGCTGAGCAAACCGCACACTATGCAGAGGTGTCCAACTCGCTGGGCATTCCGGAAGATGTAGTTCCATTCTTGTCATAACACCGTCCAGAGCTGCGCAAGTCCGGCTCGGCGAGAACTGCATTTGCCGCAATGCACTGCTTCGCACCATTCACTGGTGCACACGCACGAATCTGGTGAGGGTGAGACTTGGGTGGAGGGAGGAGAGATGTGGAGAGTGACAGGGAGATGGGGTACAGAGAGGAATGGGAGAAAGATGGAGGTAGAGAGAGAGAGGTTGGGGAAGAGTGACAGGGAGAAAGAGATGGAGGCATAGAGAGAGAGATAGGAGAGATAGGCAGAGAGATGGAGGTACAGAGAGAGAGAGAGAGAGAACGGTGGCGAAGAATGACAGGGAGAGAGAGATCGGGGTATAAAGAAAGGAATGGGAGAGAGAGAGATGGAGGTACAGAGAGAAAAGGGAGAGATGGTAGTACAGAGAGAGAGATGTGGAAGAGTGACGGGGAGAGAGATGGAGATATAAAGAAAGGGATGGGTGAGATAGATGGAGGTACAGAGAAAGAGCTGGGGGAAGATTGATGCAGAGAGAGGAGGGGGTACAGAGAGGAATGGGAGACAAATGGAGGTACTGAGAGGAATGGGAGAGAGAGATGGGGTACGGAGAGAGGAATGTGAGAGATAGGAAGAGATGGGGGTACAGGGGAGGGGGAAAGAGATGGAGACATGTGGAGGGTGGGTGGGAGAGGGATGGAGACACAAAAGGAAGAGATTGACACGGCCGGGTGGAGAGGAGTGTGGGAGAGATTGGAGGAGGAAGAAAGAGAGAAAAGGCAGGTACAGAGAGGAGTAGACACTGAGGGCAAGAGATAGTGAGATACGGGGGAAAGAGGAAGGGGGAGAAAGAGATGAGTGAAAGAAACTGAGAGGTAGTGGGAAAAGTACTGAGAGACAGGGGAGAGCAATTGAGGGAGAGATGTGAGGGAGAGAGGGGGCAGAAGAGAGAAACCAGAGGGATTGGGGAGCGAGACCAGAGGTAATGGGGAGAAAGAAAAAGGAGAGAGACAAAGAGGGGAGGGGAGGGAAGAGAAAAAGAAGGAAGGAGACTGATAGACGGATTGGGGGTGGCGGGGGTGGGGGGCGGGGGGGGGACAGGGAAGAGGACGCGATGATGAGGGTGTTCAAGTTTTTAGGCTGCACCAGATGGCTTTCTTGAGTCCAGTGACAAAAGTCATGCCTGTAGGTAAGCCCACACACCCAGTTAAATGAAATGACTTTATCTGCCAATATCAGGTAATGTAGCATTGTCCAAGGTCAATCAGAACACTCTTGCTATTGTAATTTGCTAATTGGATATGACAGCAGCCTTCCCATGTATTTGGATAATGGAAGAATAATCCAGTGGTTCTCAAACTGGGGTCCGCGCAGACACACTGGTAAACAGCAGAGGGGCAGGGGAAAAACCCTGAAACACTCAGCAGCTGTGCAGTGAGTAGGCAGGCGGAGGGTTACAACTGAAACGGTGCCAGTGTTCCCAACAAGGAGCCGCCGAGCCTAATCCCACTCCAGGAAGAGCAGGGGGGGGGGGGTGTCGTGCAGTGACGTACTCAACAGGCATGTTGCTGAACCTGTTGGGTTACCTTTCAGCCGAAGGGAAGGTTAAAGTTTTCACATCACCAATCACATCAATGTTCACTGTGGGTGATCGCGACTCCTGTTTGCATGGGAAGGTGTTTTTGATTTTCCCCCCCCCCCAAAACTTACCTTTGGTTGGATTGCGTTGCGTGATAGTTGTGTTGGGTGAAGAGTGGTGATAATGGGTAAGATTTTTTTAAAGTTTTTTGTAAAGCATTCTCAGATGCAGTAATATAGGGGGGAATTTTAACCTCAAAAAGGGTGGTTTTGGAGCCTGGGGCTAGTTAAATTGTTAAAAATGGGATTCCTGACCTGATCCCGCTTCCAACCCGCCCACTTCCGGTTTTAACAGAGGCGGGACGGGAAGCAGGACGGGGTCGGAACGTCAATATAAATATTCTAATATTGCCACTTTTTTAATCTCCATTTTGTTTTTAACTGCATGTGGACGGGTTTCACACAATTCGTAAAATCCGGCAGTTACAGCAAGACGGGGACTGCTGGATCCAGGAGGTAAGTGCTTTTATACCTACCTCCTGGATCCAGGGACTCTGGCTAACCCACCACCCGCGATCGGAGACACCTTCACAAGGCCTCTGATTACCGCCCCCCCCCCCCCCCCCCCCCACCCCCACCGGCCTCCCCCCACCCCCAACAATGATGCTGAAGCCAGCCACGATCCTGTGGTGGCCGGTCCCAATCTTCTCTTCACCCACCCCGATCATCAGGCCCCGTGCATGCTTCCCGCCCCCCCCCACCGATGCTCCAGCCCCGATCCCCCCCCACCCCCATCTGTGCCCGACCCTCCCCCCATCCTTTTAACAACATGGCCTGATCCCCAATCTCTGCCCAACACCTCTCCCCCCCCCCCACCCCCGCCGATCCTTTCCCCGCCCCGATCCCCGATCGCTGGACGCCTCCCGCCCCCCCCCCCCCAATCCTTTTAACGGCCTGGCCCAATCCCTCCCTCCCTCCTCTGTGCAGCCACAGGCCCACCCACCCGCAGCCAGACAGCCTCTCAATCGGGCTGGCTGCAGGCGGAAAACTGAGGCCTCGCATGCAAATCAAGCACTGCCGTTAAAGTGGGCAGGGCCTGCGGGTAATCCGTTCTCTCGGGTTTCCCGACCACGTCAGAGTCCCCCCGCCCCCCAACCCGCCTTCCTCCTCAAAATTCCGCCATAGTTTTTGTGAAGAGCTGTGACCTGTTAGAGGTTAAATAAAGCCACTTATGAGGTTGGCAAACCAAAAGATAGCAACTCATGATTTCTTACCAAATCTCATAATTTTTAAGAGTTTGTCTCATGATTTATGAGACCCTGGGCATTACTACATACCTCTTGTTGGTGAGAAATTTAATGGCACACAATGGATGTGCTTGAACATTACCATGAACTGTTCAATATACTTGGCTGAAGATTTAGGTTGCAAGGACAATTTTAATTAATAGTTCTCATTAAGAATGAAAACAACTGGAATTGTGAGCAGGTAAAATGCTCTTAAAGTCAGCCTGTAAAACAATAATACAATGATAGAAATCAATTTTAGTATTGCTGCCTTACATACGACCTCACAAACTGCAGAATAACTAGTGAATAACAGAAAATGTTACACTGCACTGGATATTATTTATTATAATAGGTTTGTGCCTCAGCATCCTCAGTGAAACCCAGTTGAGTCCAGCACTGTATATCACTCAATCACGATGTTAAGTCTGGTTGTCAAATTTGTTCCAGCTTTCTGTTACTTGATACAAGCAGATGCTGTCAGTTAGACTTCACGCCTGTAGTAATAGGCTGTCACGCACTAAGGCACCAGATGGGTAGAGGATAACTACTGCCGTTGTGGCAATCTTTGACAGCAAAGTCTCTAGATGTGTTCAGCCACTGAGTTAATGGCAGAGCTAAATATAATTTTCAAAGAAGAAGCCAAGCTCATTAACTAACCTTATGGTTTCCAATCTCTTCACCAGTTTGAAGGATAGGGGTATGCTTTTTGTTCAAAAAAAAATGGAAAGCCAGTCAGAACTTCCAAAAATATTATGACACACGAATAAGGTGATGAAAGGAGTCAGAACATTGTCTTGACACTTAGGGAACTGGATTTCAAATCCATGCCAGACTGAAATAATCAGTCTCCTTACTGCGTGGGACTCAGTACCACAGGAGGTCACAGAAATGTTCTTTCATTTGTTGGAACTAGCTTCAAATTCAGCCCAGACAGCAGGGGTAAAGTGGGGCATTGAAAATTAATTAACTAATTAATTAACACTCGCTGCTTCTTCATAGAAGAGAGGGAAAAATTGAAAAACAATGAAGATCAACATTGGTAGAGGCCTGGACACAGATCCTCCATCTGACCCCTCAGCCCGGGTATAGTGTGTGCTGCAGCAAGGCCTCAAACCTTCTTAATCAAATGGACTGGGAATGGGGGAGAGAAGGGGATAACATTCAATTCGCAATAATGAATCTGCAGTTATACATGCCAACTTATAAAACCAGTAAAAGAAAAGAACTTGCATTTATTTAGCACCTTTAATCACCTCAGGATGTCCAAAATTGCTTCAAAGACAATTAAGTACTTTTGAAATGTATTGGCTGTTATAATGTACGGAAATGCAGCAGCCAATTTGAGCACAGCAAGCTCTCACAAACAGCAATGAGATGAAGAGCAGATAGTCTATTTTAGATGTTAGTTGAGGGATAAATGTTGGCCAAGGACACTGGGAGAACTCCGCTACTCTTCTTCACAAGTGCCATGGAAACTTTTATGTCCACCCGAGAGAGCAGACGGAGCCTCAGTTTAATGCCTCATCTGAAAGACGGCACCTTCGACAGTGCAGCGGAGGCTCCCTCAGTACTGCATTGAAGTGTCACCCTAGGTTATGTGCTTAGGTTTCTGGAGTGAGGCTTGAACCCATGACCTTAGTAAGAGCTGATCTCTAGCTTCAAAAAAGCTGACAACTGAAAACCACTTTTATTGAAGTATACAAAAGAACAATGTTTGGCACTGATGGATTTAAAATTACTGAAGAGTGCTGAAAGCATGAAATTTAGGCCCCAAAAATCTCCAGGATTCCGCTGCTCTCCGGCAGTAACTCTGACAGGAGTTTGGCCAAACCCACCAGAAACCAGCAGGGACCCAGTGTTGCCGGCTCTCCACTGCTTTGGGGCTTTGCTGACGTGCTTCATAAAGGATGGAACCTATGCCCCCCACCACCCCTTACAATGTAAATGTAGTCTGGGAGACGTAGCCTGGGACGATGACTCCCTAGGCAGAGAGTTCCCTCTTGCCTGGCTCAATCGAGACATCTCTGGAGAAAAGTACATAAGTGAGATGAACCATAAGTCCTCCAGGGAAGTGACCTGGACATTTTCTTTAAAAAAAAAAGTCTGATCAGCCCCCTCACACATGGGGCCAAAAGGGACGTAGCTGGGGTCTGGGGGTGGGGTGTGGCTGGGAAAACCACACCCAATGGCAGGAAGGCACTTGGTCCACCTACCCCGTGCAAATGAGGTGCCTTCAGACTGAGCCCACAATTACTGGCGAGGGCAAAGCTAGAGGGCATGGTTGGGCATGATTCTGTCACATCATGAGGATTTTAAGGGTGGTCTGGGGAAATACCCTCCCAGAAAATAATGAATTTTTGACACCTGATTTGGTGCCTTTTTTGGCATTTCGCAGCTAGCTGTAGTTACATAGGATTACACAGGATATACGGCACAGAAACAGGCCATTCGGCCCAACCAGTCCATGCCGGCATTTATGCTCCACTCGAGTCTCCTCCCGTCTTTCCTCATCTAAATCTATCAGCATAACCCTCTATTCCCTTCTCCCTCATATGCTTGTCTAGCCTCCCCTTAAATGCATCTATACTATTCGCTTCAACCACTCCCTCTGGCAGCGAGTTCCACATTCTCACCACTCTTTGGGTAAAGAAGTTTCTTCTGAATTCCCTATTGGATTTCTTGGTGACTATCTTATATTGATGGCCTCTAGTTATGCTCTTTTCCACAAGTGGAAACATTCTCTCTGTATCCGCTCTATCAAAACCTTTCATAATTTTAAAGACCTTTATTAGGTCACCCCTCAGCCTTTTTTCAAGGGAAAAGAGACCCAGCCTGCTCATCCTTTCCTGATATGTATACCCTCGCATTTCTGGTATCATCCTTGTAAATCTTCTCTGCACCCTCTCCAGTGCCTCTATATCCTTTTTATAATATGGTGACCAGAACTGTACGCAGTACTCCAAGTGTGGTCTAACTAGGGTTCGATACAAGTTTAGCATAACTTCCCTACTTTTCAATTCTGTCCCTCTAGAAATAAACCCTAGTGCTTGGTTTGCTTTTTTTATGGCCTTGCTAACCTGTGTCGCAACTTTTAGTGATTTGTGTATTTGTACTCCGAGATCCCTTTGTTCCTCTACCCCACCTAGACTCGCACCCTCCAAGTAATAAGTGGCCTCCCTATTCTTCCTACCAAAATGTAATACCTCACATTTATCTGTGTTGAACTTAATTTGCCAATTATAAGAACATAAGAACATAAGAAATAGGAGCAGGAGTAGACCAATCGGCCCCTCGAGCCTGCTCCGCCATTCAATGAGATCATGGCTGATCTGATCCAACCTCAACTCCAAAGAACACAAGAAGTAGGAGCAGGACCAGGCCACTCGGCCCCTGGGCCCGCTGCGCCACCCACAGGGCCTTGACCGATCCGAACTCAAACTCATGTCCAATTTCCAGCCCGCTCCCCGTAACCCCTGATTCCCTTTACTTCTAGGAAACGGTCTATTTCTGTTTTAAATTTATTTAATGAAGTAGCTTCCACCGCTTCCTGGGGTAGTAAATTCCACAGACCCACTACCCTCTGAGTGAAAAAGTTTCTCCTCATCTCAGTTTTGAAAGAGGAGCCCCTTATTCTAAGACTATGCCCCCTAGTTCTAGTTTCAC
This sequence comes from Squalus acanthias, assembly GCA_030390025.1. Classification (NCBI taxonomy): domain Eukaryota; kingdom Metazoa; phylum Chordata; class Chondrichthyes; order Squaliformes; family Squalidae; genus Squalus; species Squalus acanthias. Next base: position 76,378,959 of record CM059435.1, on the reverse strand, counting down.
CCATCATTGGGAACATCCTAACCGCGTCCACCCGATCAAGCCCCTTCACAATCTTATATGTTTCAATAAGATCGCCTCTCATTCTTCTGAACTCTAATGAGTAGAGTCCCAATCTACTCAACCTCTCCTCGTATGTCCACCCCCTCATCCCCGGAATTAACCGAGTGAACCTTCTTTGTACTGCCTCGAGAGCAAGTATGTCTTTTCTTAAGTATGGACACCAAAACTGTATGCAGTACTCCAGGTGCGGTCTCACCAATACCCTATACAACTGCAGCAATACCTCCCTGTTTTTATATTCTATCCCCCTAGCAATAAAAGCCAACATTCCATTGGCTTTCTTGATCACCTGCTGCACCTGCATACTAACTTTTTGATTTTCTTGCACCAAGACCCCCAGATCCCTTTGTACTGCAGTACTTTCCAGTTTCTCGCCATTAAGATAATAACTTGCTCTCTGATTTTTCCTGCCAAAGTGCATAACCTCACACTTTCCAATATTGTATTGCATCTGCCAAATCTCCGCCCACTCACCCAGCCTGTCTATATCCCCTTGTAGGTTTTTTATGTCCTCCTCACTTTCTACTTTCCCTCCCATCTTTGTATCATCTGCAAACTTTGATATGTTACACTCGGTCCCCTCCTCCAAATCGTTAATATAGATTGTAAAGAGTTGGGGACCCAGCACCGACCCCTGCGGAACACCACTGGCTACTGGTTGCCAGTCCGAGAATGAACCATTTATCCCAACTCTCTGCTTCCTGTTAGATAACCAATCCTCCACCCATGTCAGAATATTACCCCCAATCCAGTGATTTTTTATCTTGAGTAATAATCTTTTATGTGGCACCTTGTCGAATGCCTTCTGGAAGTCTAAATACACTACATCCACTGGTTCCCCTTTATCCAACCTGTACGTTATGTCCTCAAAGAACTCGAGCAAATTTGTCAGACATGACTTCCCCTTCATAAAGCCATGCTGACTTTGTCCTATTAAATTATGTTTATCTAAATGTTCCGTTACTGTCTCCTTAATAATAGACTCCAAAATTTTACCCACCACAGATGTTAGGCTAACTGGTCTATAATTTCCAGCCTTCTGCCTACAACCCTTTTTAAATAAGGGTGTTACATTAGCAGTTTTCCAATCTGCCGGGACCTTTGCTGAGTTCAGGGAGTTTTGGAAAATTATTACCAAAGCATCCACAATTCCTACTGCCACTTCCCTCAAGACCCTAGGATGTAAGCCATCAGGTCCAGGGGATTTATCCGCCTTGAGTCCCATTATTTTACTGAGTACCAATTCCTTAGTGATTTTAATCGTATTTAGCTCCTCCCCCACTAGAGCCCCCTGTTTGTCCAGTGTTGGGATATTCTTAGTGTCCTCTACCGTAAAGACTGAAACAAAATATTTGTTCAGCATTTTTGCCATCTCCATGTTTCCCACCATTAATTTCCCGGTCTCATCCTCTAAGGGACCTACGTTTGCCTTAACCACCCTTTTTCTTTTTATATAACTATAGAAACTCTTGCTATCTGTTTTTATATTTTTTGCTAATTTATTTTCATAGTCTATTTTCCCTTTCTTAATCAATCCTTTAGTTACTTTTTGTTGTCTTTTGAAGACTTCCCAATCTTCTATCCTCCCACTAACTTTGGCTACCTTATATGTCCTTGTTTTTAGTTGGATACTTTCTTTAATTTCTTTACTTAGCCATGGATGGCTGTCATTTCTTTTACACCCTTTTTTCCTCAGTGGAATATATTTATTTTGAAAGTTGTAAAATAACTCCTTGAATGAACACCACTGCTCATGTACCGTCTTACCCTTTAATCTATTTTCCCAGTCCACTTTAATCAATTCTGCTCTCATGCCATCATAGTCTCCTTTATTCAAGCTCAGTATGCTTGTTTGAGAACCAACCTTCTCACCCTCTAATTGGATATGGAATTCAACCATGTTATGGTCACTCATTCCAAGGGGATCCTTAACTAGGACATTATTAATTAATCCAGACTCATTACACAGTACCAGGTCCAAGGTTGCTTGCCCCCTTGTAGGATCAGTTACATACTGCTCAAGAAATCCATCCCTAAGACACTCAATAAACTCTTCCTCAAGGCTGCCCTGCCCAATTTGATATGCCTATTCTGCAAGTTTATTAATGTCCTCCTGTAATTTGTTCTGAATTTAACTGCGAGTGTAAATCTTAGTGTAATTTCTTTTTAATTAAATAAATCCCATCATCACTCTAACCCCACACCCAATTTTAATTCCAAACCCTACTGATTCTGTAAGTGTAGTTATAGGAATGCTCAAATAAAGCCGGTTATTGCATTAGCACCAGGGAACATCCTCCTTATTGTAAAAAATAATCAGCTGGAACAGAATAAACTTTTGCACAAGACAACAGCTGGGTACGCCCCACAAAGGTACTTAGAGGGAAATGAAAAAGCTTGCAAAGGCTGCATCTTAACAGCTTATTTGTTCTATAACTTATTTGGAGACAGATGCTAAATAAACACAACTATAACTGCAACTCTGGGAAAACAACAGCAGGTTTTAAACATTTCTGCCTCAAAATAACAATGGGAGACAATACCTTCTGACTGATTCATAGAATCATAGAATCATAGAAAGCTACAGCACTGAAGGAGGTCATTTCGGCCCATCGTGTCCGTGCCGGCCAACAAAGAGCTATCCAGCCTAATCCCACTTCCCAGCTCTTGGTCCGTAGCCCTGCAGGTTACAGCATCCCAAGTGCACATCCAAGTACTTTTTAAATGTGGTTAGGGTTTCTGCCTCTACCACCCTTTCAGGCAGTGAGTTCCAGACCCCCACAACCCTCTGGGTGAAGAAATTTCCCCTCAAATCCCCTCTAAACCTTCCACCAATTACTTTAAATCTGTACCCCTTGGTTTTTGACCCCTCTGCTAAGGGAAATAGGTCCTTTCTATCCACTTTATTTAGGCCCCTCATAATTGTATACACCTCATTAAGGTCTCCCCTCAGCCTCCTCTGTTCCAAGGAAAACAAACCCAGCCTATCCAGTCTTTCCTCATAGCTAAGATTCATTACTCCCAGCAACATCCTTGTAAATCTCCTCTGTACCCTCTCTGGTGCAATCACATCTTTCCTGTAATGTGGTGACCAGAACTGCACGCAGTACTCCAGCTGAGGCCTAACTAGTGTTTTATACAGTTGAAGCATAACCCCCCTGCTCTTGTATTCTACGCCACAGCTAATAAAGGCAAGCATTCCGTATGCCTTCTTAACCACCTTATCTACCTGGCCTGCTACCTTCAGGGATCTGTGGACATGCACTCCAAGGTCCCTTTGTTCCTCTACACTACTCAGTGTCCTACCATTTAATGTGTATTCCCTTTCCTTGTTAGCCCTCCCCAAATGCATTACCTTGTTGAGGCTGCCGCGAAACACGAATGGAGGCTGAATCCATATGTGGAAAACAAGAAGCTTTTATTCACTGCATGGCAAAACAAAATGTCTGAGAAAGCTGCTCCCAGAATTCTCTGGGTAAACTCCCAGAATTCTCTGGGTAAAACCTGAGGCCCCGCCCCCTTCTGCCTTAAAGGGAAGGGGCTGGAAATTTGTCCACAGACGGAAGAGTGGATTATGCCCGTTTTAGGTGGCGATCCGCCACACAGCTCCCCCCAGAATCCGCTTAGGAGGTGTGGACGAGACGGTGCGGTGGTCTGATGGGCCGACCGGAGCGGCTCTTGTAGGACGCCGGTGGACGTGGGACGGCTGGGCGTGGAGCAGCCGGGTGAACCGGCTTGAGGGCAGGTCGGCCGCATGGAGGTGGACGAGCTACAGGGACCTGCTCCCCGGGCTCCGAGTGTGCTGGCTTGAGTCGGTCAACCGACACTTTTTCGGTCCTGTCGCCCACTTGCAGGGTGAATAATTTGTCCCCAGCCTGTAGCACCTTGTAGGGCCCGTCGTACGGGGGTTGAAGGGGTCCACAGTGGGCATCGTGCCGGACGAAAACAAACCGTGCCTGGTGCAGGCTTAGTGGGACGTGTGAGGTGGATTCGCCGTGTCAGGCAATGGGCACCGGGGCGAACTGCAGCGCCGGTGAGGCGAAGTCGTGGCGTTGCTGGTCGGCTGACCAGGGTGTCGTGGCGGTGGGCAGCGGCTGACCATACACGAGCTCTGCTGCCGATGCGTGGAGGTCTTCTTTAACCGCGGTGCGCAGGCCGAGGAGGACCCACGGAAGTCGGTCGGTCCAGGCGCCGTCCTGGAGGCTGGCTCGAAGAGATGCCTTCAAGGATCTGTGGAACCGCTCACACAGTCCGTTGGCTTGGGGGTGGTACGCTGTGGTGCGGTGAATGGTCACCCCGAGATTGCGTGCGACGGCGGTCCAGAGTTCAGAGGTAAATTGCGGACCTCTGTCCGACGTCATGTCGGAGGGGACGCCGAACCGTGCGACCCAGGTGCTGACGAAGGCTCTGGCGATGTCGGCGGTGGTGGTAGAGGTTAGTGGAATTGCCTCAGGCCAGCGTGTGGTGCGGTCAACGATGGTCAGCAAGTGCGTGTGGCCTTGTGACGGCGGCAGGGGCCCGACGATGTCCATGTGGATGTGGTCGAATCTCCGAGAGGGGACGGTAAACTCCTCGAGGGGTGCTTTCGTGTGTTGCTGTACCTTGGCCCGTTGGCAGGCTAGGCAGGAGTTGGCCCAAGTACGCACATCCTTGCGAAGGCCGCGCCAGACAAAGCGGTTGGCTACCAATTTGATGGATGCGCGGGCGCCGGGGTGGGAGAGGTTGTGGAGAATGTCGAATACCCGGCGGCGCCAGGACGCTGGGACGACGGGCCGAGGTTGACATAGGGATATGTCGCACTTGACCGTGACTGCGGTCGGGCCACAGGCGACGTCGGCCAGGCGTAGCCCTGGTAGGTTGGTGGGTGCGGAGAGCAGATCAGGGTCGGTGATCTGGTCTGCTGCGAGTTGGGCGTAGTCGACTGCTAGGTGTGCGGCGTGGATGGCGGGGCGGGAGAGGCAGTCGGCTACCACATTGTCTCGGCCGGAGACGTGTTGGATGTCCGTGGTGAACTCGGACACTGCCGCGAGCTGGCGCTGCTGCCTGGCGGACCAGGGGTCGGTTGTCTTTGCCATTGCGAATGTCAGGGGCTTGTGGTCGACAAACGCAGTGAAGGGGTGGCCCTCAAGCAAAAACCGGAAATGGCGGACCGCCAGGAACAGCGCGAGGAGCTCGCGGTCGAAGGTGCTGTACTTGACCTCCGGGGGGCGTAGTTGGCGGCTGAAGAAGGCAAGTGGTTGCCAGGCGCCGTCGACCCACTGCTCATACACGGCGCCGACCGCGTGGTCGGAGGCGTCCGTGGTGAGCGCTACCCTGGCATTGGGCCGTGGGTGCGCGAGCAGGGTGGCGTTGGCGAGCGCGGTCTTGGTGGAATCGAAGGCGGCGGACGCATCTGCCGTCCATTCGACCGCCATCTTGCCGCTCCTGCCCCGGAGGGCTTCATACAGGGGCCTCATGAGGGACGCCGCTTTGGGGATGAAGCGGTTATAGAAATTCACCATCCCGAGGAACTCCTGGAGGCCTTTGATGGTGGTGGGGCGGGGAAATTGTTGGACGGCCTGCACCTTGGTGGGCAGGGGAATGGCCCCAGCATGGGTGATGTGGTGGCCGAGGAAGTCGATCTTGTCCAGGCCGAACTGGCATTTGGCTGGGCTGAGGATGAGCCCGTGGTCGCTGAGGCGCCCGAACAGGATGCGAAGGTGTTCGAGGTGTTCCTGCTTGGAGGAACTGGCTACCAGGATGTCATCCAGGTAGATGAACAGGAACTTCAGGTCCCGAAGGACCGAGTCCATGAGCCGTTGGAATGCCTGGGCTGCGTTTTTGAGGCCAAAGGGCATTCGCAGGAACTCGAACAGGCCGAAGGGGGTGATTACGGCCGTCTTGGGGACGTCCGCGGGGTGGACGGGGACTTGGTGGTAGCCGCGCACCAGGTCGACCTTGGAAAAGACTGAGCGGCCGGCCAGTCTAGCCGAGAAGTCCTGAATGTGCGGCACGGGGTACCGATCAGGGGTGGTGGCGTCATTGAGGCGCCGGTAATCCCCGCAGGGGCGCCAACCCCCGCCTGGTTTGGGGGCGATGTGGAGTGGGGAGGCCCAGGGACTGTTGGAGCGGCGGATGATGCCGAGCTGTTCCATGGTGGCAAACTCGGTCCGCGCGATCTCCAGTTTGGCCAGGTCCAGCCTGCGGGCGTGGGCGTACACTGGGGGGCCTGTGGTGGGGATGAAGTGTTCCACCCCGTGTTTGGCGGCCTCCGCGGAGAAGGTCGGATTGGTAAGGGCCGGGAATTCGGCCAGGAGTGCCGAGTAGTCATCTGTGGCCCGGGCGTGGCACTGTGACGCCATGTCGGCGGGTTGACGGGGGGCCATGGCGCCCAGGATGGGGGACATGGTGTTCATGTCCACGAGGCGGTGACGAGGGATGTCTACCAGTAAGCCGTGGGCACACAGGAAATCTGCGCCGATGAGGGGGGAGAGCACCTTGGCAGTGATGAACTCCCATCGGTAGCAGTGACCAGCGAGGTCGAGGGTGACTGTCCGGGTGCCATACGTCCGGATTTCCGAGCCGTTAGCAGCAGCCAGCGCCGGTCCTCGTTCGCCCTTTTGGATGTCGAGGGAGGAGGCCGGGATGATGCTGTGCTGAGCCCCAGTGTCGCACAGGAACCGGCGGCCGGTTTTGTCATCCGTGACGAACAGCAGGGAGCCCGCGTGGCCCACGGCCATCGCGGGGGCTGGAACGGGGGCGGACTTGAAAGAGCATGTAGGTGTGCACCGTTGTGCCCTGGCGCCGAACCGTGCGTGGTAGTAACAGTGGCCCGGGTTAGTGGGGCGTGAAGGCCCCGTGGGCCTGGTGACAGGCCCTTGTGGCCGCGGGCTGGATGGTGAGGGGCGCGCCCAGGCATTGACTGCCAGGTCCGGAGTGACTTCGCGGCTGGAGTGAGCGGACAGCAGCTTGTCGGCCTCATCGGCCAGGGCTTCCAGGTTCGTGAGGCCGGACGCCACGATCGCTGGGCGGATGCTGAGAGGGAGCTGGCGGATGAACAGTGTGCGGAAGAGGGATCCGGGTGGGCTCTCGTCGGTGAGGGAGAGCATGTGGGAGAGGAGGTCTGACGGTGAGGCATCACCGAGGCCTGGAAGGTCGAGGAGGTGGCAGTTTCGCTGATATGCCGAGGCCGTAAATTTTTTAAGGAGCGCTGTTCTGAGATGTGCGTACTTGCCTTCCTCTGGTGGGTTCTGCAGCGTTGTCCAAACCTTGGAAACTGCGACGCTACTGAGTGATGTGACGAGATAGTCGTACTTCGTCCCATCTGTGGTGATATTTCGCAGCCGGAAGCGAGATTCAGCTTGGAGAAACCAGGCTTCGGGCTGGTTTTCCCAAAACTCCGGCAGTTTCACGGAAACTGCGTTCGTGTCCACCATTGCAGTGCTCGGAATACGCTCTGAGCGTCGGGGTCACCAATGTTGAGGCTGCCGCGAAACACGAATGGAGGCTGAATCCATATGTGGAAAACAAGAAGCTTTTATTCACTGCATGGCAAAACAAAATGTCTGAGAAAGCTGCTCCCAGAATTCTCTGGGTAAACTCCCAGAATTCTCTGGGTAAAACCTGAGGCCCCGCCCCCTTCTGCCTTAAAGGGAAGGGGCTGGAAATTTGTCCACAGACGGAAGAGTGGATTATGCCCGTTTTAGGTGGCGATCCACCACAACCTCACAGTTCTCCAGATTGAATTCCATTTGCCACTGTTCTGCCCACCTGACCAATTTATTGATATCTTCCTGCAGTCTACAGCTTCCTTCTGCAGTATCAACCACACAGCCAATTTTAGTATAATCTGCAAACTTCTTAATCATACCCCCTATATTCAAGTCTAGATCATTGATATATACCACAAAAAGCAAGGGACCTAGTACTGAGCCCTGCAGAACCCCACTGGAAACAGCCTTCCAGTCACAAAAACACCCATCAACCATTACCCTCTGCTTCCTGTCTCCGAGCCAGTTTTGAATCCAACTTGACACTTTGCCCTGGATCCCATGGGCTTTTAACTTCGTGACCAGTCTGCCATGTGGAACCTTATCAAAAGCCTTGCTAAAGTCCATATACACCACATCAAATGCACTACCCTCATCTACCCTCCTTGTTACCTCCTCAAAAAATTCAATCAAGTTTGTCAGACACGACCTTCCCTTAACAAATCAATGCTGACTATCCTTGATTAATCCGTGTCTTTCTAAATGAAGATTTATCCTGTCCTTTAGAATTCTTTCCAATAATTTTCCCACCACCGAGGTTAGGCTGACCGGCCTGTAATTATTCGGTCTATCCTTTTCTCCCTTTTTAAACAAGGGTACCACATTAGCAGTTCTCTGGCACCACACCTGAAGCTAGAGAGGATTGGAAAATGATGGTCAGGGCCTCTGCTATTTCCTCTTTTGCTTTGCTTAACAGCCTGGGATACATTTCATCCAGGCCTGGGGATTTATCCACTTTTAAAGCTGCTAAGCCCCTTAATACTTCCTCTCTCACTATGTTTATTTCATCTAATATTTCACACTCCTCCTCCCTGATAGCAAAGTCTGCTTCGCCCCTCTCCTTTGTGAAAACAGACGCAAAGTATTCATTAAGAACCCTACCGACGATTGAAGCAGTGCGCAAATTGGCTGCTGCGTTTCCTACATTACAACAGTGATTACACTTCAAAAAGTACTTCATTGGCTGTAAAGCGCCTTGGGGCATGCTTCGGTCGTGAAAGGTGCTATATAAATGTAAGTTCTTTCTTTTCAGTCATGCCTTCCATCTGCCTGATTGATTCCGGCAGCCTTCCATCTGACCCTCCAACCAATCTGATTAGTTTGTACAGACCCCAGTCCTTGCTTCCGAATGATCTGATTGGTTTTAACACCCTCTAATCGCTACCTTCCAAATTATCTGACTGGTGGATTCAGACTTGGCACCATCAAGTGACCCGTCATTAATTACCACCTCTTGTCATTCCTGCATATCTACTGCTTCTAAAACAAACATAGTCACCCTTTCAATGGAGCTCGAGGTACCTGGAGCTCAGACTTAGTACAAAAACGCCTGCTGCAGCTGATCCAACAGCTGTTGCGTTACAAAAAAAATGCAATGTAATTTTTTTCTGGATAACTCATGAATTTCTTCAGATAAAGATAAATATTTTAGTACAGGCACAATCAGTGACGGCACGGAGTTAGTGCCATCGCCCATCTTTTGATTCTAAACTCCTGGTGAAATAATATGTAAAGAACCTCCATCTAACAGGTTGCCTGTCATATAGCTCACTGGATCTCAAATTAGAAGAGAAACCTTTAGGTACAACTGATCACAGTCAGACCCGCTAAACCCTCACAGAATCAGCTGTAATAAAATTCCCAATGGAAAACACACATCGCACAGTCTCACTTCCTGGAAAGTGGTAAGCTGTTCCTTACCAACTGCTCTAAGATATCGATGGAGATCAGACATGTCTGAACTCCTGAAATTGGCCAATGAACAGTAAGATGTAAAATGCAAGGATTTTAAAGAGGCCTCATCTTCATGAAAAAGTGTTTGGCCAAACATGTGACACATTGATGTCAGGTTGTTTCACGGCTTTTCAAATCTCGTACTTCCGAAAACGGATTGTCAAAACACTTTTGGTGGGAGCCGCTAGATTGTGATTTGACTGAGGTATTGTACATCAAACTTAATTTGTTTCAAATCGAAATTCAATTATAAAATAAAGTGACTGAGACAGAATAATAATATTCTATCCCTTAAGATCTCTCATACTGTCATCATTGATATTCATCAATTCAGACAAAAAAGTCATCCTTTCCTCTCCCTCGCCCTTGTGCATCCAATTGATCAAGAATTGCTAATAAATAGCAAAGTCAACAATGTTGCAGGATTTTTGAGATATAAATAAATTCATACAAACAGCCCATTAATGCCAGGAGAAAGAAGTCCTCCATTATACATGAATTATGCTGTTGTAATTATAATTCCTCATCCAGTAACACAATAGCTTGGTGTACAGGAGTCTTGATTTTGAATTTTTATCAGTCTACTGCAGAGCAACTCAGAACACCTTTCATTTGCATGAAAATGCAATTGACAATAGAAACTTTTACATGTGGCTATTTTTGGAAGAGATGGTTCCGGAAAGTTCTGCTAACTGCAACAGACCCATTGTATAGCTGCAGATATCTCACTGTTTGAGAGATTCCTTCAATCAGCCTGTTCTTAGTTAAAATATAAGAAAGCATGACGACTCCTACGATGCCCCAGTGAGCACCTGGTGTAGATCCTCTCGGCCTACCTTAGTTTATCCATCTAGAAAGGTAAACTTATAGGGGGAAAAATTCAGTTGGTTGCGCCTCCCGTTAGCGCCTTAAGAGGGCGCTAATGGGGCGCAAAGCAACTAGCGCCCGGGCGCTGCGATGTTTGCGCCGCTCGCGAAATTAACCAGACATTTTGCGGCGGTGCTAAACACTACCGCCACGATCTCCTGCGCCGGCAGATCGTGACGTCAGTTGAGTGCGCAACGCCCCGGTAGCGCCCCGGAGCGGATATTGAGTGGCGCCCCCTGCCTTACCGCCTGCCGCTAGCAACGACAGGTTGAGGGGAGCGTTTTGCAGTCAGGGAGGGACTGGGGGAGCGCTATTTAAAGGCGACCGCTTCCTGCCTTTTATTGTTGGTGACATTTTTGAACCATGCATTCTGAGAGAGAGAGAGACTTCTGGAGAGATTCAACGCTGTGTGAAGGAGTTTTGGGTACTGAACAGCACTTTGCAGGTTCATTTTGATTTGCCCTTCCTTGTATCGATTTAGAAGAGACTGTGGAGGCTACACTCTGAGCTCTTTCCCTGGTACTCTCCATTGTTCTTTCCAGCAGATTTGATGTACAGGTCTCTCCAGGCCGAGATTCAAGGCTGCAATGAGCAGGATGTGGATGGAAAGCAAGATCAACCCTCCCCTTTAAGAACTGGCCGGCACCATTGTGTGTGTGTTCCATTGCTGACTGACATCACATGAGCTTCGCCAGCGCTCTGAGGTAGCGCCTCGCTCCTCGGCCTTTGCGCCTTATGACAGGTGTGTAGCGCCTGATTTAGCGCTCCAATCACCTCCAGGGGCGATAAAAGTCAAGTTTGCAGTCGGAGGCGATAATTAGCGCCAAGCGCTAATCTTTGCGCCCGGCCGATAATTGCGCCCCAAATGGGGCAATACTGAATTTCTCTCCCATAGTCTCCCCCTTCCCCACCACAGCATCCACTGATTCTTCAACCACTCTAAAGCTCGTGCCTCTACAACTCTCTCTCTATGTCTATTCCAATCGTTGCTCAGAAGATCCCTGGTTTAATTCCTGGTGTGTGCTGAGTTAGCTGAACACAGCTTGGATAGCCAATGAGGTGAAAAATAATTCCTAGCCCAAAGTCCTCACTCCAGATTGCTGTCCAGCGACCACTGCTGGAAACGTCAGCTGATAAATGAAACACATTGGTTAAAGATGAACTGCGTTAGTCTAAAATTGTTTTTCTGATCAGGGAGAAGAGCTGACAGTCATTTTCATCATGGTAACATCATGTGCAAGGGATGCAGTGACATGCTTTAACCTGATCTGTTTCACTGTTCAGACTATTTGGAGAGCAGGAGACAGTGGGTTACAGGCAGTGAGACATCTGCCTATTTACTGCTAAAAATGAGAAGTCGCACAACACCAGGTTATAGTCCAACAGATTTATTTAATTTTACAAGCTTTCGGAGCTGTCGCTCCTTCCTCAGGTAAGTTAGCAGTGAGAGAATCTCCCAGAATTCACAATTTAAACACAGACAAAATCTATTCAAATATTTCCCTACATCAAAGACACACTAAGAGCACAGCCAAGACAATGAGATGTGTCCCAGGGGGTCCAACGTGTCAAACCACCTGCTGGCTGCATATCCTGTCAATTTGTGTTGGTCCTTGTGCTAGTCTTTTTTTTTTAAAAACCACCTGGGAGGACCGGCCATGATGTCAAGTCACGTTCTGTATCGTGACGTGAACCCGATATCGCGATTGAGGCCATCCTCATGAGTGCGGAACTTGGCTATCAGTTTCTGCTCTATGATTTTGCGCTGTCGTGTATCCCGAAGGCCGCCCTGGAGAACGCTTACCCGCAGATCCGAGGCTGAATGCCCCTGGCTGCTGAAGTGTTCCCCGACTGGGAGGGAACCCTCCTGCCTGGCGATTGTTGCGCGGTATCCGTTCATACGTTGTCTCAGTGTCTGCATGGTCTCGCCGATGTACCATGCTCTGGAGCATCCTTTACTGCAACGTATCAGGTAGACAACGTTGGCCGAGTCACATGAGTATGTACCGTGTACCTGGTGGGTAGTGTCCTCACGTGTGATGATGGTATCTGTGTCCATGATTTGGCATGTCTTGCAGAGGTTGCCGTGGCAGGGTTGTGTGGTGTCTTGGTTGCTGTTCTCCTGAAAGATGGGTAATCTGCTGCGAACGATGGTACTTTTGAGGTTAGGCGGCTGCTTGAAGGCGAGTAGTGGAGGCGTGGGGATGGCCTTAGCAAGGTGTTCGTCGTCATCGATGACATGTTGAAGGCTGCGAAGAACATGGCGTAGTTTTTCCGCTATATTTACTGCTAGGCACATTTTTCACTGCTACTAATAAAGAGCACATTACAATTTTCCAGTGTGTCTGCCCCTGTTTACCCTAGACCCACCGCTACCACTAGTGTTAAGGAGATGGTCGAAAATCCACCTCAAAGTAAGTGGGGGTCCGTTTTAAAATAAACAACAAATGTCATGTGAACACGTGGCTGAAGTCCTGCCCTGCTGAAGACTGTATGCTGGCGGTAAGGTTGGGTCGTCTCATTCCAGCTCCTAATCAGCACAGACCCACAGCGCAAACTGCACCTAATTTGGCACTAAAGTACCAAGCTCGCTCAGCGAGGTCCCAGGATGGCTGGTGTGACAAACGGAGCAATGGCAGCAGGGGTTGCTCTTCTGATATTCCAGCTGAGCCCCATTGTTTGGGGCAAAGCAAACAAATGTAATACTTAATTCTGACACCGGATGTCCAAAATGGAAAAAGTTCCATTTCCCAGTTAGTATTCTTCACCTTGAGGAGCAAAATAAATTCACAAAAGAAAGTTAGAGATAGAACTTTTATTAAATGATGGTGCGGTGATAAGGCCAACACACACGATTACCTTTTCCATTTTCCATAGTAAGTCAATACATCCAGTATCAGTGGCAGAGTGAAGATAGTTTCAGTCAGCCACCGTTACTGACAGGTAGAACCAATTAAAATACACACATAGAGAATGATTTAGAGCTTGACAGATGATCAATTGGTATCTAGACCTGTCACTACGTGCAGTCAATTACTCAGAAAAACAAGTGATTACAGACCATTTTCCAAAACAAATTAGTGTTCTATCCATAAATACCTGTTCAACACACATATCCACATCTTATAGAATCACATGTCACAATCATCCTCAGCCTTGGGGTTGAAGCCAGGCATTGTGCTTTTCACTCCAGTATATCAGACAATTGTCTATTCCATACAATCCCCACATATGGTACACTGATCTTGTTTACTTTGAGTGAAGGTCCCCTGTGTAATGGCTCAATTGGTCTGTACACACACTGTGCAATATATTGACAAGGGCCAGTTAGCTCTATAGGTAGTGCTTTGACTAGTCTGTGATGTTATCTGTGAAATTCACTGATCTTTTTTGTTATGACAAACCAGACCTGCCATGTTTAATGATCTGATTAGAATGCAGAGATGCTTGTCCGATCATCCAAGCAACACGCTGAACAGTTTCTGTCACTCCCTACACAATATTTTCATCAGTGTCTGTCCCTATCCAGGTAATGCTCCAATAAACCAAATGCGTCCCGTGTAATATTCTATTCAGTAGCTGACACTCCTGCAATATTCTGATCAGTACTTGATAACCCACCTGTAATACACTGATCAATCTCTAGGCCATACTGATGTTCCTATGTAATATTCTGGACATTACTTGATGCAGCCTGTGAGATGCTCTGATCACTCTGATGCTCTCCATGTAATACTTTACATGTTCTAGTGTCAGCTGTGGCTCAGTGAGTAAGTAGCACACTTGCCTCTGAGCCATTGAAGGTTGTGGGTTCAAATCCCACTCCAGGGAATTGAGCACATAAAGCTAGGCTGACACTCCAGTGGAGTGCTGCACTGTCGGAGGTGCCGTCTTTTGGATGAGATGTTAAACCGAGGCCCCATCTGCCCTCTCAGGTGGATGTAAAAGATCCCATAGCACTATTTCAAAGAAGAGCTGGGGAGTTATCCCCGGTGTCCTGGCCAATATTTACCCCTCAATCAACATAACAAAAACAGATTATCTGGTCATTATCACATTGCTGTTTGTGGGAGCTTGCTGTGCGCAAATTGGCTGCTGCATTTCCCACATTACAACAGTGACTGCACTTCAAAAAAATACTTCAGCGCCTTTCATGACCCCAGGACATTCCAAAGCGTCCCACAGCCAATGAAGTACCCCCGAAGTATGGTAACTATTGCAATGCAGGGAAACCTGAGTGCCAATTTGCGCACAGCAAGGTCCCACAAATAGCAATGCGGTAAATGACCAGATAATCTGTTTTAGTGATGTTGATTGAGGGATAAGTATTGGCCAGGCCAACGTTTGACCTCTCCTGCTCTGACTGATGCTCCCATGTAATACTCTGATCAGTGCCTGATGTACCTTGTGTGATGCTCTGATGATTCTGATTTAAAGGATTGCAGCCTGTCCCACATAAAGCTTTAATCATTTGTGATGCTTTCTGTACTCTGATCTGATCTGTACCATAGAGTCTCTGTGCAGTGCTCTCATGAGTCTGTCATGCTTTCTGAAGAGTATGTTTAACTCCCTCTGATTGATAGTGTGTGTCTATGCCGAGCTGATCTGTCGCTCCTCGGTAAAAATGAATAATTGGCCACTGTATATCAGGGGTTAGCACACCAGTGATTGTTTTAACAAGAGCCGGAACTATGATTGGGTGACAAGACCCTGCGATACACATGCTTTCTCCTTGATTATCATGACCGCTAGATCCTTTACCCCATTTATTGATACGTTATTAAAAATCAGTGACTAACTTAAAAATTAACAGATTAAAAAAGTTCAAGACTGCTAACAACAGAGCTACGTTGTTCTGAGTTTGACTTTGGATTGAATCAGTCTTGGAGGGACTGCCAGAATCTTTATAATTGGACAAGTAAAATTCTTGAGTTTTGAATGAGTTTCTCAGGAAAAACTTCTTTACCTAGAGAGTGGTTAGAATATGGAACTTGCTACCACGTGAAGTAGTTGAGGCAAACATCATAGATGCATTTAAGGGAAAGCTAGATAAGCACATGAGGGAGAAGGAATAGAGGGTTATGATGATAGGGTGAGATGAAGGAGGGTTGGAGGAGGCTTGCGTGGAGCACAAACACTGGCATAGACCAGTTGCCGAATAGCCGGCTTCTGTGCTGCAATTTCGATGTAATTCTAGTATAACAGCAACAGCTTGCCTTTATATAGGAACTTTAATGTGGAAAACATCCCTAAAGGAGTTTATAAGATTGTTACAGGCAGTTACAGCACTGATGTCTGTGCTGTCTGTTACCAATTTTTCAAGATCAATTTTTCAATGTCAGCCATGGAGAAACATATTTATCCTCTATAGCCAAATATGAGCTTTCTTAGAGAAACTTAACCCAAGGTTGAGATTCACACATCCCCTGACCATAGTTTTCTTCCTACCAACTCAGAAAGTGCTTCCTCTTGCTGTCGAAAGGCTCCAAATATGTAACCGCCCTCTGGCACTTCACCCATCTGGCTGTTTCTCATGTGTGACAGTTGTGAACTCAGATTTAGTGGTGTCAGCCATTTCCTCAAGTGGTCTGCTCACCTTCTTACAGAAATTGACTACTTATAAAAACATAAGAAATAGGAGCAGGAATAGGCCACTCGGCCCCTCGAGCCTGCTCCGCCATTCAATAAGATCATGGCTGATCGTGGGCTCAAAGCCACTTCCCTGCCTGCTCCCCATAATCCTTCACTCCCTTATCTTGCAAAAATCTGTGTATCTCCACTTTAAATGTATTTAATGACCGAGCCTCCACAGCTCTCTGGGGCAGAGAATTCTACAGATTTACGACTATCTGAGAGAAGAAATTCCTCCTCATCTCAGTTCTAAAAGGGCGACCCTTTATTCTGAAACTATGCCCCCGAGTTCTAGATTTCCCCACGAGGTGAAACATCCTCTCTGCATCTACCTTGTCGTGCCCCCTCAGTATCTTATATGTTTCAATAAGATCACCTCTCATTCTTCTAAATTCCAATGAGTATAGGCCCAGCCTGCTCAACCTTTCCTCATAAGTCAACCCCCTCATCTCTGGAATTAACCTAGTGAATCGTCTCTGAACTGCCTCCAATGCAAGTACTGTATATCCTTCCTTAAATAAGGAGACCGAAACTGTACGCAGTACTGAAGGTGTGGTCTCACCAATACCCTGTACAGTTGTAGCAGGACTTCCCTGCTTTTATACTCCAACCCCCTTGCAATAAAGGCCAACATTCCATTTGCCTTTTTGATTACTTGTTGTACCTCCATGCTAACTTTTTGTGTTTCATGCACAAGGACCCCCAGGTCCCTCTGAACTGTAGCATTTTGTAATCTCTCTCCATTTAAATAATAATTTGCTTTTTTATTTTTCCTGCCAAAGTGGATTACCTCGCACTTTCCCACATTATACTCCATCTGCCAAATGTTTGCCCGCTCAGTTAGCCTGTCTATATCCCTTTGCAGATTCTTTGAATCCTCTGCACAACTTGCTTTCCCACCCATCTTTGTATCATCCGCAAACTTGGCTACATTACACTCGGTCCCTTCATCCAAGTCATTAATGTAGATTGTAAATAGTTGAGGCCCCAGCACCGATCCCTGTGGCACCCCACTAGTTACCGTTTGCCAACCGGAAAATGACCCATTTATCCCGACTCTCTGCTTTCTGTTAGTTAGCCAATTCTCTATCCATGCTAATATATTACCCCCAACTCCGTGAGCTCTTATCTTATGCAGTAACCTTTTATGTGGCACCTTATCGAATGCCTTCTTGAAATCCAAATACACCACATCCACTGGCTCACCCTTATCCACCCTGCTCGTTACATCCTCAAAGAACTCCAGCAAGTTTGTTAAACATGATTTCCCTTTCATAAAACCATGCTGACTCTGCTTGACTGCATTATGATTTTCCAAATGCCCTGCTACTTACTGCTTCCTTAATGAAGGTCTGCAGCATTTTCCCAATGACAGATATTAGGCTAACTGGTCTATAGTTTCCTGCTTTCTGTCTCCCTCCTTTCTTAAATAGGGGTGTTACATTTGTGGTTTTCCAATCCGCTGGGACCTCTCCAGAGTCCAGGGAATTTTGGTATATTGCAACCAATGCATCCATTATCTCTGCAGCCGCTTCTTTTAAGACCCTGGAATGCAAGCCATCTGTTCCAGGGGACTTGTCATCTTTTAGTCCCATTATTTTACCGAGTACTTTTTCCTTAGTGATAGTGATTGTTTTTAGTTCCCCCCTCCCTGTGGCCCCTTGATTATCCATTATTGGGATGTTGTTAGTGTCTTCTACCATGAAGACAGATACAAAATATTTGTTCAGAGTCTCTGCCATTTCCCCATTCCCCATTATTAGTTCCCCATTCTCATCCTCTAAGGGACCAACATTTACTTTGGCTACTCTCTTCCTTTTTATATACCTGTAGAAGCTCTTACTTTCTGTTTTAATATTTCTTGCCAGTTTACTCTCATAATTCATCTCTCTCTTTATTATTTTTTAGTCATCCTTTGCTGGTTTTTAAACATTTCCCAATCCTCTGGCCTCCCACCAATCTTGGCAACATTGTATGCTTACGTTTTCAATTTGATACCATCCTTTACTTCCTTAGTTAGCCACGGATAGTGCTCCCTTCTCTTAAAATCTTTCTTTGTCACTAGAATATATTTTTGTTGAGAGTTATGAAATATCTCCTTAAATGTCCCCCACTTCATTTCAACTGTCTTACCTTTTAATTTATTTTTCCAGTCCACTTTAGCCAGTTCTGCCCTCATGCCATTGTAATTGCCTTTGTTTAAGATCAGGACACTTGTTTGAGAAACAACTTTCTCACCCTCCAACTGAATTTGAAATTCAACCATGTTATGATCACTCTTTCCTAGAGGATCCTTTACTATGAGATAATTTATTAAGTCTGTCTCATTACATAGTACCAGATCCAAGATAGCCTGCTCCCTGGTTGGTTCCATTACATACTGTTCTGGGAAACCATCCCAGATACACTCTATGAACTCCTCCTCAAGGCTTACTCCCTTTCCTACATTACAACAGTGACCGCATTTCAATGTACTTAATTAGCTTTAAAGCGCTTTGGGACATCCTGAGGTCATGAAAGACGCTCTTTCTTTCTTTACTTGTGTGGAAGCGGAAGCCGAGAATATGACAATGAAACGCCCTTCTGATCTTGATTGGATCTCTGTATGTTACACTCATGTACTTCTTCAATCTCTCCTGAGGAGGACTGTCCTAGGCGAGACAACATTCAGTTTGATTCATGAGCTTCTTTACTCCACAGTCACCAAACATATAGAGCACTGAGTATGATGAGAGATATTTGATACAATCAGTATAACTTCTGCTTACATACTATTACAAAAACAGAGAACATGCGGATACTAGCTCATTTCAGTGGGCCCTATACTTAACGTAAATCACAAACTCTCCTTGACCAGTGAAGAGGTTCTTCTTATGCCGCCTGCCACTGTCTAGCTGATCTTTTTGGTGTCTGTATCCTGATTTATTAAAAGCCTCACTCCCCCCTGACCCACAGAGACCAGGAGTGATCAGAATATTTCACGTACTGATCAGAGTATGGCCTGGGGATTATCAGGTACTGAAATCAAATGACATCAAGGTGCTGGATGTTTTCCTGAATTGCCAGACATTGGGAAAGGATTTACCAGTGTTTGGGATTTGTGCAAAACAGCTGCCACCCCCCCCCCCCCCCCACCCATTGAAATCATCTCTCATCTGCTCATGGATGGCCAATCCAGCAAAGGGGCTGTCTGGCAAAACTAATCCCTTTCAGGAACTTTTCCATCCAAAATACTGATAAGTGGCAAGTAGCATTTGTACCACACAAGTGCCAGGCAATGACCATCTCCAACAAGAGAGAGCCTAACCACCTCCCCTTGACATTCAAAGGCATTAGTATTACTGAGTCTTCCACCATCAATATCCTGGGGGTCACCATTGACCAGAAACTTAACTGGACCAGCTACATAAATGTTGTGGCTAATAGAGCAGCTCAGAGGCTGGGCACTCTGCAGCGAGTGTCTCACCTTCTGACTTCACAAAGCCTTTCCACCATCTACAAGGCACAAGTCAGGAATGTGATGGAATACTCTCCAGCTGCCTGGATGAGTGCAGCTCCAACAACACTCATGAAGCTCGAAACCATCCAGAACAAAGCAGCCCACTTGATTGGCACCTCATCCACCACCTTAAACATTCACTCCCTCCTCTACAAGATGCACTTAGCAACTAGCCAAGTCTTCTTCAGCAACACCTCCCAAAACCTACTACCTCCACCACCTAGAAGGACATGGACAGCAAGTGCATGGGAACACCATTGCCTTAAAGTTCCTCTCCAAGTCACAGACCATATATCGCCATTCCTTCATCATCACTGGGTCAAAATCCTGGAACTCCTTCGCTGACAACATTGTGGGAGTAACTTCACCACACAGGCTGCAGCGGTTCAAAAAGGCGGCTCACCACCACCTTCTTAAGGACAACTAGGGATGGCCAATAAATGTCGGCCTTGCCAGTAACATCCACAGCCCCAGAATGAATTTTTAAAAACATATTAAAATTGCTTATCTCCAAGTTTTTTTCACGGAGAATGGCTGAAAAATTCCAAGCTATGACTGTGAACTTTAGACAGTGAGCATGCCAGGCTATTCAACTGTTGGGGGCATCACAGGCAATCTTAATTTGGTTCTTACCCAACATCCACACAAACTTATGAGTTCCAGCTGAGGTCCACTGGATAGAAGTCAGGTGTGAGAACCCTGCCTGATTTTATCATTCCCTAGCACAGAAGTTTTGAAGCCAGTTTACTTTTCCCCCAATTAACATCAGCTCACTCATCAGAAACCAAAGACTGAACGGAAAACATTATGGTCTTTAGGGCTTAGTAACTTTATTCACAACTCATTGGGCAATCCAATTACTATTTTTTTTAAACAGACAAAAAATAATATTATGCAAAGGGTTATGGACCAGCTATATTTTATTTAATAAGCTAAGGTTTATTAGTGACTGAAAATGACTGGTTTAATAATAGATTATATAGGTCAACGGCTGCTCAAACTGTTTTAAGTTTAGTAAAAGTAGGACATAAATTAATATATGCAGCCAAATTAGGTTTAATTTGCATAATTATTATTATTCCAAAGAGTCTAACAATTGGAATTTTTCTATGGAGAAGGGGAAACTTGGACATGATCTAACTGAAGTTTTCCAGATTAGAAAAAGAAACATCAAATCTGATCCAGAATTGTTCATCATAGTAAAGGACTCAAATACCAGAGGACACAAGTTAAAGATGAGAAAGTTGTTGCACGGAGAGCAGTCAGGCAGATCTTTTCACCCAAAGAGTAATTAGTGTTGTGGAAGATGGAGTCTCAGTCTCCTCTGCTTAGCATCAGTTGTTGTGCAAATGCAACTGTAAAAGGTAATCTTCACCAGGCACCAGTGTGAAAATGCAGCAACTGTGGAAAAACAGACGTCAGTCAGTCGACATTTCAGGTCTAAGATCTTTCCTCGGGACTGGAAAATATTACAGAGGAACAGATGAAGGAAGACTCTTAGACCTGAAATGTTGACTGACTAACTTCTGTTCCTCCACAGATGCTGCCTGATCTGTTGAGTATTTCCAGCTATTTTCTGTTCTTGCTTTCAGATTTCCAGCATCTGCAGTATTTTACTTTTTGTTTACTGATGTAGAAATTGACAGACAAGTGCAGTACAATCCTCCACTGAGAGTGTAGAGAGTGTGCCACAGCCCGTGATCCAGGGAGAAGCTGAAGATGATTAATAGAGACACACAACACAGCTGCAGAAACTGGTTCATTCTCACTTCCTACTTCAATTCACCTGACCCCATCTCACCTCGTCTGGTATTTTTAGTGCCTGGGAGCTATCGCATGACATGAAACAAAATGACATTGTTGTCCCAGAAACTCTTAACCTGCTATCAGTGATAGCTAGATGGCTGAAGGTTGGATCCTGACAAATGTATCACTCCTTTGGTCAAGAACATATCTAGTTTATACTTTGTACAGAATCCCTGTTTGATTTGACTTATTGTTTTCCAATTTTCACTCTGAGTTATCCCCTCTTCCCCTGGAGGTACCGTTCCATGGATGCTGCCTATCATCCCTCTAGTAGCTCGTCAAAATGGCCAATTTGTGCCAGGACATTGATTGTTGGTAGGCTATTCAACTGTGGAACATCACTGCTGAGTCCAATCTTCTCATCAACCCATATCCGCACATCCACATTGTCCAGCAGCAGTGAATGGATAGCATTCAGGAGTGGCAATTCTGGCTAGCTTTCATCCATTTGTAATATATGAGGTGCCATAATAGCAGGATTCCATTAAAGACATCTGTAACAAGGATAGAAGTATTCAATTACTTGGTACTGGCATCCCTCACATTGACGAGTGAAAAAGAAAATCACAACAAAAAAAACCAGATCATTCTGTGGATTCTACAGAATGTGAAACCTGAACTAAATCAACATTCTCGGCCTGATTGTATTGTATTTTAGCCGCATGTAAATGAAGTTAAAGGAGTTGTGCATCTTCATTTGGGTTACTAATGTCACAAAGGCATAACCAGCAATCTGCCAGTAAAGATATACAATAGCTCCAGCCACCAGAACTCTCTGCTAATCAGCTCTAAATTGCTCCTCCATAAACTGCCTGAAGTGACCTGACAGTTGTTAATCTTGCAGTGTGAATATTTCCAGACAAGATAATGTGGAGTGCACTGGAATCAGCCACTACTTGTATAAAATTAGCCAAAAGCTGAATAAACCTCCATATAAAACTAAAACAACATAGATTAGGAAAAAGCAAGATGCCCTGGGGTGACATCAAAGTGGTATTTTAACCAGGTGAAACAGCGATTTACGTGTACTTCCTGCAATTTAGTATACTGTATTCGCTGCTCACGATGTGGTCTCCTCTACATTGGGGAGACCAAACGCAGATTAGGTGACCGCTTTGCGGAACACCTCCGTTCAGTCCGTAAGGGGGACCCTGAGCTCCCAGAAGCCTGCCACTTTAATTCTCCGCTCCACTCCCACTCTGACCTCACCGTCCTCGGCCTCTTGCATTGTTCCACGGAAGCTCAGCGTAAGCTCGAGGAACAGCACCTCATCTTTCGTTTAGGCACCCTACAGCCCTCTGGACTCAACATCGAGTTCAACAATTTCAGATCATAACCTCGGCCCCTATCACGTTTATATATTTTTTTAATTTTATTTTTATTTTTTCATCCACCCTTTTGTTTGGCCTTTTTTTCCCCTCCCAGAAGCTGGCAGCTGTCCTTCATTCTGCCAGCGCATCTCACACTTCATCTAGCCTCAACCTGTCACATTAACACCTCCTCTTGCCTTGATTATCTCTTAATGTCTCTCAATGTCTCTTAATCTCTCCTGCCTTCTATCCCATCACTGACCTCCCCTTTGTTCTTTCATCCCCTCCCCCTTTTCCCAGCTTTACACTTGCTTTAAATCTATTTTATTTCCTGCTTTTTTCCAGTTTTGACGAAGGGTCTTCGACCTGAAACGTTAACTCTGTTTCTCTCTCCACGGATGCTGCCTGGCCTGCTGAGTTTTTCCAGCGTTTTCTGTTGTTATTTTGGTATTTTAACCACATCATTTGGACAGTTCTAAATCAGCTTTGTCCTTGTGGATTACAGTATGATCCGAGTCCCTCAGTTATATCAGTGGTTTATTAATCTTTACTGAAAGTATCATAATTTTTCCATTAATCACTCAACAAACTTGCACCACAGTCATTCAGAATGACACCTGTCACTAGCAAACAGGGAATCAAAACAGACTAAAACCACCAACACAAACCTTACAAAGCAAGTTGATTATGTGGGTATGATTTCAAGATGCTTTAACAATGAGGTTACTGCCTTATAATCACTCTTGAATATCCAGTAATCTTCATGTAATTGATTACAATTATCCACTATATTATTGAAACTATGCTTATTTCTTTTTACTTTTATCTGTAAGTCGAGTTGTTCTCTTGTTTCTCTGTTTTAAATGTGCCTGGCTCAGCAGGTGTTCCTGCCCATGTGTAGCTTCACCCCGTTCCCAGGTAGTGGATGAGGAAGTAGAGTCTCCACCAGCATGATGAAGCACCTTAGGGGTGTACCAGTGTACCTGATCTCACTCTACATTTATAACACATGGCACTTTAGAGTCATAGGAGCTTATGATAAACCAGTGTAACTTAAATAATCAGGTTATCATACAAGAGATGGTCTGAATGACCATACCTAATATAACATTCTATGGCCGTGAAATTCCCCGTAGCAACGCCGGCTATTCAGGCCGGTATTCTTGAAAAAATGGCGGCCGCCTCATTTCCAACCACTTCCAGCGCAAAACATGGCGGCTGCCATTTTGGAGAGGTCGGCAGCGCTGCCGTTGCCCGCGCTTGCCTCTCCAATGTAAATGTGACGTCAATCGGTGTGCAACGCTGGATTTGACGCACGACTGCGATTTTGGACGTCGCCCCACGCCATAATGCCCTCTCCTAACCACACACCGAAGAATGGGCATGCAGCAGTTGTACAGAGACGCAGTCAGCACTTCTTATAAGGACACACACATCTTTCAGGTAAGTTTCGATTTCAGCTTTTGGACTTTTTTTTACATTTTATTGAAGTAGTGGCTTGGTGTAATACATTAAAAAAGTTGTTAAAGTGTGCAGGGAGTGCTGCTGGACGCTTGAAAAGCTTTGGGCGTTAAAGGAAGGCCTCTGAGAGCTCCACTTGCTCCCAGTCCCGGGGGCTCTAGTTGCAGTCCCCCTTGGGCTGCAACATCACATGGAGGTGAAGCAGAGGCAGCAAAGGGGACAAGCTGCTCGTGGAGGGAAGAGGAAGGAGCAAAAGAGGAAAAAGCAGAAGAGGAAGAAGCGGAAGGAAGGAAGCAACCCAGACAGCCCCTTTCTGGCCAGGATATCTGGGATCGAATCATCTGCCTGCGGTACCAGTGACCACAACTCCAATTCCCCTTTCAACATTTGTCCTACACCTTACCTTCCCTCTGTTACTGACCATCACAGTGTCCTCTTGGCCACAATTCTGAAATAAAAGCCACCACAAAGCAAAGTTTCCAATCCAACTTTATCCATATATGCATCAAATATTACATCAAAAAATCAACTAATTACCCTTGTGCATTCCCTTAGTGACTGTCTTGCGTGTGCCTTTGCCTCTCCAAGTGATGTTACACAGTGCTACCCCAGTGGCTGCAGCATGGCTGGTGGGAAGGCTGCTGACTTTCAGTGGGGGACACTGCAGATGGCCTTGCATGACAACCTCGAGAAGCTGGTGACTGGGAGTGTCAAATTGAGTGACAGTGTTTCTTCTTCTTCTTCACTCTCCTCTCCCTCTTTTTGGTCAACCATTGGCTGGGCAGGCTGGATTTCTTGGGTGTCTGAAATGAGGAAGGCACAAGGGTAGAGTTGTGGTGAGGGGAGGGCGGGAAAGCAAGAGCTGCATGCTTACACCATGCCCAGCTTGTACATCAGAAGATATTGTGGCATGACGGGGAAGTGGTATGTGAGAAAGAGGATAACATATGAGGATACCAGTATCTTGTATTCTTTCAGCCCTGCCGCTGACCAAGGGCTCAGCCATGCCCCTGCCAAGAATGACCAGCACCGTGTCCTCCAAGGGAGTGAGGTGAAGCTAGGAATGCGTGGTGTGCCTTGTGTTTGGTAGACATTGTTGGTCAGTGAGTCATGGTGGGGGGAGTCGTGCATTGAGCAGTGTGTGAGGCTAGTGGTACAGTTGGTATCTGATGGCTTTTGAAGATGCATTCACTGACCTTGACCACTCGTCTGAGGTCATGAAACTTCTTTGGGCACTGGAGCCAGGTCCTGGGGCCGACACTGCTGACAGTGACGGCCTCAGCGATCTAGTCCTACATCCTTCTTTCTGGAGGGCCCCCTGGCCCCTGTGGGTAGAGGACCTCTCTACCAGTGTTGACCCCCTGCACAAAGCTGGACTGCTGCATGCGAGACCCTGGGTGCTCTTTCCCTGGCCTGTTGAGCCATTTGTGTTGGTGCTGAAGCACTTTTACCATTTTTTACGTGCAGAAGGCAGTTCAGCTTTAAGAGCTGAAGACTGCCTAGTTTGGAATGATTTTTTATGTTTTTTTCAGAAGGCAGTTCACCTTTAAGGGCTAGGGACTGCATATTTTGAATGATTTTTAATTTTTTTCAGAAGGCCTTTAAAGGCTCGAGACTGCTTTCTAAAATGACAGCCTTGCTTTGAGAAAATGCAGTCTCGTTGTAGGGACGCAACATTGGGCCTCCTGCTGAGCGCACAGCCTGAAGCAACGCGTTTGTCGCTGGGCTGTGCGCTAAAATCATTTAAATCAGCGGGCAGCACCAAAATGATGTGCTGCCTGCGATTTTTAAATGGATGCAAGCAAATCTCGCCCCTGCCCATTTTCAGGCCTTATCGAATTTCTTGGCCTAGATTTCTTACATTTAATGCTTTCAGAGTGATTGCTTCTGACTGTGACATCTCCATTTAAAAAAGCCAAGTGTATATAATTGTACAAATCACTTTTATATTGAAGAACTGTTATCAATAGCAGATACATTGTACTTCCACAGTTGATAGCACTCGCTAATATAAAGCAGGGGGCTTCTATAGTCCCAATCACATTGCACTTCCAGATTTTTTGATACTCATGAAATGTCTTTGGGTCTCCACTTTTCCTCTAAATGCATGGTGCTGGATCCCATTCTGTCTTTAACTAGTTAAGGGTCTCCATCCTTAAATAGGCTTTGATAAATATTTGTTTAAAATCTTTGAAAGAGTTGTCTATTTAGTCCAACTCCCCTTGCTCCTTCCCGAGAGCTCTGCATTTTTTTCCCTTTGCAATTATATATCCAATTCCTCTTTATAGTTGTTGTATGACTAATAATATTAAGCACAAGAACAAGAACCAGAGGCTGTTAAAATGAATAATTCTTGCAATTGAGTTTTGCATGGGCCTCAGTAGCAAGGCTGAAGCTTTTGTGGTGTGTTTATGTTATTTACCCATAAATACATTTAGTGAGTTGCAAAGGGTGCCATATGATCTGTATTTAATTCCTCTTCCAGCATCCCTGCAATGCTGAATTTTGCATTCTGCTTACCATCCAGACTTCTAATGAACAGGATCACAAAACACCCCTGCTGGCTCAGACAGTAAATGCACTGCATGCTGTGGCAGCCAGTGGGGCAAGGCACTGTGCGGCTGCCAATATTCTTGGAAATGTACACAAGTATGAATCAACACTTTCAGGAGAGGAGAAAAAAACTGGGCGCGGGGGAAGAAATAATCAAATGTGTGACTTATATTTTAAGAAAAATGTTTCAATAAAACATGAGATTATATTATTAGAATTTAGTGTTAAGTGTGCACCATCAAAAATAGTTTAAACAGGGTCATCCTTTGCTGATATTACTCTTCAGAGCTCCAGGGCCACTGAGGCTGAGAATGTTATTAATGGCTTCAATAATTCTTTTAAAATGAGCCTGTAATCAGCTTAAGCAGTGGTTGCAAATTTAATAAAACAAATTGCCGGTCACAACTGCTCTGTCATCTCATATTTTCTAACTGGCTGCTTTGGGAATCAAACTGTGAAGTAGTTCATCTGCCGTTTTGTAAATTAAATTCTTTCAAATTCACTCTTCTTGTTTTGAAGGGGAATATATTTGACATCCTAAGTAACGAACCCTGTCTGCGGAATCCAACTCAGAGGGATTCCGGGGCTCTCAGTGTAATTTTCAATACTCTCTTTTTGAAGGGCTTGAATGTGGGAAGTATTTGTACTTTTAGCACCAACATTCAACAGAAAATAACAAATAACAATATAATTGAGCCTTTAACGTAGTAAAATGTCCCAAGGCACTTCACAGAAGCATAATCAGATAAAGATTGACACTGAACCAAAGAAGGAGGTATTAGGTGGGGTGACTAAGAGCTTACTCAGAGAGGTAGATTTTAAGGAGAGTATTAAAGGAGGAGAGCGAGGTGCACAGGTAGAGAGGTTTAAGGAGGGAATTCCAGAGCTTAGGGCCTGGACAGCTGAAGGGCAGAGGGAGAAGGGGGTGCACGAGAGGCCAGAGTTGGAGGAACGCAGAGTTCGCGGTGGATTATGGTTTGGAGGGAGGAGGGTCAAATACAATGCTGAGGTTGCGAACAGTCAGCTTCAACCTGAGACAGTGGTCCAGAAGGTGGATGGAATCGGAGTTTATGGTGGGATCAAAGAACATGGCTGCAGTCTTCCTAATGTTTAACTGGAGTAAACTGCTGCTCATCCAGGAATGGATGTCGGACAAGCAGGCTGACAACACAGAGGCAGTGAGGGGTCGAGAGATGTGGTGAAGAGATAGAGCCAGGTGTTGTTAACGGCATGTGGAACCTGATGCCATGTCTTCAGATTTTGTCACCGAGCGGCAGCATGTAGATGAGGAATAGGAGGGGGCCAAAGATTGGGGCACTTCAGAGGTAATGGTGCCATTGCTGGAAATGCTCTGGCTACGATTGGATAGGTAAGAGTGGAACCAAGCGAGGGCAGTCTCACTGAGCTAAACAACAGAGGAGAGGCATTATAGGAGGATGGTGTGGAGTTCAAAAGCAGAGAAGTTATGTTAAACTCAGATAGAACCTTGGTTAGACCACACTTAGGGTACTGTGAACAGTTCTGGTCTCCATATTATAAAAAGGATATAGAGGCACCGGAGAAGGTGCAAAAAAGATTTACAGGGATGATACCAGAACTGAGAGGTTATAACTCTCGGAAAGATTGAACAGGCTGTGGCTCTTTTCTCTGGAAAAGAGAAGGCTGAGAGGTGATCTGTTAGAGGTCTTTAAAATTATGAAAGGGTTTGATAGGGTAGTCATAGAAAAGATATTTCCACCTGTCCAAAACTAGGGGCCATAAATATAAGAAAGCCACTAATAAATCCAAGAAGAAATTCAGGAGAAACTTCTTTACTCAAAGAGTGGTTAGAATGTGGAACTTGCTGCCACATGGAGTGGCTGAAGTGGATAAAATAGATGCATTTAAGGGCGAAAGGAATAGAAGGATATATTGATCGGTTGACATGAAGTAAGGTGGGAGGAGGCTCATGTGGAGTATAAACACTGGCAAAGACCTGTTAGGCTGACATTGCTGTGCTAGAAATTCTATGTAATTCTATTTGATCATGTCAAGGGCTGTAGAATTGAGAAGGATGAGGAGGGATAGTCCACCATAGTCACAGGTTATCATTTGTGACTTTGATTGGTTCTATTTCTGTGCTGTGGCCGGGGCGGAAACCTGTTTGGAGAGATTCAAACATGGAGTTCTGGGAACATGGGCATGGATTTTGGAGGCAATAACATGTTCAAGGACTTGAGAGGAAAGAGACGTTGGAAATGGGGGCGGTAGTTTACAAGTACAGAGAGGTCGAGTCAGCAATGTTACTCCCAGGTTGCGTACAGCCCAGGCTAAAGGAGTGTAAACCACCTCCTTTCCAACTCCAACAATGTGCCTACACCCATAATAGCGGCTCGTAATGTACCAAGGAAACATTTCCATTTCCCCCATCAGCTATCCATGTGCTTGTGTGCAAGCTTAAAGATTCATGATATAGCCTGAGAAGGGATAAGAAATTGGTTTAAGACTAGCAAGCATCGACTAGAGGAGTCATGTCAGGCAGTGGGGGTGGCGATAGAAGTGGTGAGTGAAGTGCCCCAGGGATTATATTTGAAACCTCTGTTTCTAATTTACATCCACCACTTGGATTCAAAAGTTTAGTGCAAACTGGTCAAATTCACAGATGATACCAAACTCATGATGGGAGGAGTGAAGAGGGACAATTAAATCTGAGCAGGTGGCCAAGGACTTACGGAATGTGTTAGGCAAAATATGCAAGTAGATGGAAGGTGACATATGAAATTTAATGCAGATAAGTATGACATTTTGTATATAGGAAGGAAAATGAGTGCCATGTGTACACCATGACTGATGTAGAGATAGCAAAGTTGAAAGAGTTCCAAGACTATTAGTAGATTTAGTGCTTAACACATCCAATCACTGTGGAGCAGCAATCAGCAATGTAAGTAGAGTGCTGAACTATATATTCAAAGAAGAGTACAAGTCAATGAGATAATGCTCGAATCGTAGTGTTCTGGTCAGACCACACCTGACATACTGTGTCAAGCTCTGCTTATCAAGACACAGGAGTGACTGCAGCAACTAAAAGGAGATGATTGAGCGGACACCTCACAGACACATATAAGACAGTAAATGGTGTAGAAAAGGGTAAATCTGGAATGGTACTTCAAATTAAACCATTAGAGTTGGAAAGGAGGCACAGGTTCAAACTAGAAAAGTAGAAATTTAGGACTGATATCAGGGAATTCTTCTTCATACAGAGTGGTCAACGTGAAGAATGAACTCCTAGGTAAGTTGTAGAGGCAAAACTCTAGCATCATTTTAAAAATGGCTGTAATGGGGACTGTAAATTCTTCCTGAATGTATGAGCTAGGATGGGCTGAATAGCATTCCTCAGTCAAGTCTGTCTCGTGAATATTTGTGTCAGATTATAATCAGTTTCTTGCTGAGGACCATCATCCAATAGGAACTTAGCTGAAACTGGTCCAATTTGTTTCCTTACATCCAGCAGACAGTTAAAACTGCTGCACCATCCAGACATCAACAGAAGCTGCTTAAACTTGAATAATAATAACAGCAGGTTGATGATTACATGTTGCTTCTGGTAATATCTTATTTTGGTTAAAGCAGTTAGAAGAACTCAGTGTTACTCAGTAATGTTTTGTTGAGGGCCACAATCCCAACCAATACTTTTCTCAAGGGTCACCCTCAGGAATGTTGCAACACTCTGCACCATGGAGTGATGGGATGCGGGTCTGTACCTGCGATTCCCCACACAGTGAGCCCCTGACTTTAATTGGGCCACTTTGGCCAGTTGAAAGAAGAAATGTCAGCGTTTGACAGCTCTGTGAAGCTGTCAAACACTGACATTCTGTGTAGTTTGATGAGTCCTTGTGTTCAGGACTCATCAAACCTTTCAACTTTGTAGAAAGCAGATGACTGTTGGTTCGGAGGATCCAACAGCCAGTCTAAAATCTACAATGGAGATGTCGGGGTCTCCGGAGCCACAGCGGCTGAAGGCTGTCGGCAGAAACAAAGGTAAGTGAACATTTTCTAACACTTTACACTCACCTCACATACTTACCACCCCACACTTGCACCCATCACTCACCTCTACATTGCACTTTCAGACCCCTCCGACCCCCGCAGACCTCCTACTCGACTCCTCCAACCCAGCGGGGTTCTCCGAGGTCGGGAAGCCTTCACCTGAAAAGGTAAAATGGGACTAATCCTTTTTTCTGCCTGTTAACTACCTGTTAACAGGCAGTTAATAGGATTTAATCCTTTTCCCGCCTCGAGGAGACGGGACCCGGGGCAGGACGGCTTCCCGCCTCCTGGTAAAAGGGCACGGAGGCGGGTTGGGGCGGGTTTGCCAGCCACCCCCACATTCTGCAACTTTACCGGCAGTCCCGCCTCCATACCCGCCTCCTCGGGGCTGAGAAAATCCAGCCCTAGGGATCAAATTCACAAGAGGAAGGGTGAACAGGCAGTTTAGATGTAATTACTTCATACATAGGATGGTGAATGTGCCTAGGGAAGCGATGGGAAACAGGTTGTGTCTTTGAATTTAAGAGGTTGCAGGTTGGATATTTGTCAAAGGAAGCGACTGAGTGAAATGGAAGGTAGGCCAGTTTATTTGTACCCCTCTATTCTTTTTAATCTTGGCGGTGTCCTGCATATTGGACCTTGACCCTTCACCCAAGGTTTCAAAATAAACAAACCAAAGCTGTTACCAACATCATACGGTTTCCCTGGTTGCCCAGTGAGCCAACACTGCCCCATTCCATTAGACTCTGTCACTAAGTTAGAAGCACACTTTCTGCCAAGATTTCTGCAGCAACAACCAAATGTAGCACGGCTATTGGTTATTGCCATGGAAACATTTGATTATAACACATATGATAAATAAACAAGAACAAAGGAGGTTATTAAAATGAATGCTCGATTGCAGCATTATGATGCAAAGGCCCCTTGTATGGTCTGACATTTATGCAGCAACAGTACTTCTAGAAGATTTGATGTGCAGAGTTAGCAATGTGTAAAAATCTGTTGTAGGAAAAGTATCAGAAATGGTGCCATGGGGGAGAAAAATTCTCATTTTGTATTATTTCTTGTCAGAGCCCATTCTCCAAAGCACACACCTCTTCCCCAAGTTAAAAGCTACATGGGAGGAATTCTGAAGTTTCCCTTCTGTTGAAGGACGTGAACAGATGTGCTGTTATTAAGCGAAAGCCACTGGTTGCAATTCATTGCACAGACACTTGCGTCAGTTTTTCCCCCCAGGAGGTGGTCTTGATGTGCCTCAGTGTACTGACATAAAAGATGGATTCACATCTGCTGTTTGTTCTATTGTTAATCCTAGTTGATGAGTGAACTCCTCACACGCACACATTGTAGCAACAGAGCATTTTTAGCTTGTTAGTATCTTGAAAGGTACATCTTATTGTGAGGAGAGGCTAAAGTGCATTTGCTTTCTTCAGTAACAGGTAGACAGCTGTCTTCATGAATGAAAGGTATTGTAAATTACATCAATTTATAGACACACCATGCACAGAGGGTCACTAGATATAAATAATCAACCTGTTGTAACTGCAATAAATGAATCATTTCTCAGTTCATCACATCAAGAATAGCACAAGGATGGAAGTGTATTACAAGGCTATTTTGCTTGATAAGAAAAAAAATTGGATGTCTACAGCATTCTTTCTTCAGGGCTAAAATTTAGAACAAAAATAGTTCTCAATCTTAGTCAGGTCACTGAAGTAATGTGCTGAGTGGAAGCCAGATATTCCTCTACAATGAGGGAGAGAGAAGTGACAGGTAAGTCACCCTCCACCTCACCCAGCCAAGGCACTTCTACAACCTTCAACATGCTAATAGAGAGCAGCACTGACAGGTCACCAGCCTGCATGCTTGGCTATGGAATAGTTCCTGGTACCAATGGCAAAAAACACATTAACAGGCGTCAATAAATAGAGGATAAATGTATCCAAAAGGAAGACCCAACCAAATGCCATACATTGAGAAATTCACCAGTGTGTTACTTACCATTGGATAAATATCATATCCAACATTTTCCCTGGTATGAATATCAAACAGAAATAAGTATAAATAATACCCAGGGGTTTCTATTAGGTAATACATTGGTAATAATTGTGAGGTTGATGTGATTAAGATTCAGATGTGATGGGAGTCGACATGTGGCAAAGTCACATCATCACAGAAATGTGACGCCTTTCCAAAGTAACAAACAAAAAATATTGTTTAATAGTAGTAGTAGTAATGTTAGTTAGTTCCAGGCTATTTTAATTGGTTAAATTAGTCACCGTGGTTGCTATGAGAATGTTTGTTACATAGTGCACAATTGTTTGCAACAGGCAGCTGTGGGTTTTGTAACAAGCGAGCAGGTTCTGTTATACCCATAAATTGAGGGGAAATAGTTCCATAAGGATTGTACTGTATATTATAGACTAAAAAATATAAAGAAAGATATAGGTACAATAACCACATTGCAGATAAAATTTAATGGAACACAATGGAACAATCAGGAGTAACTTTACTGATGCCACACAGCAGATTAAACAGCAACGCAATCGCTTTATAAAACAGTCAGGTGCTTAAGTACTGTTAATTAAAAGTGGAAAATGAATTATGACGATGTGATCAGCATTTTTTAATAAAATATCTCCTGTGCTTACAGTCAATGAAGCTGTCTAGCACGTCCTACTCTGAGTTAGAAAATAATCACGTAAAATGCAAAGGATGAGGAAAAGCCAATCAGCCCATCTAAACTCACCCCTCTAGTAAATTAATGGCTGTTACAATTTTTGGCCCGCACTCAACAGTTCCCTCGTGTTCAGTGCATTCTCCTGTAAGTGTGCCCAGAGCTCCCTACAAACTGACGTGTGCCCTTATACACACAATATTTGGTAATATAGCATTGCCCAGGGTTGAAAGGAACAGAACGCCCTTGTTACTGTAGTTTGCTCACTGGAAGTGACTCACGTCCTCTTAGTTTACCGATAACAACATCAACAACAACTTTTATTTATATGGCGCCTTTAACGTAGTAAAACATCCCAAGGCACTTCACAGGAGTGTTATAAAACAAATAAAATAACAAAAGAATAACCACTCTGTCAGACTCAGTGACTTAGGCTACACTCTACAAATCAGTTTATTTAAGTAATAAAGTAATAAGTAAACAGCAGCAAAAGATAAACAGCTGACTCCACTAGTTTATAACATTTAATTATCAACTCCTTGCTTCACCGTCTCTCCAAGTAACAGTGAATGTGGACCAGCACCTGTGATATAAATTTTATACGTGAGGTTGAACCTCTGATGGAGTCACCTCTGCACAGGCTGCAAAACTGCTAAAATGGCTCAAAAGTTGCCCTATATATTTCTCTGTTGGGGTTTGGTGCAGTCAGTTAGCACATCAAAAGAGATTGGTGGTTATGGTTACTGCAACAAACCCCAGCTCCAGTGGCGGGAGGGCAATTGGCACCGCCTCTTCTCACAACTTTCTTAAACTATTTCCCAAATGACTATTTTCTGACGCGAGTGAGTTCATGGAGGTTATTGATAGTATCTGATTAGCCCTGCCTATTTTATAACACAATTTGTCAGTGGCATTTGTTAGTACAGTTGAGATCAACCAACCCTTACAGCAGGTGACTGAGACATCGGAATCCAACAGGCATGAGAGTATAGACTTCTTTTCCAACACAGGTATAACATTTTGCCTACCTGGGTGGGTCCGGTGCGGGCAGTAGCCATGGCGGGTCGCGACCCCGCTGCTGGCTCCATCCCGCTGCTCAAAAAGATTTTCCCTTAATAGGGCCTATTAAGCCCACCCTGCACGTTACCCGGTCCAATTAAATGTTGCGGGTCTGGTGACGTCATTCATGACGCGTTTTCAGCTGGGATCTTTAAAGGGACCATTGCCACATTATATTTGACGTTTAATCTAACATAGTGCTGTCAGTGTACTACAGCATTGGAGTGCTGCAAACACTGACAATGATAGCACAGAGGCAGAGGGCTGCACCCAGGTTCTCCAATGACTCTCTCCCTATGCTTATGGAGGGAATCAGAGGATGCAGGGAAGTCCTCTTCCCTTCCCTAGGAGACCAAAACAGCCTGGTTGCAGATTGCAGAGGAGGTCACAAGCAGGGATGTCGTCAGGAGGACCTGGGTGCAGTGCCGCAAACGTTTCAATGATCTCA
This sequence comes from Squalus acanthias, assembly GCA_030390025.1. Classification (NCBI taxonomy): domain Eukaryota; kingdom Metazoa; phylum Chordata; class Chondrichthyes; order Squaliformes; family Squalidae; genus Squalus; species Squalus acanthias. The sequence goes on along the minus strand of CM059435.1, from coordinate 76,344,080 downwards.
GTAGATCAGGAAACGTGAGTACAAAGCCACACTCAACTTCATCCTGCTGTGCCTCTCATCACATCCCCATCACTCTGCCTTCCCTACCCTACTCCTGCACATCCTTACTCACACCAAAATACCTTGCACCTCCACCCATCCCTCTCTATCTACATTATCACATCCCCATCTCACTAGCCACCCCTCACACTCAACCTCATCTTAGTCCAATCATACCAACTAACAACACACAAGGGTAGCCACTTGGGTGTTTTATTTAATGTTTATGTAAAGTTTCTGTTAATGTGGTGTCAAACACAAAAATCATTATTTTCAACACTTTGGACAGATTTGTGTGCACCTTTGGAAGTGAATTTGTGAGTTGCAGTGAATGGTGAGACATAACGGTACCCCCCGCAATGGTGGTGAGTGTGAAAGGAATGGCTTGGACATTGTAGGGATGCTTTATGGTGTTGGTGTGGGGTGATGCCAACCTGGCGCATCATGTGGCAGCCAGGGTGTACAGCGTTAAGTTAAGTAAATCTGGCCATGATGCGGCCATCCCTGGCCTCCCAGGCAGCAATGTGCTCAGGTGCTGATGCCCTCTGTCCTGTGCAAATCAGTTGATTGCGGAGAAGGTTGGTGGTGTTGTTGGTGCTGCTGGTGTGCCTGGTGCTGCTGGTATTGGGGCTCATCATGGTCCAATTCTGAGGACCAAGGTGAGGCGGTATAAATGGCACCCATGTTGATGGAATAGATGACAGGTGAAGTACAGATGACAGAAGCGATCTGTCAATGGTGAGAGAGTTCTTCCAATGAGGTGAGACTGGATGGAGACTTTGCTGGAAAGACTTGCAGCCTGCAGAATCTGTGCTGGAAGTGGACTTAGAAAAGTGATCATGTGTCAGGTGGGAGCTTTTACTGTACATTTGATGCTATCAAGGAACTTAGCTGGAGGAATGGCCACGGAACTCCCGCCTCAGGTTGGTTCCCAAGCTGCGTAAATCTGGCAGCCATGCAGGGAAATTAAAATGTAGGGGATAAAGGCTCTTAAGTGCCTGGGGGAAAGGCGCATGGGGGCGGGATGACAGCGGGTTCCTGACCTGTTGTCAAAAATAACAACTTTGCCACCCGACCTGCCACCGATTGCGCCCGCTACCACCCCGGAAAATTCCAGCCAATGCTTTTGCCTCTAATACCGTTACTTAATAGATTAAAAATCTGTCACATTTTGAGTAAAGAAGTTTTCCTGAAATTAATTTTTACTAATTTTCATTTATGCCCTCTGGTCCTACTTTCTTGGCATACTTGGAAGTAATAACCTTTATCTTATTTATACCATTTAATATTTTATATCCTTCACTACCTTCTCTCTAGACAATGAAGTTGAAGCTTCACTAATCTTTTCTCAAAGCTCATCCCCGGTACACTTGAGGTCAGTCTTGTTGCTCTTTTCTGTACCTTTTCTAATGCAAGTATATCTTTGTGTGGCGTAGTGACTAAAGCTGACCACAGTGCTTGAAGTGTGGTCATAATTGGTGTAAGCTTATCTTCTACTGTTCTGGCAAAATGTCCTATATTTCAACACTCTTAGCTTTTTTAATTGCTTTGCCATATTGTCTAAGGTCAAAGTATTGAAAGTGATCTGTCTGCTGTTATTCCCAGGTTCCTAAGTTTCCTTGTACTATCTCAATTGTATCCTCATCTATCTGATAAATGTAAAAATTAGGGTCAAAAATGATCAACATTAAATTTAACTTTCCCCATGTCTGAAACAACTGAAGTAAATCCTTTCAGAAATCTTTTACTGTATCTTTTATCTTTACCGGTTTCCCTAGTTTTGTTGCATCAGCAAATTTGACCAGCTCACAATTTGTTTCAGATTATTTCTTGGCCTCTTTAAATCGTGCAACTATGACACACAGACTTGTCCCTGGAAGGTACTTTAGGTGCAAAAACTGATATAATTGGGGTTGATTTTAACTCCTGGATTTCTCCAGGCAGGCCTGGGGTGAAAATTGCATTGACATCATCAGAGCCCGATCTGCACATTTAAACAAGGGCCTCTCCAGCTTTGTGTGAGTGTCCCTGCCGCCTGCAATTTAAAATTGCTGTGGGAAGGATCGGGGCGAGACCCAGCGGGTAATCTCCCATTACATTTAACTGCCCCCGCTGTCTGGTTTCCGGCGGGCAGGGGGAGTTAAAATTCCCCCAATATGTCAAGACAGTAACTGATAGTAAGCAAGCCATCAGCCACACAGTGAGAAAAAAAAACTTTTAAAAGATTTTCTTCAAGCGTAAAGATGCACAGCACAGTGTGAAGATACAAATGGTTATTTCTGCTGCCTCGGGTTAGTTCTTTATTTTCTAAGTTATTTTATTTTAGCTCATTACTTTCTAAGTTCATCTGCAAATAACATCCCTACTTATCTTCCTCTCCCCCAAAGGATATTCAAAAAATATACCTGTGCGTGGTACAGCTAAGAACTCAAAGCCATGGTAATTATTCAGGGCTTTCCGTGCTGTCAGTGACAGGAATAACACGTACTTCATTAGTGCTGCTGAGTTTGGCCCCTGGCTCAATCTGCCAGACGATAAACAAGCAGAAGAGAGAAAGCACACTATAGTGAGGGCTGCCTTTGGCTGTTTCACCAGCACAGGACAGCACGTCTACTCAAAGCAGTTGAGTCTCTTGGATTAAGGCAGAATTTAAAATACAACGTTTTCTATGGATGTTCAGAACCTGACAATGATGTTCACCTGTGTACCACCTAGGCTTTATTTCCCATGGGATGTTCCAGCACGCCTCTCGATTTCTGCCACAGGGGACCCCATGGATCGTGGAGGTGACTGAGTTGGGAATTTTGGTCAGATGCCTGAAACAGTGAATAAAATCTCACATTGTTAAAATCTAATAGGTTCACAAGGCCTGAAGACAAATGATCTGGGTGGAAATTAAATCAGGTCTAGAGGTGCCACATCAGGGAGCTCAGCACTGCCATTTTTCATTTTGTAAATGTGAGTTTTTTAAAAGAAAATATTCAGGGTGGTTACTTCCTTCACTAAAAAGGTGAGAGCAAATTGGAGGAAAGCAGCAGTGAATGAAAACATGCAGGAAAACATCAAAAGTCCATTTAAAAAAATGAACTATACAAACCATACATATATCAGCACAACGTCACCTGTCCATCTTCACTGTGAAAACTTTACAGGCTTAATCTTTATTTTAAAACTTTTTTAAGTATACAAACTTTTTTTCCTCATTATATGTCAGAGAATTTCATGATCCGATTGAAGTCCGACTCGTTTTTTTTTCTTCGTTCATGGGATGTGGGCATCGCTGGCAAGGCCAGCATTTATTGCCCATCCCTAATTGCCCTTGAGAAGGTGGTGGTGAGCCACCTTCTCCTTGTGTGAGGAGGACTTTGCAGGGTCGACTGGGCTGGGTGTGCTTTTGTCACGCCCGGTGCCTAGGTCAATGTCAGGTGGTCTGTCCAATTTTATTCTTAGTATACTTCATTTGGTTTCAGCCTGTCCAGGCTGGAAGAGATGGTGGAGCCCAGAGCCTGCGTGGCTCCAGTATGAATATCCATTGAGGTGGCCACACCCTTCAGGGGTGACTGCAGAGTTTTGACGCCACCCACCAGAACCTCTGAAAAGTTGGTGGTGGGCTCCTCCACATGCTTCCAGCATACCGAGGAAGCTCCCTGGGAGGCAGTTCAATGCATTGAGCAATTGGTGGTATACAAAAATCATCCTTCTTTTAAAGGATATGTCCCTGAAATCTGCATCTCTGTCCTTTTTGATGGAGCTAGAACCCAAGCTTGCCCTCAGGCCTTTCCTAGACTGTCCTTTCAACTTGTATCTGCTGCTGCTCACTTGTGCTCTGTGAATCACCCAGTGCAGACCCTCTAACCATCTATAGTACGCCAAGTACCAATTCCTTAGCTCATGTTTGAAAGGGTAAGATCAAGTGACAATGCATCTTTGGTAGGGTTATCTGTGTGAGTATGATGAATGGAGACTTCTGATAGACCTAGAAACAGGCAAGAAAGATAAGGGTTAGCATGTAGTAGCAGGGGTAAGCACTGGCAGATAATTAACAACATTATACACCACCAGGTTGCCATACAGATTGTGTGAGTAAGAGAGTTCAGTATGAAGAGAGAAGGAAGGGGAAATGCTCTCCCTTTGCAAATAATGTCAATGGTAGCCTCCTCTATAATGTGAGCACTTGCATCGAGGCAGGACTCTCCTGTATGTACAAGATCTTCCTGCAAGAGTGGAAGTGGGTTTGTGTGTGTCCTGTTCAAGGGTTTTGAAGAAGTGTGAGGCAGCTTAGCACAGTGTGCTTGATGAGAGGAAGCAGCAGATGTGGGAAAGAGAGAGAAGTAGTTTTGAAGTCAGATGCAGGTCTTGAGTGTGCAAGTGCAAAGTGATGGTGTCCTGTTATGGTGACAGAGGAGACAGGGGAAGTGTGGGGAGGGAAGATTTGGTAGTGCTGCAGCTAAAGTAGGGTGGTGCAGGGCTGTGCAGGGAGTAGGGGAGAAGTGAAGGGGGAGTCCTTAGGAGGTTATTACCTTACGAGCCCTGGTGAGGACATTAATTTTTTTCCTGCGTTGCTGCCAGGTCCAGGGAACAATGCTTGTGGAATTTACATGATCTGCCACCTCTCAATTGCTGCTGAGAAATTTGCCTGGGCACCCAGTGCCATTACTGGGGAGGAAGGCCTCCTTCCTCCTGCTCATTTGTACTTCATTGGGTGTAAAGCGCTTTGGGACGTCCTGAGGTCATGAAAGGCGCTATATAAATGCAAATCTTGCCTTCTTTCTTTCTTTCCTCCTGCTCACTTACTCGATGAGCACCTCCATGGCATCATTCGAATACCTGTGGGCCATGGCTATAGTTATCTGGTCAGCAGAATGTGAAAAATGTGATAAGTGCCCCTCCCCTTAAGAGGTGCAAGCTACTTTTAAATAGTGGCAGCCCCACGAGATTTCCTGCCCTCCCAATCAGCTAGCTGCCTATAGGGAGTATGATTAGCGCTGAATATTACAATGAGGAAAATGGACTGGGATGCCCACTGACATCATTGAGCGGGCGGGCGGAGCAGAGAGCCGCTCACTGGCCGCCCGGTGTACGTGATATACAAAAATCAACCCCACAGTAACTGGCACTGGAGGCTCACTATTGTGGCTGTCATTGGAACATAGGAACAGCAGTAGGCCATTCAGCCCCTTGAACCTGTTCCGCCATTCAATGAGATCAATCTGCAAATCCAGAGAGTAAGGAGGGCGAAGAAAAAAATCAGGGATTCTGTTATTTCAGCTCTTGCTAGAATTTAAATTTAACTCTCATAAGGAATGAGGGATATTTTCAATAAGTTATCAAATGCCTTTAAATAAAACTTAAGAATTGTCATTTGAGGAATTTTGAAAGTAAAAGAAAGTGGATTCCTACAATAAACTGAGTGTGGGCAGAAGAAAAAAGTTTGTGCTTATTCCATAAGATTCTGCTTCACCAATACCCTGCACCGTTTCTGATATACCAGCTCCCAACTGTACAGGGAACGGAATGACAGTCAGGAGTTAGGCTGCACTTTAAATGTTCACAATCTTACTTTTTATGAGCCTCCACAAGAATCGCTGTAGTAAAAAGAAAATGACCAAAGGATGGAATAAAACCAATTTATATTCATCAAATTTTAAAAATCAAATTAAACTCACATTCCCATTGAGAGCGAGGTCCACACAGAGACACAAATATTATCTTCTACTTTTAAACCTGATATCAGTGAAGGATTCATCACTTATCTTTTGTGAAGTGACAATTGAACTCGACAATCAATCGAAACTGAGCTGCTCTTTCATTGAAATATAATTATAATTATAAATGATTTCTTCTGCTCCAGCAACCAGGGAAATTATGATTTAGTGTACAGACCAAAGTCAGATAAAATAGCATGCAGTTTTAGTGTTCATTTTAAACTCCCTCATTAATAGACAACTTTATCAAATACCCTCTCTCATCCCACAGTGGCTTAATGGTTAAATGAACTGCTCAGCGTGGTATGCTGAGCCATAGAGACCAGGAAGGTCCCAGGGTCAGTGCCTGATCTGTGCTCAGTTGGTCTGATCTCTGCAGAGATACAACAGACCTTAGGATATCCAGGCTGGAAAGTGGAAAATTATGACTTTTCTCCAGTAATCCCTGCTGGAAAGTGCCTTTAGAGGCAGGCTGAGAACAGGATCAGGCCCAGCTGTGTTGTCCTTCTGGTTGAGTGGGCTGCTGACACTCACATGTTAAGATTAGCCACTCGGGCAAGGTGCTCAAGAGCAGCCAGAGGAGGAAAAACAAATAGCCTCTTTCTCTAATACTCTCTGATCTGATAAGGTGCTATATAAACGCATTGAAACATCGCAACCTGCTTCAGACAATTAATTCTTTTTGAAGAGCCGTGACTATTATATAAGAAAAATAAAATGATCTTTGATGTACCATCTATATAATTAAAAGTCTTGCATCTAGCAGGCATCTGTTATGTTACACCTTTCAAAAGTGTCAGAAACCCAGAGGGCAAAAAATTGTTAGTGGCTCAAATAACCATGGGCTGGATTTTGCCAGCCCTGGGGAGGCGGATTTGGAGGCGGGACTGCTGGGAAAATGGCAGAATCTGGGGGTGGGTACCCATCCCGCCCCCAACCCGCCTCCGTGCCATCTTCCCAGGAGGCGGGTAGCCGAGCCGCGCCGGGTCCCTTCTCCTGGAGGCGGGAAGGGGATTACAGCCACTTAACTGCCATGTTAACAGGTAGCTAACAGGCAGTTAAGAGGATTATCCCCATTTTTCCAGCTGAGGCGCGGGCTTCCCGACGTCGGGAAACCCCGCCAGGGTCACCGGGGCGAGCAGTGGGTCAGTGGGGGTCGGAGGGGTGCAAAAGTGCGCTGTGGAGGTAAGTGATGGGTGCAAGTGTGGAGAGGTAAGTATGTGAGGTGAGTGGAAAGTGATAGAAAATGTTTACTTACCTTTGTTTCTTCCTGCAGGCTTCAATCGTTGGGGATGTGGAGAGTCTCACATCTCACCGGCAGAGATGACAGATGGCTGCTGCATTCTCCGATGCAACAGCCATCTAATTTCTGCTCACAAATGAGGTTTGATGAGTCTTGAATACAAGAACTTATCAAACAACAGAGAATGTCAGTGTTTGACAGTTTCACAGAGCTGTCAAACGATGACAATTCATCTGTCAAAAATAGCGTGGGTTGGCCACAAGTCGATGGAGGTGGGACTGAAACCCGACAAGCAGCAGTCCCGCCTCCAATGCGCCCCCATTGGCAAAATCACCCCCCATGTAGCTATTCAATTACCTATTGTTACAAGTTTAGGGTACTGCCTCAGATATTGGCCCAGAAATTAAAGACGGAGCCTTCCTGCGGGGGTAAGGCTTCCCCGCGATATCTCACTGCGCGCCTGCCTTTTCCTTCCGAGCTCACACGAACTTTAGTTTCAAGGCTGCAGCTGTGCAGTGTGTGTGTATCCCACAGACGCAGTTAATTCGTGCGAGCTGTGGGATCACGTGATTCAGTTAGAGCCAATGGCAGCATACCATCTTTCATTCATAGTTTTGACAGCAAGGGCTGTCAAAGCTATGAATCTATACCCCCCCAAAAGAACAGCTAAACCTCAATTAAATTTAAAAAAAAACCATCACATTAATAAAATAAGTATAGTTTATTAAATTAACCACTTTAAACAAAAAATTAAATTTTTGAAAATTTTTTAAATCTTTTTAAAAGTTATAAAAATAAACTTACCTTTCTTTAAAGTCTCTAAAAAAGATATACCTGTTGAAAAAAATTTAAAATAATACTTAATTAACTACTTACCTTGTTAAAAGAGGGTCTTACGCCTCCTTTCTTTATGTGCAAAATCTTCCGTGCTTACCAGCGCGTTCAAAGCACTAAGTGCACTGCGTGCGCATAGCCTGTAGCGCGCACGCAGTTCACTTAGGAACCGCCCCCTTTTGAGTTCACCAAGTGCCGGTTTTCAGCGCATGCGCAGTGCATGCAGAAAACCGGCAATTGGAGACAGAATACGCAAGAGTACACCGTGCGTACTCTCACGTACTGAGACTAATTTTTGGGCCATTCTCTCTGGTACAGTAGTGCTACTCATTCCCATATGAGTCTGAGCACCTTATATTTAGGGATTCACTAGCCTCCTATCCTCCCTTAATCTCTCCCTCCATGTAAACTCCCCAACCCATATTCACTGCCACCCCATCGAATTTGCCATCTCTCGTGGCCTCGCTGCTCCCATCGTGTCAATTGCAGATAAGGCCATCTCTGACCACTCCTTCGTATCGCTCTCCACCCGCATCTCCCTTCCACCCTACTTCCTTCTGTGTCCACCCCTGGAAAAACTCTCTCCCAACTCTCTTACAACTGCACTTATAAGAACATAAGAACATAAGAAATAGGAGCAGGAGTAGGCCATTCGGCCCTTCGAGCCTGCTCCGCCATTCAATGAGATCATGGCTGATCTTCTGCCTCAACTTCATTCACCGGCCCTATCGCCATATCCCTTGATACCCTTACTAGTCAGAAATCTATCAACTTCTGTTTTGAATATACCCAATGACTGAGCCTCCAAAGCCCTCTGGGGTAGAGAATTCTAAAGATTCACCACCCTCTGTGTGAAGAAATTTCTTCTCATCTCAGTCCTGAATGGCCTACCCTTTATCTTGAGGCTGTGGCCCCTGGCTCTAGACTCCCCAGCTAAGGGAAACATTCTCCCAGCATCCACCCTATCAAGCCCTGTAATAATTTTGTATGCTTCAATGAGATCCCCTCTCATTCTTCTGAATTCAAGAGAATACAGGCCTAGTTTACTCAATCTCTTCTCATACGACAGTCCCGCCATCCCAGGAATCAATCTCATGAACCTTCGTTGCACTCCCTCTATGGCAAGTATATCCTTCCTTAGGTAAGGAGACCAAAATTGTACACAGTACTCCAGGTGTGGTCTCACCAAGGCCCTATATAATTGGAGTAAGACTTCTTTACTCCTGTACTCAAATCCTCTTGTAATGAAGGCCAGCATACCATTTGCCTTCCTAATGGCTTGCTGCACCTGCACATTCACTTTCAGTGACTCATGTACAAGGACATCCAGGTCCCTTTGAGCATCTGCATTCTCCAATCTTTCACCATTTAGGAAATACTCTGCCTTTCTGTTTTTTCTACCAAAGTGGATAACTTCACATTTATCCACATTATATTCCATCTGCCATGTTCTCGCCCACTCACTGAGCCTGTCGAGATCCCCTTGAAGCCTCTTTACATCCTCTTCGCAACTGACACTGCCACCTAGCTTTGTATCATCAGCAAATTTGGAAATGTTACATTTAGTCCCCTCATCCAAATCATTGATATAGATTGTGAATAGCTGGGGCCCAAGCACCAATCCTTGCGGTACCCCACTAGTCACAGCCTGCCATCCTGAAAAAGACCCGTTTATCCCTACTCTTTGTTTTCTGTCTGTTAACCAATTCTCAATCCATGCTTGTATATTACCCTCAATTCCATGTGCCCTAATTTTGTTCACCAACCTCTTGTGTGGGACCTTATCGAAGGCCTTCTGAAAATCCAGATACACCACATCAACTGGTTCCCCTTTGTCTACTCCACTAGTTACATCCTCAAAGATCTGCAATAGGTTTGTCAAACAGGATTTCCCTTTCATAAATCCATGTTGACTCTGCCCAATCTTACTATTAGTTTCTAAGTGCTCAGTTATTGCATCCTTTATAATAGATTCCAGCATTTTCCCAACTACTGATGTGAGGCTAACAGGTCTGTAGTTCCCCTATTAAAACAATTACGCTCTCTCACCCTGGCTGTTCCCCCTGGTACGGCCCTCATCTTTGCTCCCTTAAGTCTAAGGGACACAGACTTGAACAGATTATGAAATCCCAACTGTCCAGCCTTTGGCCCTCCATTCACCATGACATTTCTGCAGCTACCGATCTGCTCAACCACACCCTCACCACCACCTTTGATGCCCTAGTCCCTACTAAAACAATTACGCTCTCTCACCCTGACTGTTCCCCCTGGTACGGGCCTCATCTTTGCTCCCTTAAGTCAAGGGACACAGACTTGAACAGATATGGCGGACAACTAGTTTAGCCATTCACCGCCAGATCTGGCTGGACCACATAAAGCATTATTGGGTCCTGCTCTCGTCTGCCAAAATTGCTCACTATTTCAGAATCATTCTGGAATGCAATGATAAACCCCAGCTCCTATTCTCTACTGCTAACCCTCTTCTTAAACACCTCTCCCCTGTCTCCTCCACCCTCACCTCCAACAACAAGTGTGAAGAGCTCATGGACTTCTTTGTCTCTAAGATTGAGACCATTCTTTCAGCTGCCTTTGCCACATCCCTTTCTTCCCCTAGCCCACCGGGCCAAACTTACTCTAAGATCCCCCCTGTCCTAGCCCTGAACTCACATCTTTCTTCAGTTTCTCTCCAATCTCCCCTCATGACCGCTCCACACTCATCTTGTCCATGAGACCCACTTCCTGCTCCCTCGACCCTATTCCCACCAAACTGCTGACCACCCAACTTCCTTTTCTGGCTCCCATGTTAGCTGACATTGTTAACGGATCTCTCTCCTCAGGTACTGTCCCCCTCTCCCTCAAATCAGCCGTCATCACCCCTCTCCTCAAAAAGCCAACCCTTGACCCCTCCATCCTTGCAAACTACCGCCCCATCTCCAACCTTCCTTTCCTCTCCAAAGTCTTTGAACGTATTGTTGCCTCCCAAATCCGTGCCCATCTTTCCCGCAATTCCTGATTATAATCGCTCAACCATTGGTGGCCGTGCCTTCTGTTGCCTAGGCCCTAAGCTCTGGAATTCCCTGCCTAAACCTGTCCGCCTCGCTACCTCTCTTTCCTCCTTTAAGATGCTCCTTAAAACCTACCTCTTTGACCAAGCTTTTGGTCACTTGACCTAATTTCTCCTTAGGTGGCTCGGTGTCAAATTTTTTGTCTTTTAATACTCCTGTGCAGCGCCTTGGGACATTTTACTATGTAAAGGCGCTATATAAATACAAGTTGTTGTTGTTATTTGCCTGTAACACCAATATTTAACTGTATGATAGCTTAACCTAGGAGTGTAACATTAGTACCACCTTTTGATATGAACCAGATACTAATGTCTGTCACACATGTGCCTCTTCAATTTCTTCAAAGCTAGACAGAGCAACAACAACTTGCATTTATATAACACCTTTAATGTAGTAAAACATCCCAAGGCAGGAGTGTTACCAAACAAAATTTGACACCGAGCCACATAAGGAGATATTAGGGCAGGTGACCAAAGGCTTGGTCAAAGAGGTAGGTTTTAATAAGTTTCTTAAAGGAGGAAAGAGAGGTAGTGAGCCGGAGAGGTTTAAGGGGGAGGTGAATTCCAGAGCATAGGGCCGAGGCAACAGAAGGCACGACCACCAACGGGTGATTAAAATCGCACAAGAGGCCAGAATTACAGGAGCGCAGAGATCTCGGGGGGTTGTGGAGCTGGAGGAAGTTACAGAGATAGGGAGGGGCGAGGCCATGGAGGGATTTGAAAACAAGGATGAGAATTTTAAAATCAAGGTGTTGTGAGACCAGGAGCCAATGCGGGTCAGTGAGCACAGGGATGATAGGTGAACAGGACTTGGTGTGAGTTAGGATACGGGCAGCAGATTCTGGATGAGCTCAAGTTTATGGAGGGTGCAAAGTGGGAGGCCGGCTAGGAGAGCATTGTAATAGTTGAGTCTAGACATAACAAAGGCATGGATGAGGGTTTTAGCAGCAGATAAGCTGTGGCAGGGGCGGAGACGGACGATGTTAAGGAGGTGGAAGTAGACGTTCTTGGTGAGGGAGAGAATATGGGGTCGGAAGCTCAGCTCAGGGTCAAATAGAACACCAAGATTGCAAACCGCCTGGTTCAGCCTCAGACAGTGGCCAAGGAGAGGGAAGGAGTCGATGGCTAGGGAACGGAATTTGTGGCAGGGACCAGAAACAATGGCAAACACCAAGAGCAAACACTTAGTGAGACGACGCCACCAGATATGAATTGTTCAGTTGCTTTACTTCACAGCGAGTGAATGTATGAGAACGGTCGTTATGATCAAATTCACTTTATTCAATCAGTACAACTTGCCTTTGCACAATAATACAAAAATCATGAATATGCTATGCTTCCCAACATCAGTGGGTCATGTGGATTGACAAACAAAATGGCCCTAAAATTCCACAGGGGTTCTCCTAGACTCCCATTGTAACTCTGAAGTTACAGCAAGATACTGTGAGAACTCTCATGGAATTTCAGAGCCAATAATTTTCAACTACTCCCTTGGATTCTAACCAGCTCACATCCTTTGCTAGGTCTGATTGCCTCTCACAGCTTCCTTTATATAAAAAAAACTGACCATCTTTGTAGCCTTTTTTGGACCTGACTGTCTGCCTATATCTTTGCATAGTGTTTATCTCCCTCTGGTCACAGCCAGAAAGGGATCAGAGACTTTCCAACATAACAGGTGTGAGGTGTTTATCAATTGATAAGAATTGCTCATTGTTTACAGTCCTGGAGGAAAACAACTGATTTTCGCACATTAACCACTTCTCATCTAGGTTCTATTTTTTCCTAAACCTGTGTGAATACATTTTGCCTTAAAACCCCCACAACTGAACGTAATTCTAATTTTTTACAAAATTGTTCTGTGGAAAATAGTCGAAAAAATCTCAGTGTGACTCCAATCAAAAGTCTGATTTTCTAAATGGGAATAAATCAAAAGATAATGACAAGGAATGAGCAACCAGCAGAAAATCAAGCAATATCACTCAATATTCTATCAGACGACCATTCACATGCCAGCAAGTACCACAAAATTGCCCAAACACATTGCTCAACTGATTTCTAAAACAATCACACTGATTCATCTGATGATTTCCTTTTTTTCAGGTAAGTGCATTTAGCTGGAAATATCAGTTATATCATAACACAGTCTGTAAAATTGTTGGGTGAATTGTATTACAGATATTGGGGGCTAAATTGGATAGCCCCTGAAAATGGGCACTGGGGTCGCGATGCGCGATTAACCTGTGCCCGTTGCTTCCGATGCAGGCAGCACGCCAACTTCGTGCTGCCGGCTAATTTGCATGATTGATGCATGCAGCCAGCATTAAACACGCTGTTGAGTGGCTGCACGCCTCAGCTGGGAACCCAAGTTTGTGCAAGGCTAGCACCCTTAAAGCTAGCCTGCACTACTTAAAGCCAGCCTGCACCTCTTAAAGAGGAAGTGCATTCTGGCTGGAGCAGGTGCTGGAACTGTTTGTGGAAGAGAGTCTGAGCAAGAAGAAAAGTGAATTATGGTGCAACAGGGGAGAGAGCATGCTCCAAGGTTCTCTGACGCTGCGCTGGAGGCCTTGGTAGAGGAGGGGAGAGATCCTCTATCCACAGGGGGCCAGGAGACCCTCCAGACAAACTCTCAGAAGGCAGTGGGAGCAGGTAGCCATGGCGGTCAATGCCAGGAGTCAAGCCCCGAGGGCCTGGATGCAGTGCCGCAATAAGTTCAATGACCTCGCACAAGTGGTCAAGGTCAGTGAATTCAACTTCAAATGCCATATCCCAACAACTGCACCACTAGCCTCACACACTGCTCAATGCACCACACCCCCATCACTCAACCACCAACAATCTCTATCAATCACGACTCATACCTAACATTCACCTCACCCTCATACACTTAGCACTACTGCAAGCCTCACACCCATATCTCTCAACTTTCACACACTGCCAGCTATTCAACCATGACAGGTACATCACCCAAACAGATTGCACCGCACTCACTGACACACATCCCTCTCTCTTGCAGGACAAGTTGGCACATAACTGGAGGCAGCAGGAGCTAACCAGTGGGGGACAGGCACGGCTGCATGTCCTTACCTCAATGGAGGAGATGGTAGGCGCCATAATTGGAGTAGCCATTGCTGAGGCCGTGGCCAATGGCAGGGCTGAAACCATCAAAGATGTCGGTATCCTCATATCTAATCCTCCTTCTCACATCCCATTTCCCCCTCATCCCACAATCTCTTCTTATTTACAAGCTGCAGATGGTATAAGCATGCACCTCTTGCTTTCCCCCTCCTCCCCTCACCACAACCTACCCTTGTGCCTTTCCCCTTTCAGATACCCATGAACTGCAACCTGGCCAGGCAATGGTAGAAGAACAAGAGGTGGAAGAACAGGAAGACAGTGATGAAGAAGAAACACCGTCACTTGATTTCACACTCGTAGCCACCAGCTCAGATAATGACACTGCACGTAATCTAGAGGATAGCTTAGAGGCAGGATCTGCACGTGGTGAGTTAACGGGCACGAGTTGCCTGCAGCCAGGGCATGGGACAAGAGTAGCACAGGTGCCAGCTCCCCGGAGGGCGAGGTCGCACACGAGTTCTGCTGCAGAGGACTCAGTTGAGGACTTCGATGGGGCAGGCTACAGAAGAAGGTTGATGGATATGCACAATGAAATGCTTGGAGCATTGGCAGGCCTGCCAGAAAGCCTGCGTGCAATGTCAAGGAGCCTGGAGGAGTCCGGCACCAACTTGGCACAGGGCTTTGCCTGGAGCTTGGAGCCCATAATTTCCAGCGTGGAAGTGGTGGCCAACTCCATATGACACTTGCGGACCCAACCACGATGCAGCATCTGATGGCCAATATCTCAGCTTTCATTGCAGCACAAGCAGAAGCCACCCAACGTCTGGGTGCTGCAGTGCAAGCTCAGACTGCTACCATCATGATTGGGTGACACCAGTGTTCAAAGGGCTTGCAGGGGGTCACAGGAGTCCAGCAATCTGTCCTCCAACAGATTACTAGGATTGCTGAGGCACTTCCCCAGGGGAGTGGCAGTGGCTCCGTGGAGCACGAACCTGTTGTCCTCTCTCAGGATGACAGCATTGCCACCCCTGCCACTCTGCCAGTGCCCTTGCTATTGCCTGTCAGCCAGCCAGCCCAGATTGCTGCAGGCCATGCCGAGATGGTGCAGTCCAAAGCCGGGCCTTCTAGGCCCAGAGTTGCTTGAGGTCATCTGCAAGACTATCTGCAGTCTCCCTACTGAAAGTCAGCAGCCTTCCACCAGCCATGCGGCAGCCACTGGGGTAGCACTGCGAGGAGCACTAGGACAGGCAAAGGCGCACAGATGACAGACACTAAGGGAATGCACATGTGTAATTAGTTGACGTTTGTATGTAATATGGCATGATTTCATTTATAAATTTGGTTTGGAATGTTTATTTTGTGTTGGCTTTTATTTTTGCATTGTGGCCAAGTGGACGATGTGATGGTTATTGACAGAGGGAAGGCAAGGTGTGGGACTCTTGGTGAATGCGGAATTGGGGTTGTGGTTACCTGTATCGCACTCAGATGAGTTCTTCACAGACAGCCCGGGCAGAAAGGGGCTGTCTAGGTTGCCTTCTCTCTTCCTCTTCCTCCTCCTCCTCAGCTGCTTGCCGTATATAGCCTCCTGCTGAGAGCACTTCTCCCCCTCCTCCTCCTCGTCTCTGCCAGTAGCTGGTCCTGCTCTGTGTCGCCTCTGCTCATTCTCCCTGTCATGCTGTAGTCCAAGGGGAATGCTTACTACCGCACCCATGTCTGGGAGCAAGTGGTTTGTGCAGAATCCTTGAAGTCAGGTCAAAATCCTTCAGCACGTGCCACACCATACCCTGTAGACTTTAGAAACTTTAAAGAACTCTAGAAACCACCAAACACTTCTACAATTGCAGCAAGAGCCAGTAGAAATCAATCAGCAACTAACCCATAAGTATTTGATGATCCTTTTTAATAGCGGTGGTGGGAGGTCCTTTCTGCTGCTGAATGCATGTTTACCTGTGCGTGTTTAAGAGAGGGCGTTAGCTGGAGCGTTGCGCTCCAAAATGGCAGTGCTGACGTCAGTGTTACATGATCTGCCTACTCTGCATACTTGCTAATGCCCTCACCAAGATGGCATCCAGTGTGGCTCACACCAGAAGTGTATGCGCACGCCGCAGACGCCATTTTGGAGCCAAAACAACACTCGTACCAATGAAAAATCGGGCGCCACGGAGCCGAATTTTGCGGCTATTATATCTGACAGGCCTGCATTTTTCACTATGAATAAGATATGGATATTTTTCCCGGGGTCAGTTAGTTCCTTCAGTAAATATGCTGTACTACAGCAATGGACAAACCTCTGTCACTTTCTGGTCGCAACAAGACCATGGCAAGTATCAGAAACTGCACTCCAGTGCCAGGACCACCTGTGAGCAATGTCACAGGAGATCTACTAGTGTGTTACTTAAGTCTCTCAGTATCAAACTCTATCAAATAGCCTCTCCGTAACTTTGTGCAGTGTTTGCTACCATTCTTCCTTCATGGCTTCTTCTGCGTTAGAGAACTCACATAAAAGCCTCTCTGTGACATGCCCTTCTGTGCTACATCAGCAGCATATGGCTATCAGACATCATAGATTGACTCACATATTCGCTTTCATTTCAGCACCTGAGGTTCAATATCTATCAGCAGCTTTTGAGCATGTGTAATATGTACATTTGATGAAACACAGATTCATATCCTCATATATAGATTAATAGCCACATGTACTGCATAGTGGTAGCTTTAATATATAATGTGCAAAAGGTTGTACCATGCATCACCAATCTATGTATGAAAGGCTGTTTTTGTAATTCAAGCTCCTAGCATTAACTTCAAATCAGGAATAGTGTTTTATCCTGAGCCATTAGTTTGTCTGAAGGATAAAAGAACTGGTTTTGTTTTAAAGGCCCCTTCATCAAATGTGTTGGTTGCGGGGGGGAGGGAGGGCGAAGAGAAAGTAGAGGGGAGAAGCCCTTTGCAGCTTTAATGGATTTCAAATGCACAAGCAGTGCTATGAAATGTGTGGCGAGCGAGATAAGGTTTGGAAGGTTTTATTTCTAAAAGGATTTCACCTCGTGCTAGCCGAGGAAGCAAAGAGTACAATGTCTTGAATACATCTTGAAAGGAATCTCAGTCTGGCGCCAGGACTACAGATTCTCGGCAAGCTTCCTGAACACAACAATTTATCACGAGTCCAGTAACTGTATAAAGAAACCAGGCAATTAGAGAGGTGCACGCTCTGTGGGAAAGAGGGACAGCATGATAGCACCCTAATATACTCTCTGCAGGGAAGAAGGGCGAGGCACAATAACACTGTAATGTACTACCTTGCATTGTGTGGTCACCGGTTACACAACATCCCTTTATCCTTAAAGGAGACATTTCTTTAAATGGAATATTTTAAGCACAGATTAACTCTCAGATGTTCTATTGGTTTGTAGGGAGCGATTAGACTGTGGGTGGTTATGAATGTGCTGCTTGCTGTAATAATCTAACTGTATTCACACTATGTGCACTCTAACAGTACTTAAATTAAATGATTTTGACCTTCATCAGTTCAGCCAGCATAGCTAGATCTCAGCCCTGCTGCAGCACAAACATATTTTTCCTGTCAGAAGACAGACACAGAAATGAGATTTAGAATAATACAGCTTGTTTACCACACAGAGAATTAACATTTGCTTTTGTTGTTTATCCCCTAACCTTGGCTGCTATGGAAACCTCATTAATTATAATTGGGTTCCTGTGACAGATGATTATTCTTCACCCTGTTAATCCAGATGTGTATAATAGATATTAATTAAATCAGGCTACTCAGCCGAATACCAAACCCAGGCAGATCCTGATCCAGCAAACTGCTCTCCGCTATTCCCATTACCTTTTGTACAATAGAACCTGGCCTCATGCATCCTCTCCCTGCTATTCCCATTCACTTCCACCCTGCTTTCTGATTAAAGTTCCTCCCCACTGATCCCATTCACTTCCATCCGATATGAATCCCTGTCTCTGCATTAACCTCCACACCACTGATCCCATTCACATCCACTCTGTCTAAATCCGTTCCTCTGCATAAAGTCCTTGCCCACTGTTCCTGTTTACTCCTGTTGTGTATGAATCCCAGTAGTGCATTTTCCAGGCATCAGCTGGCTCTGGATAGTCCCCCAAGCTCATCTGGAGTTGCAGCCCAAGTTGCTCCGAGACACTAACAACTCCTCCCTATCACGTCATGTTACCACAACAGAATATGTCTGGAGTAAAGCAAACCTGAAATGGTGGGTTTCCATTGAGCAAGAAACTTATATATATATCTGTAGGTTTATTTTTCCACATAGACACCAGGGAAATACTTTGAACCAAAGTACTCCAAACTTTTTTTTATTCGTTTATGGGATCAAGGCATCGCTGGCAATGCCAGCATTTATTGCCCATCCCTAGTTGCCCTTCAGAAGGTGGTGGTGAGCCGCCTTCTTGAACCGCTGCAGTCCGTGTGGTGCTGGTAGGTAGGGAGTTCCAGGATTTTGACCCAGCGACGATGAAGGATCGGCGATATATTTCTAAGTCAGGATGGTGTGTGACTTGGAGGGGAACTTGGAGGTGGTGGTGTTCCCATGCGTCTGCTGCCCTTGTCCTTCTAGGTGGAAGAGGTCGCGGGTTTGGGAGGTGCTGTCGAAGAAGCCTTGGCGAGTTGCTGCAGTGCATCTTGTAGATGGTACACACTGCAGCCACGGTACGCTGGTGGTGGAGGGAGTGAATGTTTAAGGTGGTGGATGGGGTGCCAATCAAGCGGGCTGCTTTGTCCTGGATGGCGTCGAGCTTCTTGAGTGTTGTTGGAGCTGCACTCATCCAGGCAAGTGGAGAGTATTCCATCACACTCCTTACTTGTGCCTTGTAGATGGTGGAAAGGCTTTGGGGAGTCAGGAGGTGAGACACTCGCCGTAGGATACCTAGCCTCTGACTTGCTCTTGTTGCCACAGTATTTATGTGGCTGGTCCAGTTAAGTTTCTGGTTAGTGGTGACCCCCAGGATGTTGATAGTGGGGGATTCGGCGATGGTAATGCCATTGAATGTCAAGGGGATGTGGTTAGACTCTCGCTTTGTTGGAGATAGTCATTGCCTGGCACTTCTGTGGCGCAAATGTTACCTGCCACTTATCAGCCCAAGCCTGAATGTCGTCCAGGTCTTGTTGCATGCGGGCATGGACTGCTTCATTATCTGTGGAGTTGCGAATGGCGCTGAACACTGTGCAGTCATCAGCGAACATCCCCATTTCTGACCTTATGGTGGAGGGAAGGTCATTGATGAAGCAGCTGAAGATGGTTGGGCCTAGGACACTGCCCTGAGGAACTCCTGCAGCGATGTCCTGGGGCTGTGATGATTGACCTTCAACCACCACAACCATCTTCCTTTGTGCTAGATATGACTCCAGCCAGTGGAGCGTTTTCCCCCTGATTCCCATTGACTTCAGTTTTACTAGGGCTCCTTGATGCCAGACTCGGTCAAATGCTGCCTTGATGTCAAGGGCAGTCACTCTCACCTCACCTCTGGAATTCAGCTCCTTTGTCCATGTTTGGACCAAGGCTGTAATGAGGTCGGGAGCCGAGTGGTCTTGGCGGAACCCAAACTGGGCATCAGTGAGCAGGTTATTGGTGAGTAAGTGCCGCTTGATAGCACTGTCGATAACACCTTCCATCACTTTGCTGATGATTGAGAGTAGACTGATGGGGCGGTAATTGGCCAGGTTGGATTTGTCCTGCTTTTTGTGGACAGGACATACCTGGGCAGTTTTCCACATTGTCGGACAGATGCCAGTGAAAATAGTCCCCCACCCCCCCGCCAGTCAATCTTACCCTTTAAGAACATGGTTTACTGCAGCGAGTTTGAAAATGAAAGAGGTATTGTTCTCACTATGGTGCAGCACGTTATGAGATACTTTATTGCAGCAGGTCGCTTGTGATTTTCTTGCGTTGAGTCTGAGATTACACTGTTGAATGGAAGTGCTGGTGCCTTGCTTTGGGGATAGGGCACACATGTCCACTGAAAGAACTTGGAAAGAAGATGGGCCCCAGAGACAGTGACCAAGTGAGTAAGGCGGATGGAGATTTTAAATTTCATTGCCGGTTTCGGCATAATTTCAGGGCAAGCAAGTTTTCTTTGGCAGCAAGATGGGGAGCAAGTTGTTTACGCTCATTTTCTGCCCGAAATCCCCTCGTGGTTTCTGATCCGCCAAATCCCGAATGAGCTCATTTACATATGTATATATATATATGGTGCTACAGCTCCAAGGTTCTTACTTGCGAAGCACTTGGGGTACGCTGCACTCGGGATTATAAGGCACAGCTGTTCCAGGATCAGCTGAGACAGGCGAAATTAAGTTTGAGCCTGAAGAGTGTGGTGAGTATCCATAGTGATTTCTGCAGCTGGGAACTTTATGCAGCAATATTTTTAGCCGCCTGCCTACACAGATCTGGACTTGCTTCTCACTGCTTCTGACAGTGTGTGACTACCAGAGATTGTCACACCCTCCCCCACCCACTACAACGGCTTCTCAGGAGCAGCTTTGGCACTCATATGGGCAAACCCTTGTTTGCCATTATCATGGAGGAGGAGGAGGTGCAGCACAGAATGGAGCAAAGGAAAGTCCGGCAGAATTTAAGGAGAATGGACCCCACCAGATATTACCACCACCCTCAGAAGAATATACAGGCAGAAATGGTTCTGTGAGACTTTAGTGAGAAGATATGTAAGTAAAGAGTGAGCTTTAGAAAGAGGCAATAGGGGAACTGTGCCACCTCCTGCATGAGGACCTGCACTCATGGTCATTCATCCACACTGCACTGTCTTGTGGCTATGACGGTGACAACTAGACCCACTTTCATGCACAGGCTCATTTCAAGCAGCCATGGGGGAATCTCTGTAATATCAGCCAGTATGCAGTATGGACATACATTCAACAGACAACTGATGCAATTTATAGGAGAGCTGGGGAATTCATCGCCTTTGGCATCCCAGCAAAGCAGCAGCTTTTTTATGGGGTTGCTGGTTTCTCCAAGGTCTTGCTCTTCTTCCTCCACCTGTGCCCCACCCCACTCCATTACTGTGGTGGATCTGCACAAAGGGAGGGTACAAGCTGAGAATGGATGAGCATTACCTCCTTGGGATTAAGGAGACAGAGAAGGGGGTGGAAGGATGTGGCTGTGTGGTGCTTGACAGAGATGCCACAGCGACTGTGTGGTATTCAGTCACGAATCTGGCACCAGAAATATGCCCCTGACCTCACCACCTCCAATAGCAAGAGTGGAGTGCCCACCCCATGAGTTCTATGGCCTTCTCCATGTGGACCATGAAGTGTTTCAGGTTGACAAAGACCCCTCCAGTGGCCTACCTCTCACAAGGATTGTGCATCATTTCCTCCCGCATCAAGATTAAGTGAATTACATAGAAAACACAACACAGGATCAGGCTGTTCGGCCCAACCAGTCCATGTTGGTGTTTATCCTCGACATGAGTTAAAGAAGTTGGGTCGTTGCTCTGAGATAGCCAGAGCTAGGTGCCTGAGTGGGGTGGGGGGGTGCACAGTGGGAAGCTGGGGGCTCATTCAGGAGGGACTTCAGCCTGGGATGATGACTAGAGAGAAGTTAGGTTGGGGAATAGTGATAAGTGGAAGGAGCAATTGAGGGAGGCACAACGCTGGAGAAGAGGGAGGATAAAGGAGGTGTGGTTGGACGAGAAGTAGAGGAGGCGAGAGCGGGACACAGAGTGGCTGAAAGGGAAGAATGGGAGGTGGGAGAATCTCTGGTCTGGAATGGCAGCCAAAGTTTGCATGCAAAATGTGATGTTTGATGTCACATCATCATTAACATGTAATTTGAATATGTATACTCATACTTAGCAGACAAGTTCAAGACCTGTCACAATTCCAGTGGAATATTGGGCAAATGGCAGAGACCAGCTGGCAGAATGGCACCCCCACCAATTTCACCCCCCTATCCACTTTTGATCTGCCCAAAATTGGACACAATAGACGAAAGTCCTGCCTGGAACATATGCTCACCCACAGGTTCCTGCAGAGACTTCCTGTCCTGTGTTCCTCTGCTTCAACCACCGACATCACTTGCTTCTTCACTCCCATGCACAAACTTAGATACATTCATCCAAAGGGGAGGGAATTAGATAGTGTCAATGAGAAAGTAGCACCAGGTGATTCACAGAGCACAAGGGAGTTAAAGGAATGGGAAGTGGGTGAGAATATGCCACCTTCCCAGTGGAGGCTGAGGAGAAGGCTGCTCATGGCTTTGGAGTCGTGGGATCTGGAACTCATGTATGAACACCAAATGGGTTTAAAAATGTTACTTCAAGATGGTCTAGTAACATGGAGTATCTAATACCCATCCTGATGTGTTCTTATTCCATTTCAGTGACATGAATGAGTACAGTAATAGAACTATGTGCCATCAAGGCAAGGAGAGCATTGGGCCCAACTGTGAAGGCTTCCACAGTTCAATAATATAGATCCTTACAATACCTGTGCATGCTAAAACAATTAACACTGCATTGAGGTACGTCACTGCTTGTGGAACCATACCTTGGAAAGATAAGTGGAGAAAATTGAGCAAAAATTATTCTGAGGCCGAGGTTGAATAAAATGAAAAAGCACACCCATTTTACTGATTCAACAAACTCAGTGAAATTGTGATCATGTTTCATTAAGATCTTTGTATAATTGAAATTATTTGGGTCGCATGGTGGTAGTACCATTTGACAGCTCTAATGGCATCAGGTTACAGTCTGTTACGAGGCAGTGACACATTGAGGGGTTCAGGTGAATGTTAGACATGAGTGTGATTGAGTAGGATCTATTAAAAGGATGCTTTACTTATTTCTCCATTAACTTGGAAGCCTTAAAACGTGTGTGCTATGTTTGAGTTCCCAATGTACAAGAGCGTGTTATAATGAGGAAGGCTTTACATGTACTTTTTTGTCCCTAATTTTCCTGAAGCCTCTAACGCAAATGGGAAGCTCATGGGCTCTAGCTGTCCGCCAGTACTTCGTCCAAGTAGTCATTCTTACATAAAAACATAAGAAACAGGAGCAGGAGTCGGCCAATCGGCCCCTCGAGCCTGCTCTGTCATTCAATAAGATCATGGCTGATCCAATCTTGGCCTCAACACCACTTTCCCGCTCTCTCCCCATACCCCTTGACTCCCTTGTAGTTCAAATGTCTGTCAATCTCTGCCTTGAATATATTGAATGACTCCGCCTCCACAGCTCTCTGGGGTAGAGAATTCCTAAGATTCACGACCCTTAGAGAAGAAATTCCTCCTCATCTCCATCTTAAATGGGTGACCCCTTATTCTGAAACTATGCCCCCTAGTTCTAGATACCTCCACTAGGGGAAACATCCTCTCAGCATCCACCCTGTCAATCCCCCTCAGAATCTTATATGTTTCAATAAGATCACCTCTCATTCTTCTAAACTCCAATGAGTATAGGCCCAACCTGCTCAACCTTTCGTCATACGTCAACCCCTTCATCCCAGTAATCAACCTAGTGAACCTTCTCTGCACTGCCTCCAATGCAAGTATATCCTTCCTTAAATATGGAGACCAAAACTGTACGCAGTACTCCAGGTGCGGTCTCACCAGTGCCCTGTAAAGCTGCATCAAAACTTCCCTACTTTTATACTCCATACCCCTTGCAATAAAGGCCAACATTCCATTAGCCTTCCTAATTACTTGCTGTACCTGCATGCTAACTTTTTGTGTTTCATGTATTAGGACCCCCAGATCCCTTTGTACCGCAGCATTTTGTAGTCTCACTCCATTTAAATAATAATTTGCTTTTTCATTCTTCCTTCCAAAGTGGATAACCTCACATTTTCCCACATTATAATCCATCTGCCAAACTTTTGCCCACTCACTTAACCTATCTATATCCCTTTGCAGACTCTTTGGGCTGGATTTTCATTGACCCGTGGAAGTGGGTTTGGAGGCGTGTGGGGGGTTAAAATTGCGAAAATTGGCGGGCAGGCACAAGCCCGCCTCCATGCAATTTTCATTAAATCGTGTCTGCTGGTCCCGACTCCGTCCCTTTTTCTACGTGGAGCACGCCAGTTCTGAACCACAAATGTGTAACCTGGTGGGAGCACATTTGGGGCGGGCGGGATGGATGGATGGATGGATGTGGTGGAGGAGACATATCTGGGAGTGGTGGTGTAAAAATATCTGGGAGCAGACTTAGGGCTGCTGCTGCTCATTTTGCATCCAGGTCCTCTCACAGCAAAGGCCAGGCAGTCTTTGCAGACCTTCAATGCAGCAGCAATGATGACATCATCAGAGGCGACTTTCAGACTGAAACCATTAATTGGTTCATGGGTTCCCACATGCTGGAACTCAATTGCCCAATTAGGTGAAAATGACATCAATCTCCCACATCCAATTGCAGTCGGGTGGATAACACGAAAAGTGGATGACACGACCCCAACCCGCCCCAGTATCAAAATCCAGCCCATTGTGTCCTCCTCACATCTTGCTAACCCACCTATCTTTGTATCATCAGCAAATTTGGCTACAGTACACTCGGTCCCTTCATCCAAGTCATTAATATAGATTGTAAATAGTTGAGGTCCCAGCACTGATCCCTGTGGCACCCCACTAGTTACTGATTGCCAACCGGAAAATGACCCATTTATCCCAATTCTCTGTTTTCTGTTAGTTAGCCAATCCCCTATCCATGCCAATATATTACCCCCAACCCCATGCGCTCTTATCTTGTGCAGTAACCTTTTATGTGGCACCTTATCGAATGCCTTCTGGAAATCCAAATACACTACATCTACTGGTTCCCCTTTATCCACCCTGTTAGTTACATCCTCAAAGAACTCCAGCAAATTTAAGCCATTTAGGACTGAGATGAGGAGGAATTTCTTCACCCAGAGAGTGGTGAACCTGTGGAATTCTCTGCCACAGAAGCAGTTGAGGCCAATTCATTAAATATATTCAAGAAGGAGTTAGATATATTTCTTAAGGCTAAAGGGATCAAGGGATATGGGGAGAAAGCAGGGACAGTGTACTGAATTTGGATGATCAGCCATGATCTCATTGAATGGCGGAGCAGGCTCGAGGGGCCTAAAGAAATATATCTAACTCCTTCTTGAATATATTTAATGAATCTTCTATGTTTCTATGTTTCTATTTGTCAAACACGATTTCCCTTTCATAAAACCATGTTGACCCTGCTTGATTGTCTTGTGATTTTCTAAATGTCCTGCTATTACCTCCTTAATAATAGATTCCAGCATTTTCCCAATGACAGATGTTAGGGTAACTGGCCTATAGTTTCCTGCTTTCTGTCTCCCTCCTTTCTTGAATAGTGGCATTACATTTGCGGTTTTCCAATCCGCTGGGACCTCTCCAGAATCCAGGGAATTTTGGTAGATTACAACCAACGCATCCATTGTCTCTGCATCCACTTCTTTTAAGACCCTAGGATGCAAGCCATCAGGTCCAAGGGACTTGTCGGCCTTTAGCCCCATTAGTTTGCCTAGTACTTTTGCTCTCGTGATAGAGATTGTTTTAAGTTCCTCCCTCCCTATAGCCCCTTGATTATCTATTATTATTAGGATGTTTTTAGTGTCTTCTACCGTGAAGACCAATCCAAAATAATTGTTTAGAGTCTCTGCCATTTCTCTATTTCCCATTATTAATTCCCCAGTCTCATCCTCTAAGGGACCAACGTTTACTTTAGCTACTCTCTTCCTTTTTATATACCTGTAGAAGCTCTTACTGTATGTTTTTATATTATTTGCTAGTTTACTCTCATACACTATCTTCTCCCTCTTTATAATTTTTTTAGTCATCCTTTGCTGGTTTCTAACAACTCATGTGTGAATATTGGTAGAAGCTACCGCAGCTATGATCAGTCCTATCCTTACCTAATGTCCTCTCACATGCACTTTTCAGATGGACTCACTGCATAATGATAAGTAGCAGAAATCCTGCCTGATTTTTTTCCCCCTCCTAAGCCCAGAAGCATAATTATAGCAACTGAGACAGGAGGTCAGCAAACTTAGCACAAACTGGGGATTGAACCAGAAATTTTGTTGGTCCGTATAGCTCGGTTCCACTCAGAGCAATTACCAACTGATCATTGCAGCAGCTCTTTAACAGGGGCTCTTTATTAGTTAGGAAGATATATTCTGTGTTACATCAGAGATTGTGGTACTGCAAAATCCTTTACATAGAGAATGTATTATTTCATTTGAAATGCAACAGAACAAACTAATGATTTGACTAGCTGTACAACAAAGAGGCTAACTTGCGTAAAACATGGAGGGGGAGCAGGACTGAGGAGCACCCGGTTTCACAGTCAGACCCAACACTAAATATGGGTTCTGAATCTACCATGGCCTTGTTAGACTGTAACTTTGTTCAAATATTGATTTATAAGCTATGACTGATTAGTCCCTTGGCAATTCTGTAACACAAAGAAGTGCAACAGGTGGATGCTTTCTTTCTGTGTCAGTGTGTGTCCAAACATAATTACTTGATACTCTGATCAGGACAAAGCTCATGTATACAGACATGAAACAGATGTTCTGTTTAACCAGATCAGCAGATCTCTCAAGTATTTTTTTTAAAGAGGATGTCATTTTAAGTAATGCTGACAGAAAATGAAAATTTCTGAATTTAGAATGAAAATGTTTTCAGTGATTCATGGCTGAGTGCGAGTTGTTAAAAATGAAAACAAATCCTTTTAATTTAGAACATTTTTCACAGTTTTAGCACAACATTTACAGAAGTTATTAACTATAGTTCCACTGCTTAAGGTGATAATATTGAGCTAAAATGAAGTATTACTTTAATATTGATAAAATTGTGAAATCTTGTTTGGTTTTTATGTAAGTGCAGAAACACAGCTGCTGTCTCCAGTGTAAAAGAGACATTGTTATCATGTTGGGGAAGCTGGGGGAGATGAGGGGATGTGGCAAAGCTTAGAGCACCCGAAGTTAGTATGCGTTAGAGAGTACCAATAATGGATGTACCTACATACAGCAATGGTACCATCCAACACAGTATTATCCAACAGAGCTATGACACGATCCAACACTGAGCTATCCAGCAATGTTATGACACTGTACAGTAAGCATTGTCTGGTAATGCTAACTAAACACAGCATAAGCAGTATTTCATATATTGTTATCCAAACCAATGATACCCAAATATAGTTGGGGGTAATTATGACTTTGGTAATTTTGACTTTGGACAATAGTGTAAAACTAGTGAATCAATGGAAATGAAAATCGGGAGAGATGTATAACGGGCGGCCCCATAGCGCCGTTTTACACTATTGCCCAAAGTCAAAATTACCCCAGTGTGAGCAGTGTTTCACATAGTGATATCCAACCACAAGGCTGGCAGTATTCCAACATAATTGCACTTTTTTTGAATTGATAAATGTGGTGAAAGGCCAAGGCTTATAGTGCAGGTCACCACCAAGGTTGGAAAGAGTAAACAGAAGACCGGGTAAAATTTGGAAGTAGCAATTAGAGATGTGGGAGTTCCATTTGAGATCAGAGGAGATAGTGATGTGAAGAATGTCAATAAATGAAGAAGGACTGGAACCAAAAGGTAAGAGGGGTAGTTGTTGGTTAAACTCGTGAGGGACATCGGGAATTTCCTCAGAGTTGCCCCTACCACTTCGGAAGTGCAGTAGAAACCCTGTTTACGCATCTAAACAGCGTTTCTGTTGCACTTCCAGCAGTTACGGCAATGGGTAGGAGCAGCTCTGAGGAAATTCCCATCATGCGTCGTTGAAGAATTGAAAGACGGAAGATTTTTCACTATCCTATTGAAGGGCATGAAGGAGTTCAAGATGTTAGTGATTCAACCATTGCATTGCAAAAGGAGAGAAGATTTTAAGCGAGTGATCTGAAGCAAGTTTATCAATTTAGAGTGGAATCATCAGCAAAACACCAGTTAGGGTTGGCTGATGAGTGGTCGAGTTCATTGATATGAAGAAGGAGCAGTGTGGGAGAGAGGATAGAGCTTTGGAGAACTTTGTGTTGCTGGGAAAAGAGTCAGATGATGAACCAACAATTGCAGCACAGTTACAGAGTTATCAGAGAGAAGTTCAGATAGCTATGAAAATAACTTTGATGGGAAGCCATATGATAGTAACTTGTAAATGCACAGTGCCTGTCAGAAGGCTTTCAAGATATCCAAGATATTCATACAATATCCCAGCATAGCCTTGTCCATCGCAGCAATTCCTTTAAATTTCATTTATACTGTAATTTCCTGGTTTCTCCCCCCACTCCCCTCCCATTAGGCAGTCTCCCTGCGTGAGATCAAAACTGCACTGGGAGTGGTCAATAGTTGTGGCAATTAACAGTCTACACACTGCACTTTGGCTAGATTTGCACTTGTTCCTAGCCATAGTGAACAGAATGTCAATAGTGATGGGCCGGTTTCCCTGCTGTAACATTCTATGACAATACCCAATAGAACTAATCTGAAAAATATAAATGGCCAGTACTAACTGGGTACTAATGATGGCTCTTTTCCAGGATTCAGAGTCAACGTGGTTAGTCAGCAGTAGACGGCCACTGAGTAGAATTCACAGGATTAGCTTTGGCTCTACATATACTCTTGTCCAGGCTCACACATGAAGACTGGCAGTTTGAGTGATGTGCAAAAGAGCTGACATCCATGGAAACATATCCCAACGCGAGTCAACATATTTGGGAGAGGAAGGGAGATTCCTCTCCACCCCACATGCATGTAAGAAGTACTTTACATTGAAAGTACTCCTCTGTGTAGTAACCTACTATTAAAAAAAGCCCATAACAGTACTCACTGTACAAGGCGGTGTTACCTATTGCACCAGGTAAGCACATGCTGATTTTTTAAAATCTTGACAGATTTTGAGGATGAATCTAAGCTTGAATTGTGATGGTTATTAGAGGATACCAGGCCCTAGATGATATTTCTGAAAGTGGTGGTAGTGAAGACAGAAAAAAAATCAATCCCTTGCTTCCTCTTTCCCATCCCTTCTGTGACATCACTATAGGATTTCACTAAATTAGCCATCTATGACAGATCATAGAGGATGGTTGGTGCAGGGAGTGATCCGGGAGTACTTGATGCAAACACCATGGATGTGAAATGGGTAAACTTTCTATTTCCCAACAGTAAGATCCCATTAATGAACTCAAAAATTGACAACCCCATTCAGAAACAAAGACTAGGTGGGCTAAATCCTTCAGCACTGTCTTTTCACCTCTGGGACCCATATTGGAATCAAGCTGAAAGGTTGAGTCTCCTCTCTCTTCTGCATGTAAGGAGCTCATATGTCAAATGAATTTGGCAGACTCAACTCACTTTTTGGTTGCACTAAATTGGCAATGCCCTACTGGTGCTGTAGGGGGTGCTCTTCTGCAGGTGAGTTAAAGACAGTTGGGTATAATAGAGAGAGCTTTACGCTGCAGTTATCCCACCCCATACCTGACACCAAATGCCAAAATTGGAAAAAGTGTTCCAATTCCCCAACATTTACCCTCCTCACTTTGATGTGCACCCAAAATATAAAGGGAAAAAAGGCAGCGAGTTGTGACCTAGATTGTGTGACTGGGAGTTGATGCTTTCATGGAAATAAACAACAGGATCCACAGAGATTACTTCAGCAGAAAATGCCGGAGGGTTGCTTACATTAATAATAACGTCATTACACTATAAACAGGATTAACTATGCTGTTGAGAATCGCATCTCGCATTCACTGTGCTTCTGCCAATCTGCGCCACGCAATGTTCAGACTCACTTCCTGTTAACTCAGTCAGGGTTCAATGCCCTCTGGAACTTCCACAGTATGCTTATCTTTTCTATCATGCAACTTCTGCCAAAAATGATTTCCCATCAATGGTCCTGAACTTGGGACAGTATTTGGATTAATTGGACTTTGGACAGATCCAAGTGAGGGGCCCAATCTGGCACTTGGGCGGTCAGAATCGGAAGTGCAAGAAAACCAGGATAAAACTCTATGGGAAACGAGGAGAACTTGGTTGCTAAGGAATTGAATGTTCACTAACCTCTTGACTGTCCTAGAAAATGAGAATATAATCAAGAAAAAGCTTGCTGATTGATAAGTGGCTCTTCTCACTTATTATAGCCTCTCTCTATTGTAACCTCTCTTGTCTTTCACTATCACTACTATTATCATCACTGCTCCTCTGAACTTTGCTCTTTCATTCCTCATTAGATCCAAAGACACTGTTACATCCTCTTTCTCCTCCTTTCAGTCTCACTGTGTTGAAATCAAGACTCATTACATAACTTTTGCTCTATAACTCATTTGTCTCCAGGATCTCAAAACTATGGAACTACTTCCCTCCCTTAGTCTTCCCTTCCTCCTGTAAACTTCAGGCTTCTATAACAACAACTTGCATTCATATAGCGCCTTTAATGTCGTAAAACGTCCTAAGGCGCTTCACAGGAGCTTTATCTAACAAACACCGATGTTCAGTTTGGGTTCCGCCAGGACCACTCGGCTCCAGACAACCTTGGTCTAAACATGGACAAAAGAGCTGAATTCCAGAGGTGAGGTGAGAGTGACTGCGCTTGGTCAAAGAGGTAGGTTTTAAGGAGCGTCTTAAAGGAGGAAAGAGGGGTAGAGAGGCGGAGAGGTTTAGGGAGGGAATTCCAGAGCTTAGGGCCTTGACGGTTGAAGGCACGGCCGCCAATGGTGGAGCGATGAAAATCAGGGATATTCAAGAGGCCAGAATTAGAGGAGCGCAGAGATCTCGGGGGGTGGGGGGTGTTGTAGTGCTGGAGGAGATTACAGAGATAGGGAGGGGCAAGGCCATTGAGGAATTTGAAATCAAGGATGAGTCACTGAGCCATTAATTCTTGATTTATCTAGGCTTCACTACAACACTTATCAACCTTATGCCTTAGATGTTCAATAATTTTTTAAAAAAGAGACCACCACAGAAAATTAATGTCTTGGATGGAGTGTAAATATAATAATGATATTAGGTGGGTGGGAATCCTCCCTATGGTTCTAATCCCTTCCAATTGGGAAGTATCTTCCCTGTCCGCAGAGCCTGCTGATAGTAGAATGCTAGGACTGAGATTGATAACTCAACATTTGGCTGAAATTGCAGATACCTATCTACCATGCTCTTGTACTGCCTGGGATACAAAGGCACTTGCAGAATGTACCTAAACTTGAAAGCAATAGATGTTTAACAAATTGGCCACTTTACCGGACCAGTGACTGTACATTATTGATATTGTCTCACTTGTGTGAATGGCTCCCATACTCACACATGAATGACCTGTCATTATGCCTGGTTACCAGAAGTGTGATACATTCCAATACTCAGCTGGCAGGCATTTTTGCAGTTGTAATTCGAATAGCTCCGTTGACATCAAAACCACAAGAGAAAAAACTTGAACCGTTTATGAATGCCTGCAGAACTCCGGAGATTGAACTAAAGGCGTAAACCTAACTGCCAGCTATTTGCCATTGTAGAGAACATACACTAATTATAGTCTATATTTTTAAAAAAAATGTAATTTGCTTCTTTCTCTCTGTGCAGGTGCAGTGAGCGCAGTTGCACTTAAAGCAGTGTAATGTATACAATATTGACAGTACCTGGGGATATGAGGACATTATATATGTAGGTTTTACCACCCCTTAGCAAATGTAAACAAACTATTCAGTATATAATTTTTTTTTTTAAACAAAGTTTGGTGTCAGACTCTTCCCTCAGTACTCAGAAAGATGAATGGATATATTAGTCTTACAATGAAGCTTCAGGAAGAACCCATCAGTGCATGGCATTGACCACACGATAAATTATTAGCTCAGGCACCTGGTTCTACAATTGAGTGTGTGTCCAATTTTAAACGCTTAAAATAGACCTAAGCTGCTAAGAGAGCTAGAATGGCTCCCTTCATTTGCCGGATTGGCTGACTGTGCCACTGCCATTGTCAAGGGTCTGCACAGAGAAGAGCATAGCAACACCAGTGGGAATAATCAGTGTTGGTAACTATGCTTGCTCACTGTGATTACGTTACTGTCAGGACTTGCAGAACCCATTTATCCACGAAGTGCTACTCATTAAAAAACTCGGAGTCAGTTAGTGTTAAACTTTTCCCACTCTGGTGGTGTTTGGCTGCCGAATGACCCAGTTCTGTGGAACAGTTTTAAAGTGTATTTTTTGATAGACTGATCATCAGGAACAATTTAGCAGTCACCAGATAAGAACTGCTGCAGGGTTTAAGACTAAAACTCTTAATTACAGTGCAGTAAAAGCAGCAATTTTATCCTCATACCCAAAAAGGGCATCATCGAAGATGATGACAGGCTGTGAAGTCTACCTCAGTCTTTTCAATAGCACAAATTTTTTTTATGTGAAAGTGTTTACACAGTGTACCATAAACAGAAAATGCTGGAAACACTCAGCAGGTCATGCAGCATCTGCGGAGAGAGAAACAGAGTTAACGTTTCAGCTCGATGGCCTTTTGTCAGAACCCATTTAGTCAGAACTTGCTTTCATATACTGGGTTTTATGACCTCTGGACATCCCAAAGCACTTTACAGACAATGAATTACTTTTGAAGTAAAGCCACTGTTGTAATGAAAGAAATGCGGCAGCAAATTTACGCACCGCCAGGTCACACAAACATCAATGAGATAATGACCAGATAATTTGTTTTAGTGATGTTGGTTGAAGGATATATATTGGCCAGGACTCCCCTGCTCTTTTACAAAATAGTGTCATGGAATCTTATACATCCACCTGAGAGGGCAGACAGCAGACTGAAAGACGGCACCTCCAACAGTGCAGCACTCCCTCAGTACTGCACTGAAGTGTAAGCCTAAGTTTTGTGCTCAAGTCTCTGAAGTGGGACTTGAACCCACGACCTTCTGACGCAGGCGAGAGTGCTACCACTGAGCCACGGCTAACATCAAGATAGACTTTTGAGACACTGCAGCACTTAATGTTAGAACTTATTTCCTGATCTGAGCCATTCTCAATGGTGAGGAAGGTTCTAAGTTAAGAATGTGGCATCCCTTGCTGCATATGCAATTCAATGTTCACTGAAAACATTTGTTTCTCCATGGGACTGATTGGTAATAGATCCCTTGACAATTTTAATACTGATTTAAAATATCTGAGCAGATTGGCTTTTCCCAATTCAACTAAGTCAGGCAGTTGGTGATGTGATTAGCAGCTGGCCTGTAAATGTAGCATTGACACTAATGACTACAAATAAATAATCAAAGGCTTAAGCAAGCTATTCCTCTCTCTGCAGATGCTGCCTGGCCTGCTGAGTGTTTCCAGCATTTTCTGTTTTTATTTCTTGAACTAAACTCTCTTGTTTTCAGCTTAAATGTGTAATTATGGCATTATCAACGGATCTTAAAACAAAAGTTCTCTCTTTTTAGTGTCCCTTGGCGATGCTCTGAACAGCAGCAAGAGTGACAGTCGGCCATGTTGACAGATTCTGTTAAGGAGATAACTCTCTAGCAACAGTCACATGAAAGCAAATTGAAAAATGATCAGCTTTTGCCCGCAGTCCATCACCGTGGCAACAGTTGTCTTTCTGTTGCTTACAACAGCAGGTAGGAAGGTTAATGCAATTCATGAACATGTGGTTCTTTTTTTTTAAAGGATGTAATGAGTCTCCTAATGGAAGGACATGGGGCAAGAGAGAGAGAGAGAGGGAGAGCTTCAACATAGCTGTACAAGTTATAATAATATTCACAAAATGTTAGAATTTCCACAACGATCCAAGGAAGGGCTAACATGTAATTTTTAATGACTAGGAATAAAAGGTGGGGCAGTAATATTTAAATTTTCACTTCTTTTGAGGGCAGTAGCACTTTGAGGACGTGTTTATAAAAATGAGCGTTAACAAGTTAGTGCTAAAGTTAGTGGTACAGTGCCCCAGCTTAGGAAGCCTTACACCCCAAGTACATTATACCCCGGGGTGGAGCACAAGCCAACGCCTGCATTTCGGGTGAGTTGGAGAGATGAGTCCAGGTACTGCTCCACAGTGAAGAAGGGATAGTCACCAAGGACAGTCTCAGACACCCCAAAACTCCAAAAGCCTGGAAGCAAGTCAGTCAGATTTCTTTTACTCCTCCTTAAAGAGGGAGCCTCATTCTCAAAAGGCCTGGCTAGAGGTTACGAAGATGATTATTCACTACAGTAGACTTCCTAACCAAAAGACTAATATTACTGTTTAGATTCTTGAAGTTATTTTGATCAACCCAACATGCCAACCAGAACAATCGCAAGAGATTCTCTCCGAATACTTTAAATAGGTTCCCTGAGCCTTGTGACATCATAAGACAGTCACAGGAGCCCAAAGCCTTTTGGCTTATCGAGCACATTCACAAAAAGTTAATGTAAGACATGCGACTAATTGTCAACCATTTCAGTTTTAGGTGTCCTACGGGTTTAATGGTTGGCAATTGAATCGCATAACTCCAGGTCTATTATTTTAACAACAGATCATATCATCAAATGCCAGTTAGTAATGTTGCTCATAGGATGTAGTTTTAGAGGAACCTGAACTATGAAACAGCGAATATGATACATCAGATTTGAGGAAGAACATGTAAATCGCTGGCTCTGGAGAATTGTACAGGAATGAACAGGTGTTGCACCGATTAAGGTCGTATATGAAAGTGACGGAAGAGCAGCTGGCGGTTCAGTGATTGATGGAAGAAAGAACAAGCATATCATGAAGGGAACAGTCTCTTCAGAAAGTGGAGGTGGTGGGATTATGTTGTAGTTGCTGGAAAGGACAGAAAGTGGTGGGGTAAATATATAGGTTAGTAGGTGAAGACAAGGGGGGCTTTCTCGTTGTGGTGTGAGGGAGGGTGTCACGTTTCAGGATTTCTTGACTATTTCCACAGAAAGATCTTAGAAAAAATCATCACTTTAAAGATTGTATTTTAAAGCACATTATACTCATGCAAGTTTTTTCTAAGGCTTTCAGATGATAGATAGCAAGATGCTAATAAGCTAGCTTTGCTGTTATTTCGTCACGGGCTGTATATAATAAGCGATTCATTAGCTTGTCCCGGTGATTGGTAAACAAATGGTTTCATGGGAAAGTGCCATGGAAGGAGAGCTGGAAGTTGAATAATATCCACAAATTAAAAGAACTTAACATCACCTTAACATGCAGCTAACCAAATCCAGTGTTTTGCTTTCTTTGAACAGTAATCTCAGCACATTTCCGTGTTTGTGAGCCTTACGCAGACGTCAAAGGGCGATACCACTTTGGTTTCCACTGTCCACGCCTATCGGACAGCAAAAGCTACATATTATGTTGTCACCATAACAGCACGACCTTCAAGTACTGCTGCAACGAGACGGAATTTCAGGCAGTCATGCAGATGAACATGACGACACAGGCAGACGGGTACATGCATAAGTAAGTACTGGAGTTCCCGAGTCCAGCCGGCTTCATTTGATCCTGATTAAAATATTGAATAAATTATTAGTGGTAAGAATACTGTGTTATTTAAGTGCAGCAGATGAAGTAGGGAACATGGGCCTTGATTTTGGTCACCAGCGTATATTGGGAGGATGGAGTGCATAACAATCTCAACACCCACCCGCTGGTGTCAGCGAGAGGACTGAACCATTTTGATGGTTGGGCTCCATTTAAATTCAATTGGCCAGTTTCGAGCACTGATGGTTAGAGTGCCATTGTGGTAGAGGTGGAAATCCAGCGGGGCAGCCACAGAGCATGGGTTAAAGGGGAGGTCCGGGTTGACCTGAGGGTGGAGGGGAAGGAAGAGCATTATTGAAGGGTGGAGGCTTATCAACACCCTTTCCCAGAAGCAATACAAATTTGGATTTCGTATCTGTCTCATCCTAAAAAAAATTTGCTTCAAAAGGTTTGATCCCTGGTCAGTGTTGATCTCCGTTCAGTAGCAGTGAGGGTACATTGCCCCTGTGCCAGGGAAGGTAAATAAAAATTAGCCAGGTTTCCCATGGTCGATTTGGTATTTATTATTGAACATGTGCATATGGACATTATATTAGGTCGAGAGCAGCTCAGTTGTGATGAATAGTACATCTACACTCACTGTCTAATCTCACACAAAGAATGGGTAGTTGGGCAAAAGCTGTCAGTGCTTGTTGAACCATATTCCAGCATAAGCTATAGCCTTTAGGAGAGAAAGGGACAAAATTTGGCAAAGTGGAAAATAATTCTGGTTTATTGATATGGTGAGTGCACTTTAACCTTTTTTGCATGCCCAAGTCAGACTGAGCAAGAGAGAGATGTTTGTCAGGATACCAATTTTTTTCTTCAATTTATTCCCAGTTTAATTATTTTTTTAAATCTTAACAATTATTGGCTGCTTTATTCATTTTTTAGAAGTTTAAAATCCTAAACATATTCATCTTCAGTTTCACACTAAAATTGATGTTGCTCCCCCTGCTCCTAACAGGCCATTCCGTTGACGATATTGTAGGTTGAATCTGAGTTATTCTCCATTTTGTTTCTTTGACCTATAACCCATGGTTCGAATGAAAATAAGAGAGTAACATTTTACCAATCAAATGCAAGGTTCTCATCGGGATTTTGGATGAAGAGGCCCATTATCTATCTGGATATAAAAAGTGTGCCATTAGATCTGTACGTCAAACTGTTATTTAAATAAAAAAACAAATGGTAGAACTAGGTATAGGTAGAACTAGGAATGAGGTTCTGCTGAGGGAGTTTGAGGAGCTAGGATCCAAATTAAAAAGCAGAACCTCAAAGGTAATAATCTCTGGATTGTTACCTGAGCCACGCGCAAATTGGCACAGGGACAAACAGATTAGAGGTTTAAATGCGTGGCTCAAAGAGTGGTGTGGGAGGAAGGGGTTTCAGTTCATGGGGCACTGGCACCATTACTGGGGAAAGAGGGAGCTGTTCCGTTGGGACTGGTTCCACTTAAACCGGGCTGGGACCAGTGTCCTGGCGAACCAAATAATTAGGGCAGTAGACAGGGCTTTAAACTAATGAAGGGGGGGTGGGAGGATTCAGGAAAGAGTAAATTTAAAAGCAGCAAGAGAAATGTCAAGGCTCTAGAGCAGAGTGGAGTTTTGGGTAAAAATAAGCAGAGTGGGTCAGGAAGGGACACAGAGAGTAACAAAGTAATAAGGCATCAGTAACTAAGGTGACATCAGAGAAAAATATAAATAAGTCAAATCTAAAGGCACTATATCTGAATGCGCGAAGCATTCGTAACAAAATAGATGAATTAATAGCGCAAATAGAAATTAACAGGTTTGATCTAATGGCCATAATGGAGACGTGGTTGCAAAGTGGCCAAGGTTGGGAACTAAATATTGCAGGATACTTAACTTTTAGAAGAGATAGACAAAATGGAAAAGGAGGAGGGGTAGCCCTGATAAAGGATGGGATAAAGACAGTAGAGAGAATGGATCTTAGCTCCAAAAATCAAGAAGTAGAATCAGTTTGGGTGGAGCTAAGAAACAGCAAGGGGCAGAAAACATTGGTGGGAGTTGTTTATAGGCCCCCAAACAGTAGTTGTAATGTAGGGCAGAGTATAAATCAGGAAATTAGAGGCGCGTGTAACAAGGGTAATACAGTAATCATGAGGGACTTTAATCTACATATAGACTGGACAAACCAAATTTGCAGTAATAGTGTGGAGGATGAATTCATGGAATGTATGATGTATGCAAGATAGTTTTCTGGATCAGTATGTTGAGGAACCAACTAGGGAACAGGCTATTTTAGATCTAGTATTGTGCAATGAGAAAGGGTTAATTAATAACCTTGTAGTAAAGGGGCCTTTAAGGAAGAGTAACCATAATATGATAGAATTTTATATTGAGTTTGAAAGTGATTTAGCTAAATCTGAAACTAGGGTCTTAAATCTTGAGAGGCGAGTTGGCTAAGGTAGATTGGGTAACTACATTAAAAGGTATGATGGTAGATAAGCAATGGCTAGCATTTAAAGAATTAATACATAATTTACAACAAATATACATTCCTTTAAAGCACAAAAACCCCACAGGAAAAGTGGTCCAACCATGGCTAACAAGAGAAGTTAAAGATAATATTAGATCAAAGGAATAGGCTTATAATGTTACCAAAAAGAATAGTAAGCCTGAGGATTGGGAGGATTTTAGAATTCAGCAAAGGAGGACCAAGAAATTGATAAAGAAAGGGAAAATAGAATGAGAGGATACTAGCAAGAGACATAAAAACAGACTGTAAAAGCTTCTATAGGTATGTAAAAAGGAAAAGATTAGCGAGAAGTAAATGTGGGTCCCTTACAGGCAGAGGCAGGAGAAATTATAATGGGGAATAAGGAAATGGCAGAGAAATTAAACAAATACTCTGGGCTGGATTTTCCCTGAGGAGGCGGGATGGCAGCAGAGAGCTGGTTGGCAGGTTCCGGTCCCGCTCCCGTCTGCAGCCGCTCTCTGAAAATTATTTTCTGTAGATTGGCCTTGTTAAGCCCGCCCTGCGGCGTTCCTGGCCAATTAACAGGAAGCAGGTCTGATGATGTCATTTGATGATGCTTCATCAGCCGGTTTCCTTAAAGGGACCATGCGCAAATTGATTTTGACAGTTGTGCTGTCAGTGTTCTACAGCATTGAGGGGCTGCAAACACTGACAACCACTGCACAGAGGTGTACGTCTGCACCCAGGCTCACGCATGACTCCCTCCATATGCTTATGGAGGGTGTCACAGCACGCAGGGAGATTCTCGTCCCTTTCCATGGGCGGAAGACACCTCCCCAGGAGATCAATGCAGTCTGGTTGCACATTGCACAGGAGGACACAAGCAGGGATGTCGTCAGGAGTTCCTGGCTGCAGTGGCGCCAACCTTTCAATGATCTCAGTAGATCACGAAACATTTCTGCAGAGCCACACTCAACCTCATCCTGCTGTGCCACTCAACACATCCCCATCACTCTGCCTTCCATACCCTTCTCCTGCCATCATTACTCACACCAACTTACCTTGCACCTCCACCCATCCCTTTCTATCTACATTATCACTTCCCCATCTCACTAGCCACCCCTCACACTCACACCCATCCTACTACAAGCATACCAACTAACAACACACAAGGGTAGGCACTTGAGAGGTTTAGCCAATGTTCATGTGAAGTTTCTATTAATGTGTTGTCATACATTGAAATCTATATTTGCAACACTTCACTTTATTGGACAGATCTGTGTGCACCTTGAGAAGTGTCTTAGTGAGGTCCAGTGAATGTTGAGACATAACTTCCCCCCCCCCCCACCCCCCAGCTATTGTGATGAGTGTGAAAGGAATGGCTTGGGGATTGTAGGATGCTTTATGGTGCTGGTGTGGGGTGGTGCCAACCTGGCGCATCATGTGGCAGCCAGGGTGTACAGCATCAAGTGAAGTAAATCTGGCCATGGTGATGCCATCGCTAGCATCCCGGGCAGCAATGTTGTCAGAGGCTGATGACCTGTGTCCAGTGCAGCATCAGGTGATGGCAGAGAAGGTTGGTGATGTTGTTGGTGGTGTTGGTGTGCCTGGTGATGTTGGTGTTGGGGCTGATCGTGGAAGGATTCAAAGGATCAAGGTGTGATTTTTTTCAAGGGCACCGATGTTGCTGGAATTGATGGCAGCTGAAGTTGAGATGACAAAAGTGATCTGTCAATGGTGAGAGAGGTTGTTCCAATGAGGTGCCACTGGATATACAGTTGGCTCTAAACACTTGCAAGCTAAAGAAATCTCTGTCTTACAAATGCAGTAACCAACAGTTTCTGAGCGCTGAAACTGAACAGCTGCAACATGGTATCCTTTATACCACTTCTGCAGCTTTCAGGTTATCAGATAAGTCAAAGCCGACTCAACTCACGCCAGGGTGAGCTGGCGTGTTCCCCGAGCTGCGGGTAACCCGTGGGGGAGCACGTAAAATTACAAGGTCGGCTCAAAATAGCATTAAATTGGCTGTTAACAAGACATTTAATGATTTCAATTGTCTCTTGGTGTCGGGTCAGTTCTGCGCAGACAGACCCGACACCTGGGAGAGTCGCACGGAGGCGGGTTGACAGCGGATTTCCTACCCGCTGTCAATCTTTGCTATTTTGACAGCGGACCCGCCTCCAAACCCGCACTCTGAGCGCCAGCAAAATTCAGCCCTTTGTGTTGGTCTTCACGGAAGAAGATGCAAAAAACATCCCGGAAATAGTGGAGAACCAAGGGTCTAGTGAGAATGAGGAACTGAAAGAAATTAGTATTAGTAAAAAAATATTACTGGAAAAATTAATGGGACTGAAAGCCAATAAATCCCCTGGGCCTGATGGCCTACATCCTAGGGTTTTGAAAGAGGTGGCTACAGAGATAGTGGATGCATTGGTTGTCATTTTCCAAAATTCCATAGATTCTAGAATGGTTCCTACGGATTGGAAGGTGGCAAATGTAACCCCACTATTTAAGAAAGGAGGGAGGGTGAAAACGGGGAACAACAGACCAGTTAGCCTGACATCAGTAGTAGGGAAAATGCTAGAATCTATTATTAAGAACGTGGTAACAGGGCACTTAGAAAATAATAATAGGATTGGGCAGAGTCAACACGGATTTATGAAAGAGAAATCGTGTTTGACGAATGTTAGTTTTTTGAGGTTGTAACTAGCAGAATAGATAAGGGGGAACCAGTGGATGTGGTGTATTTGGATTTTCAGAAGGCATTCGAGAAGGTGCCACACAAAAGGTTATTAAACAAAATTAGGGCTCATGGGATTGGGGGTAATATACTAGCATGGATTGAGGATTGGTTAACAGACAGAAAGCAGAGAGTAGGAATAAACGGGTCATTTTCGGGTTGGCAGGCTGTAACTAGTGGGGTCAGTGCTTGGGCCTCAGCTATTCACAATCTACATCAATGATTTGGATGAGGGGACCAAATGTAATATATCCAAGTTTGCTGATGATACAAAGCTGGGTTGGAATGTAAGTTGTGAGGAGGATACAAGGAGGCTTCAAGGGGATATAGACAGGCTAAGTGAGTGGGCAAGAACATGGCAAATGGAATATAATGTGGAGAAATGTGAAGTTATCCACTTTGGTAGGAAAAATAGAAAAGCAGAGTATTTTTTAAATGGTGAGAGATTGGGGAATGTTGGTGCTCAGAGGGACCTGGGTGTCCTTGTACACGAATCACTGGAAGTTAATATGCAGGTACAGCAAGCAATTAGGAAAGCAAATGGTCTGTTGGCCTTTATTACAAGAGGATTTGAGTATAAGAGTAAAGACATCTTACTGCAATTATATAGGGCCCTGGTGAGACCATACCTGGAGTATTGTGTACAGTTTTGGTCTCCTTACCTAAGGAAGGATATACTTGCCATAGAGGGAGTGCAACGAAGGTTCACGAGACTGGTTCCTGGGATGGGGGGATTGTCCTATGAGGAGAGATTGAGTAGACTAGGCCTATATTCTCTAGAGTTTAGAAGAATGAGAGATGACCTCATTGAAACATACAAAATTCTTACAGGGCTTGACAGGGTAGATGCAGGGAGGATATTTCCCCTGGCTGGGGAGTCTAGAACCAGGGGTCACAGTCTCAGAATAAGATGTCGGCCATTTAGGACAGAGATGAGGAGAAATTTCTTCACTCAGAGGGTGTTGAATCTTTGGAATTCTCTACCCCAGAGGGCTGTGGAGGCTCAGTCGTTGAGTATATTCAAGACAGAGATTGATAGATTTTTGGATATTAAGGGAATCAAGGGATATGGGGATAGTGCAGGAAAGTGGAGTTGAGGTAAAAGATCAGCCATGATCTTATTGAATGGCGGAGTAGGCTCAAAGAGCCAAATGGCCTACTCCTGCTCCTATTTCTTATGTAAAATCAGGCATGTGATGCTTATGTGGGCTGACAGTGAACCTGCTCACTGGATATTGGTGATCTCAGTGAGAGACTGTCAGTACTGGACTGTTCCAGCCCTCCCGTAAATGATTCCATTGAAGAGCAAATCTTCTCGGCTATGGTCTCTCAACGAAAAGGCAAGGCAAGTTCAGGCTGAACAGATATCAAGTCATCGACAGAATTTTAGCCAATGGCCCAGAAGGAAGTCTAACTGTGGGATGCACAAGATTTTATAAAAGATTTAAGTGAATCCTGGCAAATTTGAAGCAAGTTTGATGTGCAAGAATGTAACAAAACTGATAAATGCTGGTATTGCACATTGCCTGCAGTGAGCAGTTGGGGGTGCCCAATGGGGAGAGGAACCTTAGAGTCTCTGAGATCTATTAACAAAAATTTGAATCTGATAAACATTGTGTGTACTCATTTAAATAAAGTTGAATTCATTTGGAACTTTGTAAGTGGTGTTGAAGGACCTCCAAAGTTGATAGTAGTGTATAATCTTTTGAATGGGATTATTTTCCCTAAAAACAACAGTTTTTACATTTAGATCCTTTCTCCTCTGCTCACCTCAAGCCCCTCGAAGACTTACCTACCGTCATTGGGGCAGCACAACATAGTCCAGGGCTCAGACATCTCCATAAGTGTGAAATTACCATACAGTGACTGGAATAAATGTTCATAGTGGGAACTGACCGGCACTGAGCCCTCCCTTTCACTTCCTCTCCTCCCTGCCCGCTCCCCTCCTCTTCTCCCCTCCTCCCTGCCTCCTCCCCTCCTTCCTGCTCCCTCCTCTACTCCCCTCCCCTCCTCCCTGCCTCCTCCCCGCCCCCTCCCCTCCTCCCTGCCTCCTCCCCGCCCCCTCCCCTCCCCTCCGCTCCCTCCCTCCTCCCCGCCCCCTCCTCCTCCTCCCTGATTCCTCCCCTCCTTCCTGCTCCCTGCTCCCTCCTCTCCCCTCCTCTCTGCCTCCTCCCCTCCTCTCTGCCTCCTCCCCTCCTCTCTGCCCCCTCCTCTCCTCCCTGCCCCCTCCCCTCCCCTTGCCACCCCTCCCCTTCCCCTCCCCACCCCACCCCAAAGAGCAGAATGTTGCCAATTCCACGTTACAAAGGCTTTGGCTGAAGGGGGCATCATAAGCTTTCATGAGACACTTGCTTGGCGCATTGGCCAAAGAGATGACACACCACTGTTTCACAAGATGTTTATACCCGAGAGGTAGGGCATGTATTCAGGTTAATTTGGAGTTCACATTTATTTTCTCATATTTCCTCCCATTTAAAAAAAAATCAACAACACCAGTGTTACCAGTGCAGAGACCAGTGGAAGGAGTCTCCGCGATTATCAGGGAAGTGAGCATCTCCGTTGGATTGAAATTCTCATGCTAAAACGATGAGAGGAACTGTGAATGTATTCCATCAGAAGCACAGTGAACTTTAAGCCTTAGTAAGGGGAAAAAGCAAGTCACTTTAGAGTGGCTCTAAATAGCAGAGGGAAAAATCCCAAATGGAGATGAGGAGGCATTTTTTCTTTATGCTGCGAGATGTTATGATCTGGAATGCATTGCCTGGAAGGGTGCTGGAAGGAATTGGATATGTACTTGAAAAAGGAGAAATTTGCAGGGGGAAAGAGCAGGGGAGCTAATTGGATAGCTCTTTCAAAAAACCAGCACAGGCACGATGGGCCAAATGGCCTTCTGTTATGTATGATTCTATGAAGTCACAGTACTTTACACATGGTACAAACTTCTATAGAAGACCTGCATAGAATCCAGTAATCAGGGACAGGAGGGGTAAGAATGTGAAAAAATCAGTGGATAAATGAACATTATTCATATATTAAATGTTAAAGATTTTACAATTCTACCAACCTCCCGAAAGATGACATAGTTCCCGCTAGTTCTCCACCCATCTAATGACTTATGAATATATATATATTGATGGACAGTTTGGGACATCCAACTGTGCCAAAAACACCAACAAAAACGTTTTTTTAATCAACAACACCACAAACAACTTGCTTTTCTATAGAGCTCCCCACCCCAGCCCCCACACATGCAGGATGACACCTGAGTGGGCTATAATAAGGGAGGAAAAGGATACGGTTCAACACTGTGTGTAAGGGGAAAATGTGGGAATCTTCTTTCTTCTTAGGCAGTCCCTCGGAACCGAGGGTGACTTGCTTCCACACTAAAAATATGACTGGTGACTGATGAGTCCAATGCGGGACCTACAGTCTCTGTCACAGGTGGGGCAGGCAGTGGTTGAAGGGGCAGATGGGTGCAGTGCTTGGGTTGGCGTGCGCTCCTTCTGCTGTTTGCGCTTGGCTTCCGCTTGCTCCCGGCGAAGAGGCTCGAGGTGTTCGGTGCCTTCCCGGATGCTTCTCCTCCACTTTGTGCGGACTTGGGCCAGGGATTCCCAGGTGTCGGTGGGGATGTTGCACTTTTTCAGGAGGCTTTGAGAGTGTCCTTGAAGCGCTTCCTCTGCCCACCTGGGGCTCTCTTGCCGTGTCGCAGCTCGGAGTAGAGCGCTTGTTTTGGGAGTCTCGTATCGGGCATGCGGACGATGTGACCCGTCCATCGGAGCTGATCGAGCGTGGTCAGAGCTTCGATGCTGGGGATGTTGGCCTGAGCGAGAACACGGACGTTGGTGCGCCTATCCTGCCTATGCAGAGGCTAGTATGGGGAACTAAAAGCACCATCAAAGGAAATCAGAGAGGGAGGTGGCAAAGCAGAGGGCAATGGTTAGAAAAGTCCAGAAGATTGAAGTGTAATGGTTGAACAAGCAGTTGCCAGTTGTGCAGCGAAGGGAGCATGGGAGGAGGGGCAGAGGAGCCAGTTATAAAAAGCATCCAGCTTTCTATCAACGTGAGTTCACTGTGTAGGTGAGCAATCCACTCCTCATGAAATATATTGGTTGTGTGATGTTAATGTTACAATGAATATCTGAGTTGTTGGTGATCATAGTGGACGAATGCTTGGGA
Source organism: Squalus acanthias (assembly GCA_030390025.1). NCBI lineage: Eukaryota > Metazoa > Chordata > Chondrichthyes > Squaliformes > Squalidae > Squalus > Squalus acanthias. Next base: position 76,299,273 of record CM059435.1, on the reverse strand, counting down.
CATTCCACCGAACACTCGGAAACTTAACTTTGTGGTGCTGCATGGAAATGAGGTAAAGATAATACATAACTGCAAGTAGATTGAATAAATTGCTGGCCACTGTTACTGGGCACTTGAATCAATTTGTGAGGACTCAAATTGCAATCTTTGTGCTAGCACATGTGGTGAAATCAACAGTGGTGAGGTTTATGAATGGTGAAAGCTGAAGGACAATCTGGAGAATATTGTTCCTTGTATACAGAATGAGTTGCCTGCTGAGTTCTCTAACTGCGCAATCAGACTCTCCGTTCTTGCCAGACAAACAAATCATATTCCAGTTTCCCACAAGGAAACTTACAAAAGAAAGCTGCCTTCGAGAAAAATCAACCTTCGAACAGAAATGAGGAGTTTATCCTTTCTCAACGCAGTGATTAAAATGGAAGACACTCGTCGGGACCAACGTTTCCTAGAAGCTGTGCTTTGTTCTGCACGGCCTGTTTCTTTTAGTGCGCGGTCCCTTTAAATTCCCGCGCATGAGCGGTATTTACATGGCAACAGCCGGTGAGAGGCCTGCGCGGGACCTTTCCCATTAGAGGGAACATTGGTCAGGACTTAGTGATGTGGTGGGTTAGAGTGCTGTCCTTTCAGCTCTGCAACCTGGGTTCAAATTAAACTCAGTTGGGACAATTTTAACCCTACCCGTCCAACTGAAACCGGGCGGTCGGGCAGTTAAAATCGCTTAAGTTGCTTACCTGCCCAGGAGCTGACAGGTTTGTATTTTAACTTGCTCTCCCAAGCTGGTGGCAATGACACTCGCCCGAAGCCAACAGGGTTCTTTTTAACATATACAAGTTGGGTACCAATGATGTCATCAGCACCTGATGGCAATTTTTACTAGGAGACCTGAATGGGAACCAGCAGTGGTTTCCTGCCAGACCAACCCAGCAAAGGACTGGATCGGGGCCAGTACAGGCCTGAAACGGTAAGTTTAAAATGTTTATTTTCATTTTCTTGTGAGGCTAAGAGGAGTAGGAGGGCTTCTCTGGGTCCCACAAGGAAATCTTAGGCCTTCCTTTCCGCAATCCCACCTCCAAATCCCGGAGACACCCCCCACCCCACCACACAAGATGGCCTGGCAACTGATCCCACGCAATTACCTCAGCAGGTGACCTGCTGGCTGCACGAGTTTGTGCCACATCCTGCCAACGTCCTGCCCGGAACAGGTGGGGAGTCGGCGCCGGCAGCTTTTAAATGAGGCCCGGGAGTTAAAATGAATTGACATTAAAACTCACCCGCCGAAAACTGTCCCCCAGATAAAACTGGGGCTAGTGTGATGGGATCAAAGTCTCCTCTCCTTGCTGACTATGGTCCTATGTGAAGTGAGTTTAGGCAGTCTGACCTACACTTCTTTGCATTAGCCCACAGACCAAAGCAATCCTAATTTGACACTAATTGAGCATCTCGCTCAGAGAGGCCATGCAGATAGCTGGTGTAGGAATTGGAAATGTCATATGGAGCAGTAGAAGGTGCTGCATTAAGACTCGAGATAAGGCACATTGTTAGTTCATGTATTGGGGGCTTTACTTTGCACTTAATCTGTGCTATACCCAGCCTGGGAGTGCTCGATGTTGATATTGGATATAAACAGTAGAAATGTTTTCCTTTTTTCAGTATTGACATCTCTCGCCTTTGAGAGCACAAGATTCACTGTGCAGGAGGGGGGGAGGAGGAGAATGAGACACACCCTGAATAGCAAATTACCAAATGAAGACACAATGGCATTTGTCCCTTGTAATTCTTTGTATGACAACAAAATTGAGACTAATAATGGCTTTCCCATGAATCCAAGTGACCTTGATTCCAAACTGGAAAACATCTCCAAAGACTTAATGGATCATAATTTGCTGTTGGAGGGAATCTAACGGCATCTGCCGTCAGTTAGACTTGCCCTTCCCCATTTAATTGCGAGCGAAGGAAACTGGGCATCTGGGATCTGAGCGAACAGGGCAAGCAACTGTGTATCTCCTTAACCAATCAGATTGAAGGATTGTTATACTCTGCACAAGGATTGACAAGGAAGTGTAAATGAGAGTGGGTGAATTCAATGCCAAATCAGGTACCTTAAAGCGCAGGATGTAGGTGAATCAGCAAATGTGCTTACCTTTGCTGACTTGGTTAATTCATTAAACCACTTCCTACATTTCATCCAAGACCTGGGCACCACAGTCCTGCTGCCCACCTCCTCCACTACCTCCAACCACGTCTTCTTAGTGAGAGCAGCAGCTTTCTTCTTCCCATTGCTGAGGAAAGTTATGTTTCTTCTGCTACTGACTGCACCCAGCAGTAATTCCAGCGAGGCCTCATCAAATCTGGGTGCTGCCCTTGCTTTATGTCCACCATCCATCCTGAACACCTCCCATTTCCATTTGTTCATTGTCCCTTTAAGTACAGCTGAGATTGTGTCATGCGGATGCGCATCACACCTGCTGCGCAGCTTGGAGACACAAAACCTGGAAGTCAAAATTAATTGGTACAATTGAGTTGAGATCGCAGATTCTGACTCCCTCACTAGTGGCACACAGGAGTGCAGCCCAGCGCAGAGGTATCGATAACACACACGTATTTCTATTGTACAGCATGAAACCTGAGCCATCATTTTGATGCTAAAAATGCGGGATGCCAACATGTTCGGGTTTTGTTTCCTGTTGCCTTCATATGTTAACAGCCAGCCCATAGAGACACTTTTCATTAGTCGGTACACACTCTGTTTTAGCTCCTGCTGTGGAATTATTTTTTGTTGTAACAGCATTTATGTCAAAATTTGTCAAAATAAGTAGAAGTATCATGACAAAGAATTTCCTGGAAATGGGTGTTTAGTGGTATATTCTATATATTAATATATATATAGTCATACTGTTAATACTCGTGTTTATTGCATATAAAACTGCATTATTGTCATCACCCGCATATGACTGTATTTTTGTTTCAGTAACTACAGTGCACTGGTTGGAGTATGGATTTATGGCTTTTTTGTCCTAGTCCTGCTTGTACTGGACCTTCTCTACTACTCTGCCATGAACTATGAGATCTGTAAATTTTACTTGGCTAAGTGGGGAATCCGAGGCAGCTGGCTGAAGCAGGATGAGGGCCAGTGGAACAGCTCAACTCAGGGACAGGCCCAGGCCCAGGCCCCGCCCCAGGCCCCAGCCCAGTCATCACAAGCTATGCAGACGCTGAAGGCAGATGTTCAGAGCCCAGCCTTGGTGTCTTTTCAAAGTTCAACTGCATGGTGAGTAAACACAGCTTTAGTGTTTAACTTTCAACAGCCAGATCACAAAAACAGCTTTCTAATATCAATGTTGTATTAGAAATTCTTAAAGGCCTGTGAACATTATATGTTGCTTTCCCTGGCTGTCCAAGAAGGCTCCCTTTTCTCCTCTTTATCTGACTTCCTTCAAGTACCTATTTTTCAAAAATGTACAATTACAAATCAGATTTCCCAAACCGAAATCTAGATGGAAACCCCCTCCAAATAATCCATTGACCAGGCAATAGCAATGACTGGAGGTTCAGGTCACAATCGGATGACATCCACTGGACCCCAGTTAGACCTCCTCTGCTCCGTTTGAATGCAGACCATCAGCAAAATTGGATAAACTCACTAAATGACAGAAATGAGAAATCAGACACCTCGCCTATATATTTTTTTATTCGTTCATAGGATGTGGGTGTCGCTGGCAAGGCCAGCATTTATTGCCCATCCCTAGTTGCCCTTGAGAATGTTCTGGTGAGCCATCTTCTTGAACCGCTGCAGTCCGTGTGGTGTTAGGGAGTTCCAGGATTTTGACCCAGCGACGATGAAGGATCGGCGATATACTTCCAAGTCAGGATGGTGTGTGACTTGGAGTTGGTGGCATTCCCATGTGCCTGCTGCCCTTGTCCTTCTAGGTGGTAGAGGTTGCGGGTTTGGGAGGTGCTACCGAAGAAGCCTTGGCGAGTTGCTGCAGTGCATCTTATAGATGGTACATACTGCAGCCACGGTACGCCGGTGGTGGAGGGAGTGAATGTTTAAGGTGGTGGATGGGGTGCCAATCAAGCGGGCTGCTTTGTCTTGGATGGTGTCGAGCTTCTTGAGTGTGTTGGAGCTGCACTCATCCAGGCAAGTGGAGAGTATTCCATTACACTCCTAACTTGTGCCTTGTAGATGGTGGAAAGGCTTTTGGGAGTCAGGAGGTGAGACACTTGCCGCAGAATACCCAGCCTCTGACCTGCTCTTGTTGCCACAGTATTTATGTGGCTGGTCCAGTTAAGTTTCTGGTCAATGGTGACCCCCAGGATGTTGATGGTGGGGGATTCGGCAATGGCAATACCGTTGAATGTCAAGGGGCGGTGGTTAGACGCTCGCTTGTTGGAGATAGTCATTGCCTAGCACGAATGTTACCTGCCACTTATCAGCCCAAGCCTGAATGTCGTCCAGGTCTTGCTGCATGGGGGTCATGGACTGCTTCATTATCTGAGGAATTACAAATGGCACTGAACACTGCAGTCATCAGTGAACATCCCCACTTCTGAACTTATGTTGGAGGGAAGGTCATTGATGAAGCAGCTGAAGATGGTTGGGCCTAGGACACTGCCCTGAGGAACTCCTGCAGCGATGTTTGACCTCCAACCACCACATTTTGTGCTAAGTATGACTTCGTCTTCACAATGACTATGCGGTGGTCACTGCTACCAGTGCTGTCATGGACAGATGCATCTGTGACAGGTAGATTAGTGAAGACGAGGTCAAGTAGGTTTTTCCCTCATGTTGTTTCTCTGACTACCTGTCGCAGGCTCAGACTCGCAGCTATGTCCTACAGGACTCGGCCACCTGTGGTGCTACCGAGCCACTCTTGGTGATGGGCATTGAAGTCCACCACCCAGAGTACATTCTGTGCCCTTGCTACTCTCAGTGCTTCTTCCATGTGTTCAACATGGAGGAGTACTGATTCATCAGCTGAGGGAGGGCGGTAGGTGGTAATCAGCAGGAAGTTTCCTTGCCCATGCTTGACCTGATGGGGTCCAGAGTCCATTGGCTGAAAGGTATGATCCTGTGAGTATGACTATGTCAGGCTGTTGCTGTGGGACAGCTCTCCCAATTTTGGCACAAGTCCCCAGATGTTGGTGAGGAGGACTTTGCAGGGCCGACTGGGCTGGGTATGCCATTGTCCTGTCCGTAGCCATCCAGTTTTATTCTTATTGTTTTTCGTAGCGGTTTTTTACAATCTGGGTGGCTTGCTAGGGGGCAGTTAAGAGTCAACATATCGGCCAGACCAGGTAAGGATGGCAGATTTCCTTTCCTAAAGGACATTAGTGAACCAGATGGGTTTTTACGACAATCCGATAGTTTCATGGTCACTGATACTAGCTTTTTATTCTAACTGAATTTAAATTCCCCAGCTGTCGTGGTGGGATTTGAACTTTACGTTTCCAGGCCTCTGGAGTTCTAGTCCAGTACCATAACCATTATGCTACCGTTCCCAGGCTGCTGGAATCACACAACTTTAGTAGGCTCAAACCTAGCTTGCAATGCATATTAGCAATTCTTTTGTACTTGCCCAAAATGTTTTAGCTGCTGTATAATAAATAGATGAAGGATCTGATTTTTTTTTAAATTGGTACAACTTAAAAAAAAAACACAATTTAGTATGCAGCTGAATATTTGTTAAACAGATAATCACAGGGGTTGGGGAGAAGAGTTGAACAGCGGTAAAATCATTTTGGATCAGTCACATTTCTCAAAAGAGCCAAACTCTCAGAATATTGCATTGCACAATAGGTTACCAGATTTTGTTTTAAAACTTAGTAATTTTTGATAAACAATTTATCACAGGACCATCAGGAAAAGTGTTTATATCTCAATAGGCTGCCATAGGTTGGAGTTATACTGTTGCCTACGCACAGCAGTACAGATGTCAGTCTTGCCTCAATAGTAAAACTCTCCCCTCTGGAGTCAGAAGGTCTCCAGAGACTTGAGCACATACTCTCGGCTAACACTTTGATGCAGTACTGATGGAGTGCTGCACTGTCGGAGGTGCCACCTTTCACATGAGACCCTGTCTGCCTTATATGGATGTAAAAGATCCCATGACACGATTTGATGAAGAGCAGGGAATTTCTCACATTGTCCTGGCCAACACTTATCCCTCAACCAACATCACCACAAACAGATTATCTGGTCATTTATCATATTGCTGTTTGTGGACCCTTACATTACAACAGTGGCTACACTTCAAAAGAACGTCATTAGCTGTGAAGCGCTTTGGGACATTCTGTGGATGTGAAGGGTGCTGTATCAATGCAAGTTCTTTCTTTCTTGCTAAAATGCAACACAAATAACCACTTTGCATTAAACATCTACATTTATTATTATGGCTTCAACCACTGACAGCAGACATCCTACTTGAGAATTGGGTAAAAACATATGTATAAAATGCCTAAGATTTGGGTCAAAAAATGCACCCTGATGACCAACAGTAAAACGTTTCTCTGACGATTAGAACTCACGTGTCATCAGTGTGCTGCATGGTTGTAGTCACATGACGGGAACACAGCTGACCACCTCAGACCAATAGCAGAGTTTTGCTGGAATAAGGTCTGGTGTATTAGAGGCATCATTATGCCTTACCAGTGCTGAGCAAATGGATGGTCTGTGCTGGACAGTAATGGAGAATTGTCACAACAAAACAGCAGTACGAGGCATTAACTCATCTCACAGTTTACTTTAATTTCATACAAATGGAACAAGTAGCATTTAATTCCAAGTATTTATAAGAACAATTTAAAAAAAATACATTTAACATTAATCACATACACAGACTTCCCACTAATTCGTACTTGCTTACTGTGGCCTATAAACAATCTGTCATTGTTCAGACGGGACAAAGTTAACACAATGACGGCTTTTTTTTTTCCTTTCTGCTCTTCTGAGAGCGCAGGTTTCTCAACAGAGGTCCTCTGTAACACAGCCTGACAGGAACACAATTAAGGAGGGATTTTACAGCCAATGAACCCTGCTGCCTTTAGGATTAAATCAAGCAGAACGTGCATATTTTAATGAAAGCAGACAGCTTAAATAAACCTGGTTTCAATTATGGATATATGCCCCCAGTAAACAAAAATACAAATATATAATCAAAAAGGGAATTACCAGCTCACACTACTGTAGTTAGCACATGTCTCCGTCACAAAAATACAGCAAACTGAACCAGAAAGAGTCTACGGGGAGAATCTCTCTCTCTCTGGTTGGCATCATTTCCCTCCCCTTGACTAGGCACCACACACTTTTAATTAGAGAACTATAAATTATGCACACCAGTAACATTTAAATTGCAATTTTTTAAACAAAAACTTTTATTGCATTCATTTAAATGCATTCATAAAGCACAGCGTAAACCTCCAGCGCAGTAATTGTTATTTTACTATCATATAAAGCAGTTCACCACGACAGGACATAACATGTAAAATTTAATTTAAAAAGTTAAGCTCCACTTAAAATAGGAAGAAAATCTATTATTCGTGGCAGCAAGTCAGAGGCAAGTTTTGCGATGTAACTGATGGACTCACTCCTCTGAACATGAGTAGGTTACTGGCAGGGCTCCCGTATACAGTGGCTGAATATCCAGGCCTGGCCTGACATCGAATCTGCCTTTGGTCTGTACAATTTGTCTGCAAGCAACTGGAGAAATGGTCTCTCATTTAAAAAAGAAAATGTAATTTATAAATGATGACACTTTAGAAAATAACAAATGTTATACACCCAATATGATTGAGAGAGAAAACTGTAATTTTACCGAGCATTAACTGTAGCAAAAGAAAGCCCAACCTTTCCTTCCACCCCCCACCCTGTGGTGTAAAAAAACAATACAAGTCTTTTCACCCCATCATGCACATTTTACATGGACATTCAGGTTGGGACCTGACGGCTTTACATCTGAACTTGTAGGTAAACTTCCTGTCCTGCATTAAGTTGCAATGGTCCAACTCTGCTCCTGATTCTGCTGCTCATTGCCGCACCCAGTCCAAGCTGATGTTTCTGATACCAGGGATCCAACTTCACTGTACTTTGAAGGAAACAAAGATGGTGATCAGACGTGACGTCAAACAAAAGTGGCCTATCTGCCTATATCAAATTATAATAAATATTCACACCGAAGACCCGGGGTGGGGGGACTAGCAGAAATTCCTCATCTTGTGATAGTTTTGCCACATCTGGAATCTTTTTTTTTATTCATTCACGTGATGTGGGCGTTGCTGGCAAAGCCAGCATTTATTGCCCATCCCTAATTGCCTGTGAGAAATAGTGTGCAACAGAGTTAGGGGGGAAAAATTTGATTGCTTTGCGCCTCCCGTTAGCACCCTAAGAGGGCGCTAATGGAGCGCAAAGCAACTAGCGCCCGGGCGCGGCGATGTTTGCGGCGCTCATGAAATTGACCAGACATTTTGCGGTGGCGCTAAACACTACCGCCACGCTCTCCTGCTCCCGCAGATCGTGACGTCAGTCAAGCGTGCAACGCCCCGGACCGGATATTGAGTGGCGCCCCCTGCCTTACCGCCTGCCGCTAGCAACGACAGGTTGAGGGGAACGTTTTGCAGTCGGGAAGGGACTGGGGGAGCGCTATTGAAAGGCGGCTGCTTCCTGACTTTTTTTGTCGGTGACATTTTTGCACCATGCATTGAGAGAGAGAGAGAGACCTCTGGAGAGATTCAATGCTGTGTGAAGGAGTTTTGGGTACTGAACAGCACTTTGCAGGTTCATTTTGATTTGACCTTCCTTGCATCGATTTAGAAGAGACTAAAGGGGGCTGCACTCTGAGCTCTTTCCCTGGGCCTCTCCATTGTTCTTTCCAGCAGAATTGATGTACAGGTCTCTCCAGGCCGAGATTCAAGGCTGCAATGAGCCGGGTGTGGATGGAGAGCAAGATCAACCCTCCCCTTTAAGAACTGGCCGGCGCCAGTGTGTCTGTGTTCCATTGCTGACTGACATCACATGAGCTTTGCCAGCACTCTGAGTTAGCGCCTCGCTCCTCGGCGTTAGCACCTTAAGAGAGGTGTGTGGCGCCTGATTTAGCGCTCCAATCACCTTCAGGGGTGATAGAAGCCAAGTTTGCAGTCAGAGGCGATAATTAGTGCCAGGCGCTAAACTTTGCGCCCGGCCGATAATTGCGCCCCAAACAGGGCGATACTGAATTTCTCCCCCTTAGATCCTTGAGCAAAGCAGCAGAAATGGTGGTGAGGAACAAATTCGGGGACGAAGAATATTTTCATGAACTGGGAGATAGGGGAGAAGAACTGGGAGGAGCAATGGGGAGGGGAGGAGTGCCAACAAGAACTGGAAAGAAAGGTGGAAAGGATGCCAATGCATATTTAAAGTAGATGTATTTATAAGGGAAAATCCCCACTAATGTTGCCACAATTGTCTCCTATGCAACTAATGGAATTTACGTATGCAGCTTATGTTATGACAAGCCCTTGAGCCACTGCCCGTGCAGTGTAACTTCATGCCATGGACCCATATTGAGGGCAGAGATGCCAACTGTTCACATTTACCGCAGATATCAGCGTTATGGAAGCCCTGTCACTATATCCACAGTCACAGACCAGGCTCTTCCCCAGATGTTGCTACACCAGCTGGCACTCCTGCTGTGGTCTGATGTAAGTTTGGGATCTCTTGCCCACAGTGTACAACACCGTCGATCACAAAAACAGTGAGTCGAAACATGATTTTAACAAATTATTTTCATAATCCAGCAACAGTTGATGTTCTTGACAGTGGCAGTTATTACCCAGTCCTGTACTACAATATTTCAAAATGATGTACAATGCTGGGCACTGACTGCCCCATTGAAATACTGAGCTGTGCACTGATAGACAAGATGTCATTGCAGCAGCAAACCACACCCTTGAGCAAACAGTTACTTTGGATTTTGTGTCTCATGAAAAAGGCAGCCTGCTTTTACAATAAATTTTCCTTTCCTGTCAGCTCTACATCAGGGGAATGAGGACTCGCATTCAGCATTCATGCATCAGGCTGCATTGTGGCCAGACATTATAATGGCCTAGAAAATTATCATGGGAACCCTAAAATGGCATGTCTCCTGTGATAGCTTTTCTATCGTTAGAATTTAAATTTTGCAAGACAGGATAGTTGTTTACAGTTCTAGTTCTGAAATTTTATTTAAAGAATTGCCAGGTACATGGGAGGCCCATAACTATAATTCTTGAGGATCTTCCATGGTCCTTTAAAGTAGCATTCAGGTAGAAATGGTTGTGTGTGCGTGTGAGAGAGAGACATTATGGGAGAGATACAGTGCGAGGATGAGTTAGCATGTGAGGGAGAGCAAGTATGTATGAGAGTGACTGACAGAAAGAAGGTGTGTGTGTGTGAGAGAGAGAGAGAGAGAGAGAGAGAGAGTGCGTGAGAGAAGGTGTGCGCCTGAGAGAGAGACTGTGTGAGAGAATGGGAGTGCATATAAGAGACTGTCTGAGGGAGAGGAGGTTCGTGTGCTGAAAGTAAGTGCACAGGCGAGAGTGAGTGCGCAAGTGAGTGGGCACAAGTGTGTGTGTGTGTGTGTGTGTGACAAAGAGTGAGTACAGGAGTGGCAAAGAGTGTGTGTATGTGTGAGAGAGTGAATGTGTGTGTGTGAGGGAGTCAGCGGGATAGAGATAGAGGCCAAGATTTTCCTTACCTCGGCGGGTCCGGTCCGGGGCGGGCGACATCGGTGGCGGGTCCCGACCCCGCTGCTGGCTCCATCCCGCTCTGGAAAATGATTTTCCGTTGATGGGACTTTTTAAGCCAACCCAGCGTGTTTCCCAGGCCAATTAGAGGAAGCGGGTCTGGTGACGTCATTCATGACGCGTCATCAGCCGGTTTCCTTAAAGGGACCATGGCCAACTTTCTTTTGACATTTGTGCTGTCAGTGTTCTACAGCATTGAGGTGCTGCAAGCACTGACAGTCACTGCACAGAGGTGCAGGGCTGCACCCAGGTTCTCCCATGACTCCCTCCATATGCTAATACAAAAGCAAAATACTGCGGATGCTGGAAATCTGAAATATCTCATTAGATCACGAAGCGTTAGTACAAAGCCACACTCAACCTCATCCTGCTGTGCTTCTCATCACATCTCCATCACTCTGCCTTCCCTACCCTACTCCTGCACATCCTTACTCACACCAACTTACCTTGCACGTCCACCCATCCCTCTCTCTCTATCTACATAATCACATCCCCATTTCACTAGCCACCCCTCACACTCACCCTTATCCTAGTGCAATCATACCAACTAACAACACACAAGGGTAGGCACTTGGGTGTTTTATCTAATATTCATGTAAAGTTTCTGTTAATTATATAGGATATACAGCACAGAAACAGGCCATTCGGCCCAACCAGTCCATGCCAGTGTTTATGCTCCACTCCAGCCTCCTCCCGTCTTTCCTCATCTAAATCAATCAGCAGAACCCTCTGTTCCCTTCTCCCTCATATGCTTGTCTAGCCTCCCCTTAAATGCATCTATACTATTCACTTCAACCACTCCCTGTGGTAGCGAGTTCCACATTCTCACCACTCTCTGGGTAAAGAAGTTTCTTCTGAATTCCGTATTGGATTTCTTGGTGGCTATCTTATATTGATGGCCTCTAGTTATGCTCTTCCCCACAAGTGGAAACATTCTCTCTGTATCCACTCTATCAAAACCTTTCATAATTTTAAAGACCTCTATTAGGTCACCCCTCAGCCTTTTTTCAAGAGAAAAGAGACCCAGCCTGTTCATCCTTTCCTGATATGTATACCCTCGCATTTCTGGTATCATCCTTGTAAATCTTCTCTGCACCCTCTCCAGTGCCTCTATATCCTTTTTATAATATGGTGACCAGAACGGTACGCAGTACTCCAAGTGTGGTCTAACCAAGGTTCGATACAGGTTTGGCATAACTTCCCTACTTTTCAATTCTATACCTCCAGAAATAAACCCTAGTGCTTGGTTTGCTTTTTTTATGGCCTTGCTAACCTGTGTCGCAACTTTTAATGATTTGTGTATTTGTACTCCGAGATCCCTTTGCTCCTCTACCCCACCTAGATTCGCACCCTCCAAGTAATAAGTGACCTCCCTATTCTTCCTACCAAAATGTAATACCTCACATTTATCTGTGTTGAACTACATTTGCCAATTATATGCCTATTCTGCAAGTTTATTAATGTCCTCCTGTAATTTGTTGCAGTCCTCCTCAGTATTGACTATCCCCCCTAATTTGGAGTCATCTGCAAATATAGAAATTGTGTTTTTGATTCCAAAGTCTAAATCATTCATGTAAATTGTGAACAACAGTGGTCCCAGCACTGATCCTTGTGGAACACCACTTCCCACCTTCTACCACTGTGAATAGCTACCCTTTACCCCTACTCTCTGCTTTCTGTCTTGAAGCCAGCTAGCAATCCATTCTGCTACTTGTCCCCTGACTCCACATTCTCTGACCTTGTTCATCAGTCTATTATGGGGTACCTTATCGAAGATCTTTTGAAAATCTAGATAAATTACATCTACTGCATTACTATTGTCTACTCTCTCTGTTACCTCTTCAAAAAATTGAATGTGCTGTCAAACATTGAAACCTTTATTTTCAACACTTTCTGTTCTTGGACAGATTTGTGTGCACCTTTGGAAGTGGCTTTGTGAGTTGCAGTGAATGGTGAGACATAACGGTACCCCCCACAATAGTGGTGAGTGTGAAAGGAATGGCTTGGGCATTGTAAGGCTGCTTTATGGTGTTGGTGTTGGATGGTGCCAACCTGGCGCATCATGTGGCAGCCATGGTGTACAGCACATCAATTACAAGAGAAATGCAGGGAACAGCACCAACCACTGTACATGGCCTTCTTTGATCTCACAAAGGCCTTCGACACTGTCAACCGTGAGGGATTATGGAGTGTCCTCCGCAAATTCGGCTGCCCTCAAAAGTTTGTCACCATCCTCCGCCTGCTTCACGATGACATGCAAGCCGTGATCCTGACCAACTGTTCCACCACAGACCCAATTCACATACGAACCGGGGTCAAGCAAGGCTGTGTCATCACACCAACGCTCTTCTCGATCTTCCTTGCTGCAATGCTCCGTCTCACCCTCAGTAAGCTGCCCGCTGGAGTGGAGCTAATTTACAGAACAAACGGGAAACTGTTCAACCTCCGTCGCCTCCAGTCCAGATCCAAGGTCGTCCCATCCTCTGTCGTCAAATTACAGTATGCAGACGACGCTTGCGTCTGCGCTCACTCGGAGGTCGAACTCCAAACCATCGTCAACACCTTCACCGAAGCGTACGAGAGCATGGGCCTTACACTAAACATCCGTAAGACAAAGGTCCTCTACCAACCTGCCCCCGCCACACAGTACTGCCCCCCGATTATCAAAATCCACAACAAGGCCTTGGACAACGTGGACCACTTTCCATACCTCGGGAGCCTACTGTCTACAAGGGCAGACGTCGACGACGAAGTCCAACACCGCCTTCAGTGTGCCAGTGCAGCCTTCGGTCGCCTGAGGAAGAGAATGTTTGAAGACCAGGACCTCAAACTCGGCACTAAGCTCATGGTCTACAGAGCAGCAGTGATACCCGCCCTGCTGTATGCCTCAGAGACATGGACCATGTACAGCAGGCACCTCAAAGCACTGGAGAGGTACCACCAACGCTGCCTCCGCAAGATCCTGCAAATCCATTGGCAGGATAGGCGCACCAACGTCAGTGTTCTTGCTCAGGCCAACATCCCCAGCATCGAAGCTTTGACCACGCTCAATCAGCTCCGATGGACGGGTCACATTGTCCGCATGCCCGATACGAGACTCCCAAAACAAGCGCTCTACTCGGAGCTCCGGCACGGCAAGAGATCCCCAGGTGGGCAGAGGAAACGCTTCAAGGACACCCTCAAAGCCTCCTTGAAAAAGTGTAACATCCCCACCGACACCTGGGAATCCCTGGCCCAAGACCGCACAAAGTGGAGGAGAAGCATCCTGGAAGGCGCCGAACACCTCGAGTCTCTTCGCCGGGAGCAAGTGGAAGCCAAGCGCAGGCAGCAAAAGGAGCGCACGTCAACCCAAGCACCCCACCCACCTGCCCCTTCAACCACCGTCTGCCCCACCTGTGACACAGACTGTAGGTCCCGCATTGGACTCATCAGTCACCTGAGAACTCATTTTTAATGTGGAAGCAAGTCATCCTCTGTTCCGAGAGACTGCCTAAGAAGAGGAAGAAAAATAAATCTGGCCATGGTGAGGCCATCCCTGGCCTCCCGGGCAGCAATGTGGTCGGGTGCTGATGCCCTGTGTCCTGTGCAGCATCAGGTGATTGCGGAGAGGGTTAGTGTTGTTGTTGCTGCTGCTGGTGTGCCTGGTGCTGCTGGTGTTGGTGCTGATCGTGGTCGGATTCTGAGGACCAAGGTGAGACAGTATAAAGGGCACCCATGTTGATGGAATAGATGGCAGGTGAAGTAGAGATGACCGAAGCATTCTGTCAATGGTGAGAGAGTTCTTCCAATGAGGTAAGAGTGAATGGAGAGTGGAAAGTGAAAAGCCTGCAGAATCTATGCTGGAAATGGAATGAGAAACAGCTTGTGGCTGAGGAAAGTGATGATCTGTCCGGTGGGAGCTTTTACTGTACATTTGAAGCTGTCAAGTAATCAGCTGGAGCAATGGCCACTGAACTCCCACCTTAGGTTGACAGCCGTGGTCCCCGAACAGCGTGGTTCCCGTGGGCATGAAGATAAAGTGAGAAGGGAAGTTAAAAAAGCCTGTTGATCTGTCAACTAGATGCTAATGAGATTAATTGGGTCGCCCGCCGCTGCCTGTTGGGTCTGCTCAGCGCTGACAGACCTTGTGTGTGTGTGTGTGTGTGTGTGTGTGTGTGTGTGTGTGTGTGTGTGTGGGAGTCAGCATTTGATGGTTACAGTGGGAGGTATAGAGATAGCGTGTGAGGGATAGAGATAGTGTGTGAGAGTGAGGGTGTGTATATGCGTGCATTGGCTCCAAGTTCTGCAGATTCACCCACGAACTTTGTAGAGAAGATTTCCGAGTGGTAACAAAGAATAGCTGCTCACACACATCATGAATTCTTTGTCAGCAATAGTTGGGGAAGATTCATTCAGATCATCAATGTGTAAACGGCATACTGGATCTTAGTGCTCAAAATATATGGCAGCCAGGGGACTGCAGCACTGGTACCAACAGGCATTTATGTTTATTACTGAAGCACAGAGAGAAATCTGCTCTTGAAATGATACTTTTTGTAGCTAAGTGCACTAGTGCTGTCCCAATTACCTTCCATTATGGCACCATTAACCTGCAGGATGTTACATTCAATTAGATACTGAAACTATCCACTCACCTAATGTTTTACTCTCAGCCTTTTTATGTTGAGTGATATTTGGTGTAAAGTTGATGCAGTTTTCTCTGCTAAAAGGGAGTGGGATTTTTTGCAAATCATTTTACAAATTCTAAGCTTTAAAGAGCCCCAACTTCACAGAGGAGAGGAATTAGATTAGAGTAACACGCATTGAAAAACTATATTAAGAACACAATTTAATAATTCATTATTTATAAATTACAAGAACATGATTTTGGTGCTGCAATAGAAGTGATAATTCCACCTGAAGTACCCAGCACGCATTTTAAACTTTATCCTGTTGTTTTATACATGGACTGGCAGACAGCCGCACAAACAAAGAAACGGTGTTGCACATTATTTCAAAGCATCAACGTGAACAGCAGTGAGAGTGTCTGAAGGTCAGAATAATGCTGTACACCTCAAGGGGTTGGCAGATTTTATCTGTGGAAGAGACTTGCTGGTGAACTGTCCATCATGCCAACTCCTCCAGGTGATGGACAATGCCCTCAGTACACTTCACCACCAGGGGTACCTTATGACTAATGATCATCTGAAAGAACTACAAGACATTCAAGGCAGCAGCAATTCAGACTTCCCTGAATTATCAACTTGTTCAATCCCTCTTTTGCCCTTAAGAGACACCCAGGCAATACTAGCAATGCCTTCAATTGATTGATTAATATTCTGGGGAGTGAATTAAACTCTAGTAGCATTGTTTGTGATGGAAAGCTTCAACATTTTTCAATAGTTAAACATTTCTGTGCTGAGATCATAAAGCAATATTTACATAGAACCTTGAATGCCCATCATTACAGAAGGTGACTCAACTTGGAGAGCAATGGAAATTGAGAGACACATCATCATGTTTAAGAGTATGCAAGCCAAGTTCCTGAGATATTGACACAGTAGAGTTTCTGTTTGCCTGATATGGAGTGCAGACTCCTCACATGACCATATCCTGCTTACCCAAGCCCAGAGAGATTAGGTGAAGGTTTCCTTTATCCCTTTCATGAGGTGTCAACTTGTCTTTTGCAGATGCAGAATAGTGCCTGGATATGGAGAGAAGACAAGAGAAGAGGGAACCATTGAAATACAGCAAGAGGATCATCTCAGTGACATATCTGTAGAGTGAAGTAGCTGATAGAGGACATGGTGCTTGATCTTGGTCCTGACTGTACAGATATTCCCAATGGACTGAACTAGTAGCTCATGTGATCGAGTGTCTGGTAGCCAAGTGCGATATTGGGAAACGTGTTTACTCAAACTGAATGTGACGTGTAAGCAATAGTCTTCATGTAGAACAAACACAGTAAACTGTGTGCACTCCAGAATATTCACCGTTACCTGCTCATTAGTGTTCCTCGAGGCCGTGCAGAGTTACATTTCTATATCCTGGGCACACTCACCATCTCCTCTTTACTGACTTTCTGATTGCATGGTGAATGAACAATAGCTGGGGGTGTTTTCACAGATAAAACATCCTCTTTGGGCCAACATAACTTCTAGGCTGCACAGCTTCACTCTCACTCTATATGATCTCACACAAAAACTCGAGCCTTGGAACACATTTCTAAACATCTCTGTTTCAATCATCTATAACTTGTAGTTTTTAAAAAATCGATATGAGTTTTACCTTTAGTTACAGTTCCCATTAACACCACCATTAATCTGCTGAGTTTTGCTGTGTGGGACCATGGCAATGTTACATGACGAGAACAGGTGGTGTTTCTACAACAATATAACACTAGAACAAGGTTATAATAGGGTCAGCTGACAGAACCAAGGTTTTTACTGAAATATAATACCCTGTTTTACAGAATTGTATCATTCCTGGAGGTTAGGGGTGAATTATAGAATGTGCTCTTATATTGACTATGGCCACTATGTGTTTGGTTGCTTTGCCACTCAAATATATTAATCCAAAGACAACAAGGAGTTCACCACTTCTGCAATTAATTCTTTATTCTTCTAATCTTTGTATCATCCATGTCCAATTTGCCATCTGTCTCCAGATCCCGATTGTTCTGATCTCTCATCCCTCAACCTTGATAACTCATGCCTTGCAAGCCCTTCCTTAACACCAACCAGCCCTGGCTTCCACTTTCATTCCTGTCCTTCTTCTCAGATCCCCACAAATACATTTATCCAAATGCAATTCTAATGAAAAGCTAGTGCAGGAATTAAATCGAAAAGCTTAAAGACCCTTGTTTATTACATCACCACTATTACTCCAAGTGAAGTTAAAGACGGCAGTATTTCATTTCGGAACATCTATAGTATTGCTGGAGGTACCTGTAGTGGGAACTTTAATGCATTTCCCTGCTGACTAGAAAGCCACAGACTGCAGTCCAGGGACTTCCTGTAATTCAGAATCTCCTGTCTGAGTCAGCTGACTCTCATCAGTTATTGGCCAGTTAACAAGATGGAGCAAAGTACAAAAATGAGATATTCCATCTTGGCAAGGAGAAAGTAAGGACTAACTGACTCACCCAGTGCCAATCACAGAGCAGAGTGTGAAGGAAATGCCTTGATGACAGTGCCCTTTAAATCCAATATAAACCTCAAACTGAACGAGACAAGCCTGAGTTTGATCAATCTATTGGTGAGTGATGGAAAGAACATTGTTGGCACAGAAGAATAACAGAGTGTTTATTACACCTGTAGACTGAAACCCCATGAGGCCCATCTGAAGCACAAACCTGAGAAAATGGCAGTGCCTAAACCCCTTCCCAATAATGTGATTTGCCAGTGGTCTTCAGTAGGTGATAACTGAACACGGATAGTCAGCCACTGGAGTTCAAAGCATAGTGTATGAAGGATGAAAGAGGGTAATAATCACTTTGTGGTTTTCAGGTGTAGTAAAATTCCACTGGTGTCAGGGATTGGCCATTTGTAGGTCATAAGCAGCAGAAAATATTCCATTATGGATCTGACAGACCACAGAATGTATCGGAGGCAATGGGGAGGGAGGAATTGATCAGTTCGCAAAGTGTCTTTTTATTGTAAAATGTTATTTGTCATATAAACAGAAATAGTAGAAAATGGCAGTGGAGGAGAAGTGAAAAGCTCCCCCAACCAAAAAGAAATTTTTAAAGTGAAAAGAAGGGGTGGACAAAAGAAGAGTGGAATGTGTAGTATTGATGCATTTTAAGAGTTCGATGCATTAATCGTCCCTTGAAGTCTGTGTTTGTGTTTTAATGTATAGTGGGTAGCAAATTGTGGTGCCATTCACTTTTTAAAAATGACCTGGGAAGACAGCTGGTGTTCGGTGAGGTGAAATGTCACACAGCACTTACTTTACTGAGCCACCCTCATCAAAGGAATTGGTTACCATTCACACAGCATTAAGGCACTTACTATCCCCTACATATTATGAACAGTACTAGATGACTGTTAGTGAACTGCAATACAATGATTCCATTAGGTGGGGGGGGGGGGGGGCAGCATTCAGGTGAAAAATATTAACCATGGGAATGCCATCAGAGCATCCTCTATGGATGTCTCTGGAATTTATCTGGGAAGACTGAAATTAACTTTGTGCAGCCTTTCAAGCAGGAACAGTTGAGAAATGGTTCGACAGTGTGCCACGTCTGTCATGTCACGCTCAGTGTTTGTGAAGTAGTCTGAGCTTTAAGCAGTACGCACCAGATGTACAACACCATGCTGTGGAGAACACTGTGTAGCTTTCGCTAAGTATTGTGGTCATGTCGACCATGAATGTACAGATACTCAGTAATGGTACAGTGTTAGGCGTAAGAACTGGGTTCTATTAGATAATACTGGTCCGAGATGTCACAGTATATTATATTGTACCTGATGTATACAAATGTCATGAAGTGTAACAACATGGAACATAACAGTGCCATGACACAAATGTCTTGAATTAGATTATTTATTTCAGTGTGTGTATGTGTTTGCATTTGTCAAACTCACAGTTTTAATGGGAAACAGAAACGTTGTACGCCAACAATCTGTTTGTGCGATAGACTCTGCTTAAATAAACACACGTTAAGTGAATATATCCATTAAAGTGACAAGATATTGTAAACCTCAAACAATTTTGTCTCTATTCCCATTGCATTCATTCTTGTCAACTGAACCATTGTACCGTTAAGGAAATCCAGGGTTTTTCTTTCCTCCATTATTTTCTATATTTACAGTCCGAATGGCCCACAGAAACATTCTACATGACAACGTGTGCATCAGTTCCAATTCATTCTTTCCCAGGACCTTGAAACTGTTGGACACCTGCACTCTTCCTCCCTCCTCAGTCATTCCTACCTTCAACAATCTAAAGATTTATAAACCCCAAAGCTATCATCATTTAATCACCACTTGTTGATTTACCCCCGTCTTCAGTTTTGTGCTTTTGAACCTTACTGCTGTCCTCTACTAAGGACATTGGCCCTCAAGGTTACTCGATTGTAAAAAAACTCATTGCTCACTCTCTATTGTCCTTACAGTCTATCCAACACTAATTTGAACGCAATAAATGTATGAAAACATTTACATTTCAGTGGGCTTTAGTTACAGCATTGGTTACAAGCAGTTTATATTAAAAAGTGTGTGAGAAATGGTGCAACAGATAAAATTCTTCTTCATATTTCATATTGAAAATCCATTTAGCTAAATTAATAAAATATCATGGTAACCAGGTTCATTATTTTCCTGTTACTGGTGACGATTACACTATCCAAAATGACACAGGACATAGGTTCCTTTTTTTTGGTGTATTATATGCTTGCCAATGGATGACTGTTCAAGATATGGAACACTATGGATTTTAGGCCCCTAGTGTTATAGTTAAACACCCCTATGGTGAGTTTACCCATGGGTTAGATTCAAAGAAAACTCAGTCTGCTTACACCAAACATGCACCTGCACTTTACCTGTAACCAGAGGAGAGCGCCCCCTACTGCACGAATGGGAGGTTTCCGTTAATTGTGGATTGTGATAATTTGTAAATCCCAGGCTCAAATTATTAGTTTTATTGTTCATTGCCAAACAAAGCATCCACAATTCTACTTCCACTTACAGAAAAAGGTACAATTTAGAACAACACAGCAAATTAGAGGGTAGCATTTACAATGCAGTTAAAAGACGATTTGAAGGGCGGTGTTGCTATAGGACAATGTTTTCAGAAGCACCAGCAGATATTTGAAGAGATTAGGGAGAAGATAGCAGAGGCACTAGTATCCAAACATTTTAAAAAATTAATAGATAAGGATCATATGAGGCAAATTTCCACTTGACCACAATATGCAACAAGGTGTTTGTATGCGAGGGGTTACACATGGCTGGATCATATATTTTGAATAGATAGATCACTACTGTTCCTGCCTAACAAGCATGTACCATATTATGAACCAAGTTACATAGAGAATAGGAATTCTAATTATCAGGGTGGTAGTCCTATGCTGAAAGACTGCCAAACTAGACATAGGAGACCCTAGACTTTACCCCATGGCTATAGTACAAACATAGAAACATAGAAGATAGGAGCAGGAGTAGGCCATTCGGCCCCTCGAGCCTGCTCCACCATTCGATGAGATCATGGCTGATCATCCAAACTCAGTACCCTGTCCCTGCCTTCTCCCCATATCCCTTGATACCTTTAGCCTTAAGAAATATATCTAACTCCTTCTTGAATATATTTACTGACTTGGCCTCAACTGCCTTCTGTGGTAGAGAATTCCACAGGTTCACCACTCTCTGGGTGAAGAAATTCCTCCTGATCTCTGTCCTAAATGGCTTACCCCTTATCTTTAAACTGTGACCTTTTGTTCTGGACTCACCCGCCATCGGGAACATCCTTCCTGCATCCAATCTGTCTAGCCCTGTTAGAATTTTATAAGTTTCAATGAGATCTCCTCTCATTCTTCTAAACTCCAGCGAGTATAAGCCCAATTGACCCAATCTCTCCTCGTACGTCATTCCTGCCATCCCAGGTATCAGTCTGGTGAATCTTCGCTGCACACCCTCCATGGCAAGAACATCCTTCCTCAGATAAGGCGACCAAAACTGCACACAATACTCAAGGTGTGGTCTCACCAAGGCCCTGTACAGCTGCAGCAAGACATCCTTGTTCCTGTACTCAAGCCCTCTCGCTACGAAGGCCAACATACCATTTGCCTTCTTAACCGTCTGCTGTACCTGCATGCTTACCTTCAGCGACTGGTGCACAAGGACACCCAGGTCTCGTTGCACTTCCCCTTCTCCCAATCTATTGCCGTTCAGATAATAATCTGCCTTTCTGTTTTTGCCACCAAAGTGCAAAACCTCGCATTTATCCACATTATACTGCATCTGCCATGCTTCTGCCCAATCACCCAACCTGTCCAAATCATACTGGAGTTTCTCGGCATCCTCCTCACAGCACACACGCCCTCCCAGCTTTGTGTCATCTGCAAACTTGGAGATATTACATCTAGTTCCCTCGTCTAGATCATTAATATATATAGTGAATAGCTGGGGTCCTAGGACCGATCCCTGTGGAACCCCATGCCACTCGGAAAAAGACCCGTTTATTCCAACTCTTTGCTTTCTGTCTGCCAACCAGTTCTCTATCCAAGTCAATACCTTACCCCCAATCCCATGTGCCTTAACTTTACACGCTAATCTCTTATGCGGGACCTTATTGAAAGCCTTCTGAAAGTCCAAATACACCACATCCACTGGTTCTCCCTTATCTATTCTATCAGTTACATCCTCAAAAAATTCCAGTAGATTAGTCAAGCACGATTTACCTTTTGTAAATCCATGTTGACTTTGTCCAATCCTGTCACTGTTTTCCAAGTGCTCTGCTATTACATCTTTTATAATGGACTCTAGCATTTTCCCCACAACCGATGTCAGGCTTACCGATCTATAATTCCCCGTTTTTTCTTTACCACCTTTTTTGAACAGTGGGGTAACATTAGCTACCCTCCAATCCATGGGAACTGTTCCAGAGTCTATAGAATTTTGGAAGATGACCAGCAATGCATCTACTATTTCTGGGGCCACTTCCTTAAGTACCCTCGGATGTAGATTATCAGGCCCTGGGGATTTATCGGCCTTTAATGCCGTCAATTTCCCTAACACCATTTCCCTACAAATACTGATTTCATTCAGTTCTTCCCTCTCATTAGACCCTATGTTCCCCGACATCTCTGGGAGGTTATTTGTGTTCTCCTTTGTGAAGACAGAGCCAAAGTATGTATTTAATTGGTCTGCCATTTCTTTGTTCCCCATTATAAATTCCCCTGATTCTGACTGCAAAGGACCTACGCTTGACTTCACCAATCTTTTTCTCTTCACATATTTATAAAAGCTTTTACAGTCAGTTTTTATGTTCCCTGCAAGCTTACGCTCGTACTCTATTTTCCCCCTCTTAATTAATCCCTTTGTCCTCCTTTGCTGAATCTTAAACTGCTCCCAATCCTTAGGTTTACTGCTTTTTCTGGCCAATTTATATGTCCTCTCCTTGGATCTTATGCTATCCCTGATTTCCCTTGTCAGCCACGGTTGAGTCACCTTTTTTGTTTTATTTTTATGCCAGACAGGGATGAACAAATTCTGTAGTTCATCCATGCGATCTTTGAATGTTTGCCATTGCCTATCCACCGTCAACCCTTTGAGTAACATTCCCCAATCTATCCTACCCAACTCGCGCCTCATCGTAGTTTCCTTTATTTAAATTCAGGACCCTAGTCTCTGAGTCAACTGTTTCATTCTCCATCTTAATGAAGAATTCTATCATATTATGATCGCTCCGCCCCAAAGGAAGAGAATGAGACTGACAGTTAACTACATGTCCCCTAGAGGGCAATGCCTGAAGGCAGAAACTTACCTCTTCTGTCCAGTCTGTCAATCCAACTTTTCCAAAGGAGCCATCCCCAGATTTTGATTCCTCAACTGCTGCTTACCTCTTGATTTTTCTCCCTATCAACATGCTCTGTATTAGGAAATATGATGCTCTATCTTGGCATAACATTAATTGTGGGCCCAAATAGTCTTGTGGAGGTACTGGCCATAATCTTCCAATCCTCGTTAGATACAGGGGTGGTGCCAGAGGACTGGAGAATTGCAAATGTTACACCCTTGTTCAAAAAAGGGTGTAAGGATAAACCCAGCAACTACAGGCCAGTCAGTTGAACCTCGGTAGTGGGGAAGCTTTTAGAAACGATAATCTGGGACAAAATTAACAGTCACTTGGACAAGTGTGGATTAATTAAGGAAAGCCAGCACGGATTTGTTAAAGGCAAATCATGTTTAACTAACTTGATTCAGTTTTTTGATGAGGTAACAGAGAGGGTTGATGAGGGCAATGCGGTTGACGTGGTGTACATGGACTTCCAAAAGGCGTTTGATAAAGTGCCACATAATAGGCTTACCAGGAAAGTTGAAGCTCATGGAATAAAAGGGACAGTAGCAGCATGGATACGGAATTGGCTAAGTGACAGGAAACAGAGAGTAGTGGTGAATGGTTGTTTTTCAGACTGGAGGAAGGTACACAGTGGGGTTCCCCAGGGGTCAGTACTAGGACCACTGCTTTTCTTGATATATATTAATGACTTAGACTTGGGTGTACAGGGCACAATTTCAAAATTTGCAGATGACACAAAACTTGGAAGTATAGTGAACAGTGAAGAGGATAGAGATAGACTTCAAGAAGACATAGACATGCTGGTGAAATGGGCGGACACGTGGCAGATGAAATTTAACACAGAAAAATGCAAAGTGATACATTTTGGTGGGAAGAACGAAGAGAGGCAATATAAACTAAAGGGTACAATCCTAAAGGGGGTGCATGAACAGAAAGACCTGGGGGTATATGTGCACAAATCGTTGAAGGTGGCAGGGCAAGTTGAGAAAGTGGTTAAAAAAGCATACGGGATCCTGGGTTTCATAAATAGTGGCATAGAATACAAAAGCAGGGAAGTTATGATGAACCTTTATAAAACACTGGTGCATCCTCAACTGAAGTATTGTGTCCAATTCTGGGCACCGCACTTTAGGAAGGATGTGAAGGCCTTAGAGAAGGTGCAGAAAAGATTTACGAGAATGATTCCAGGGATGAGAGACTTCAGTTACGTGGATAGACTAGAGAAGCTGGGGTTGTTCTCCTTCGAGCAGAGAAGGTTGAGAGGAGTTCAAAATCATGTAGATAGAGAGAAATTGTTCCCATTGGCGGAAGGGTCGAGAACCAGAGGACACAGATTTAAGGTGATTGACAGAAGAACCAAAGGCGACATGAGGAAAAACTTTTTTATGCAGGGAGTGGTTAGGATCTGGAATGCACTGCCTGAAAGGGTGGTGGAGGCAGATTCAGTTGTGATTTTCAAAAGGGAATTGGATAAGTACCTGAAGGAAAATAATTTGCAGGGCTACAGGGATAGGACGGGGGAGTGGGACTAGCTGAACTGCTCTTGCAGAGAGCCGGCACAGGCTCGACGGGCCGAATGACCTCCTTCTGTGCTGTAACCGTTCTATGATTCTATGATTAGTGGCTGTGACTCCCAAATTGCTTATAGTGCCTACCACTACCATTGTCTCCCACTCCTTGGCTGCTAGAATGACTGTATGAATCTTAGCAGCAGCAGAAACAAGATGGCCACGCTCCATAACTGGCTACTTTCTCTGGCAGATTGCCTTTTTCCTCCTAAATTGCAGTCACATTGAAAAAAAGTGTGAAGTTGGAAAGATGTTGTACGTTAAAAAAAGTCTTGATTCCAGTAAAAAAAAGCATTGTTATTTTTAGCAATCCAATTTCTTCCAGACATTTGGTGTCTTGTCTGTCTTTCTCGAATGAGACTGCTGGTCTGTGCATGCCCCCATGTCAAATTAGTCACATCTTTACTGGAGAAGATCTCAAATCTAGGCACTTGCTAAAGGCGAAAGAGTCTCAGGTGTGACAGTGAAGCAACAGGTGAGAACAACAGGGATTCAAAGTGTATTAAAGCAGGGGAGCTCCACTGACAATAACAGGAAGCTCACTTGAGTTGAGCTCGCCCCAGTGACCCCAATTTACTAATCTTGGAGCTGCAGTCCAACCATTCAAAGCTGTGGACGTTTATCTGCTGATTTCCCAAGTCTTTGGTTAAACTTCTAAACTTTGTGGAAATATTCAAAAATACACACACACACAGAAAATACAAAAGGCTGATCTTTAATGAACATGTTAATTATCCTCATTCTAAAGGTTAAATGGTGCTGAATGAAGGTCAGAGTTAATTCCTTCAAATGCTCGAATTGCAGGGTAGCTGTCAGTTTTGGAGGCTTTCAGCATTTAAAGCTGAAACATCCAATGTAATGTTTACAGTTGCATCCAAACCAGCAACAGAACAATGTGAATGAACAATTAACAAGACAAATGCGGTACACCATTCTAAACATCGAATTTAATGATTAATAATTTCTTTGCGTTTGATAAAATATTGTAATAACCCATTTAGTACAAACCTAGCCTGTAATTATGTGGTGAGATTGTTTTTTGAATCAGTTTTCAGTAAATAAAGGTAGGCAAACCCAGGGAAGACCAATACAGCTATTCCAGCTCCACATGGGATTAACCCTTTCAGCACTGAAAGACATTTTCCGTTTTCAGAATACATAAATCTCTTCCTTCACATAATATTTGCAAGAAAGATTTTTGGCCATTTTTAATCCTAAATATTATAAAGTGGAATTAAAGATATGTACGTAATTATTGTGCATTTGTTTAATTCAATATATTCTTGGAATAAACAGCTTTTAAAGGAAACTTTGTTACTATTTCTTAATTTTGGTCCAAATATACTACAGTGGTCATTGAAGGGGTATTAATTAAGCAAGATAGTGTAGAAGCTGCAGTTTCTGTCATTAGTGTACCTTGGAAATACTCCACCAGAGAACATTAAGATTAATTGACCCATCCATTGGCAGTTAAAGACAACTGCAAAAAGTTTTTTTCCTGGTGTCTCCCCTCCTCTCCTGAAAATGCTTATCTATACTGGGGTATGGTTCCACAAGCATCAGTAGCCTTTTGGTACCTCACTAAAATTGACACTCTTCAAGTGCAAGCCTAGATAGTGAGGTATCACATCCAAGCTTGACCTGTCCTCACCTAACACTGACTTGTGCACTCTTTCCAGTTAGTCAGGGGCAGTGAGGCCAGTTGAAGTACTCTTATTGCAATCCTGGCTGATAAAAATAACTCAGCATAGACTAGGAATCCAACCTGGGACCTTTCTAGTCTGTATTTGGTAATCCTAAATAGTGAGAGGCATTCATTGTGTGTTTGCTGAAGATTGTTCCGCAATTGAAAAACAAATCTTATCCCACCTCTGTTGAACAGATAATGGCCCGGATTTTGCTGTGAGTGGAGAAGGATTGGCTTTCGCCGTTCACCTCGCATACAGTTGTCCACAAACTTTTAGCGGGTTTGTCAGTGGAGGTTTCCACTCTTCCGCTGTCTGTTTGAATTCGACGCCCTCTACAGGGGATCTGTGGCATCTGTGAGCAGGTCAAGCAGCAGGGAGGCTGTTCAACCAATCAGATTAAAGAAGCCTCACTGAGCCATGCAGACAGCAAAGCAGGAAGTAAAAAACAGGAAATATAAATTACATTTAAATCAGTGTACAGGAAGCAAAATAAAGATTGGGACGTACACATGGGATTAAAGGAGAAACATTAAATAGAAAAACAGAAAAGCTTTAAAAAATATATATTTTTTTTAACAATCTGCAACATTAATTTTCTTCTGAGTGAATGAGACTCCACACTTGTAAAGAGAGGTTGTTCAGCAGTATACATCGCTTATTACGCCGTTAAAAACTCAGCTACTCCTGATTCTACAAGCTATAACTTTTCCATCTGTATTTAGAGCAAGAATAGTGGGTAATTACCCTAAAAATCATGCCATTACAGTGATTTCTGTGCAGATTCCATCGACAAAGACTGCAACAGCGCAGCTAGTGGAGGAGCAGGGTATCACCGACAGCAACTTCCGTATTTCCGCGTTTAACTGCACAGGTGCGGATGCCAGAAGTTGCATCAGTTTTACCCAGTAATAGCGGCGAGTGCTGACAGCCTTGCTGTTATTAGCACAGCAAAATCCAGGCCATGATGTTATAGTTAAAGGGTTTAATGAATGGATGATGAGGGACCTGCGGGGAAGTGGGGAGAATTAGCCCTAATTTAACAGATGAATCATGCGATTACTTGTGGGGTCGCCAAAAGTTCTTCCTGCCTTCCAAAATAAGATACCAGAATGGCCATGATTCTGATGAAGGAAAAGGAACATTTTGTGCTCAGCTGTACCAGGAATTTTTTCACTCAGTTGGCAACAGGCTGCTCCAGGTCAGGTATTACAGGGGTTAAATGTTGGGTAAAGCTTTTTCTGCATTGTCTCCATACGGTACCTTATACCAACATTATCACATTGTTGGATAAGCATAATGGAAAGCATTGAGAGCCAGTTGCCGTATGAGTTGATATATTTAATTAATGGCAAACATGACATTTTTAGGAAACGAACTGAAAATTTGTCAAGTGTTTTTTTGACCCCTCGGTTCTTATTAAATTAAAGCTGAAAGAAAAAATTGCAAGATTGTTTCATTGCCTGAAGACACGGTTGTACAGTTGGATAGCTTTTATGTTTCTAGGTGTTGGCAGGCTTTCAAGAAAACTAAAATAACTGCTAAACCCATCAGGACAAACAGGACGTGTACTTCATTTTACAAATCATACACTTTGAAACAGACACTTTAAAGGAATGGAATTACTAAAACACAATTGAACACTGTGTGTTAAATAGGCTCCTATGACCTCGTTCTTTTAAATCTTCTGTTTGCCTATTTGGAGTTTGCTGGTATTTCAAAAAAACATATTTTATTCAAACTGAGATGTTACTTGCAAAAGTGCATTTGTACCCTATGACTCAACAATTGTAGACACTGTTCCAGTCATAATGAAAACACTTGTAGGCAGCATATTCAGTTAAATGTGTTCCACCTTTAGAACAGTGCCAATGAGTATATTTAAAAATACATTAATAAAAAAAAACCTTATCTGGGAACCAACAATTATCCACTGAAAAGATCATTAGGGTTTTTGGAGCCAATTAACTGTTGTCATTGAGGTTGCTATTCAATAATATCTCTCTTTGTCTTTCTCCACACCGGCCCACCCCCCCCCCCCCCCCCAAATTTTCTTTTCCCCTTCCCTGAAGATAGTGACTGTTGCCCAGTTACGTTTCCAAAGGTCCTGGCAGGCCTCCAGTACCTCATCCAAGGAGTCATTCTTAATGTACCACTAGGCCCCGATTTTAACTCCAGGTGGATTCCTCGCTCAGGCCTGAGTTAAAATTGCAGTCGAGTCTCAATGATGTCATTGGGCTGCATATGAAAGAAGGACCCTGTTGGCTCCGGGCATGTATCCTTGATGCCTGCTCAGGAGAGCAGGTTAAAATTGCAGATGTTGCGATCATGGCGGCTTTTGGACAGGTAAGAACCAGGGCGATTTTAACTGCCCACCCGCCAGGTTTCAGCTGAGTGTGAGGGTCAGCAGGTCATTCGACTATGAGGGCTTCACTCATTAATTAGGAGTAGGAATCATGGCTGATTCTTTCAGCCATTCCCAGTCATAGAACTCTCACCTCTGAGTATTAAGGTCAGCTTAACCCACTGGTAGCACTCTCACATTACAACAGTGACTACACTTCAAAAGTACTTCATTGGCTGTAAAGCACTTCGGGCCGTCTTGAGGTCGTGAAAGGCGCTATATAAATGCAAGTCTTTCTGTCTTTCTTTCTCACCTCTAAGGTAGGTTGGGGGCCGTGGGTTCAAGCCCCACTCCAGGGACTTGAGCACATAATGTAGGCTGACACTTCAGTGCAAAATTGAGGGAGTACTGCATTACCAGAGGAGTTGTCTTCTGGATGAGACATTAAACTAAGGCCCCATCCGTCTGTTCAGGTGAATGTAAAAGATCCCATGGCATTATTTGAAGAACAAGGGGGTTGACCAACATTTATCCCTCAACCAACACTACCAAAACGGATTAAATGGTCATTTATCTCGTTGCTGTTTGTGAAACCTTGCTGTGGTTAAATTAAGTCCGAGGGACTGCCTAAGAAGAAGGTTAAATTAGATGGCACATTTGACTACATAACAACAGTGTCTACACTGGAAAGTGATTTGGGACAGATGTGAAAGGCGCTATATAAATGCAAGTCCTTTCTTTCTTACTGCTCTGCAATGCTAAGCCCAATTGCTGTGCCCTCACAATCACTCTGGTTGAGATCAAAATAATTTTTTGATTTGGATCTGTAGTAAAAATAAACATAAAAAATGAACCAGTTTAACCTCGGTAGCGGGGAAGCTTTTAGAAACGATAATCCAGGACAAAATTAACAGTCACTTGGACAAGTGTGGATTAATTAAGGAAAGCCAGCATGGATTTGTTAAAGGCAAATCGTGTTTAATGAACTTGATTGAGTTTTTTGATGAGGTAACAGAGAGGGTTGATGAGGGCAATGCGGTTGATGTGGTGTACATGGACTTCCAAAAGGCGTTTGATAAAGTGCCACCTAATAGGCTTACCAGCAAAGTTGAAGCCCATGGAATAAAAGGGACAGTGTTGGCATGGATACGAAATTGGCTAAGTAACAGGAAACAGAGAGTAGCGGTGAACTGTTGTTTTTCGGAATGGAGGAAGGTATACAGTGGTGTTCCCCAGGGGTTGGTACTGGGACCACTGCTTTTCTTGATATATATTAATGACTTAGGCTTGGGTGTACAGGGCACAATTTCAAAATTTGCAGATGACACAAAACTTGGAAGTATAGTGAACAGTGAAGAGGAGAGTGATAGACTTCAAGAGGACATAGACAGGCTGGTGGAATGGGCGGACACGTGGCAGATGAAATTTAATGCAGAAAAGTGCGAAGTGATACATTTTGGTGGGAAGAATGAGGAGAGCCAATATAAACTAAAGGGTACAATTCTAAAGGGGGTGCATAAACAAAGAGACCTGGGGGTATATGTGCACAAATCGTTGAAGGTGATAGGGCAGGTTGAGAAAGCGGTTAAAAAAGCTTACAGGATCCTGGGCTTCATAAATAGAGGCATAGAGTACAAAAGCAAAAAAGTTATGATGAACCTTTATAAAACTCTGGTTCGGCCTCAACTGGAGTATTGTGTCCAATTCTGGGCACCGCACTTAGGAAGGATGTGAAGGCCTTAGAGAAGGTGCAGAAAAGATTTACAAGAATGGTTCCAGGGATGAGGAACTTCAGTTACGTGGATAGACTGGAGAAGCTGGGGTTGTTCTCCTTAGAGCAGCGAAGGTTGAGAGGAGATTTGATAAAGGTGTTCAAAATCATGAGGGGTCTAGACAGAGTAGATAGTGAGAAACTGTTGCCATTGGCAGAAGGGTCGAGAACCAGAGGACACAGATTTAAGGTGATTGGCAGAAGAACCAAAGGCGACATGAGGAAAAACTTTTTTATGCAGGGAGTGGTTAGGATCTGGAATGCACTGCGTGAGAGGGTGGTGGAGGCAGATTCAATTGTGGCTTTCAAAAAGGAATTGGATAAGTACCTGAAGGAAAAAAAATTGCAGGGCTACAGCGAAAGGGCAGGGGAGTGGGACTAGCTGAAGTGCTCTTGCAGAGAGCCGGCACGGGCTCGGCAGGCCGAATGGTCTCCTTCTGTGCTGTAACCATTCTATGATTCTAATAAAAGAAAATTTTAATATAAAAAGGGAAAATAAATTGACTTTGGACTGGCTGAATTCAAAAGAAATGTCTGCAAGGCCTGCTGAGTCACACCTCATGCTTGATACAAAAGAACGACTAATCACCATGGAAACCGGCATAACTGAGCCACATCAAAGACGGAGGTGTCAATCAATCCCTGAGCTGTATTCAAATGAGCCAATCGAGATAAGATAACTCAATGCAAACCGTATATGGAATCAGAACTGGAAATCCTGGAACTAGGGAAAGAAGCCTATAGGTAGCAAACAACTGCCTTAAAGATGTGGTCCCAATCAAGGGGACTATAAAAATGACCATATGGAGGAAGCTTTCTCTCTGTGCCCATCTGCTTCTTCCAGCCTACCCCCTCCACAGCTAATCCTGAGAAGATATCATGTGCTACTCCAATACCCATGGCATCATAACATCTACAAGGCCTCAAAAGACCTCAAAACCTGAGCCAACTCTAAATATACTTAAACTTTCTTTCCTGGGGTTAGTATAGTACAGGCCCTTTTCTTTAATAAAGGTATGCAGTTTGGAGTAAGAAGGCTTTCTTTTTTCTTTAAAGCAATTCTAATTATCTTGAACTTCTTTTAACTCCCAAATGTGTATAGACTGCAGATACTGTTTGATTCCAGGTACGTATGTTCCTGGCATGTAATAAATGATCTTTTTAAAATCCCATGAGTTATGCCTGGTGCTTCTTATTAGAACAAAGAGTCCATTCAATTAAAAATAAAATGTCAATCGTGAGGGGATAAAAAGGTATTTCTCCAAATTAAGTAAAGAACAAAATTACATTGAGCCTTTTGTCCCTACAGATCCGTGCTTTGTCCATAAATCCAAATTAAAAATTGGTTCACGTATTTGCATTAATAGCTGTGTATAGGCCAAATGTCTCAACTGAGCACAGAACTGATTCAGAGAGGAATTAGGTCACATTGTTCCCAAATCTGTATACATGCCAAATCTGTACGCGTTTTAACACATTTATCAGCTTGTTAATGCGTCACAAGGAAAATGTGTTTTTTCATTGGAACGGAGCTTGTCAGTAGGAGCGAGTCCTCAGGACTGAAGCCGACTAAAACTAATCACACAAATTCTTTCTCCCACACAAACATGAACTTACAGTAGAAAGGTTTTAAAACAAGCTGGTGGGCTGTGAGCATTGCTCTTTCAGGTGTATTTAGTATTTCTTCTCAAAAAGGTTCTATATAACAAACAAGCTCCTGCAGTCCAGCTTTTAAAACCTTTTTAGTTTCCTCAAAGGGTCACGCTCCGTTGTTGTCTTATGGGAAGGTTTATTTTCTTCAAGATTGATTACAGTCTTTTTTTTCCAAATATAAGGAAGATGTTGGCATAGATGGGCAACACGGTGGCATAGTGGTTAGCACTGGTGCTTCACAGCGCCAGGGACCCGGGTTCGAATCTGACCTCGGGTGACTGTCTGTGTGGAGTTTGCACATTCTCCCCGTGTCTGCGTGGGTTTCCTCCGGGTGCTCCGGTTTCCTCCCACAGTCCAAAAATGTGCGGGTTAGGTTGATTTGGCTATGATAAATTGACCCTTAGTGTTAGGGGGGGATTAAATATGTGGGGTTATGGGGATAGGATGGGATATGTTAGGGGGAATTAAATACTTGGGGTTACGGGGGTAGGGTGGGATATGTGTATTGTGGGGATTAAAGCAGGGGACAGGGTACTGGATTTGGATGATCAGCCATGATCGTATTGAATGGTGGAGCAGGCTCGACGGGCCGAATGGCCTACTCCTGCTCCTAGATTCTATGTTTCTATGTTCCCTGCTGTGAATGCATTTATTTGAGCATTCCTGTCACCCGTAAAATTACTGTCACTTATGGAACTGACTCGAGTCGTCGTTGGCTTGTTCACAGATGTGATTCCCAGTAAAAAAGTAAAAATTTTAAAGCTTATCGTTTTACATACAGACGGCAGCTTTTGACACGTTAGACCCCCTGCGACTCCACCTCATTGTCTCAGTTGTATCTTGCTATGTCTTTGATGTGGTACCTTCCTGGCTGACCTGATTAACTTTATCACACCTCGGCAGATAAACAGTCAGGATGATTTAATTTAGTTGTCTGCAATTGTAAGGTACACATGCATTGTTCTCTATCTATATATGCTTTGGCGATTCTGTATCTCTTTACTTCACCCGACGAAGGAGTAGTAACTCCGAAAGCTTGTGATTTCAAATAAAACTGTTGGACTATAACCTGGTGTTGTGCGACCTCTCAAACTTATGGAACTGCCAGGATTTTAAGATAAATTAGGAAATAGGATTAGAATGATGATGAGCTTTACTTTAAAAAAAATATTACATTGAGGAGGCATTTGCACTATGGGCATAGTGCCGGTGCAAAGCAGTTTTACTTTATACCAACACTACAGTAATAGAATAAATGGAGCCTAAATCTGGACTCAGGACTCAACCTGATACCATAGTGAAGTGGAAGAAGATTGCAAGCCAATTTACACTACAAGAGTTGGTGCAAAGCTGAAATTGTTTCACACCAAACACTAAATAGTAAATGCACCCTGAGATTCTTCGTTTTATATTTAACTATGGTGCACTATTGTAATGTGCGTAAGCTGTTGGTCTATTTATGTGCGAATACGGTGCTCGTTCTATCATTTATATTCTGTAAGCTGCTTATTCACTGATGAAGGCCCCTTCGTTACCATGCAGTATCCAGGGAGAGAGCTTGCAACACCCATAGTGAAGCAGTCAACATCCACGGGGAAATGTTAAGAGTGACATTAATAACTGTAGATTGTAAACCGCAGACCGAATGCTCTCAGTCGTGACAAACTGAGAGCACAAACCTCAGCTCCTGCTGTCTGTTCCTGCAAACCACATTTTTTTACACTTCTGTTTTTTTTAATGGATTGGTTTTTATTGTAGAAATAATAAACCTTTTGACAGGATCAAAAATGCAACCTATTGTAGAAAATGACTGTGGGCGAGAATAGCAGGTGAATGTTTAATGCGTTCATATGACATGCCTTTGTTACTTTAACAGAGTTATTAACCTGTTCATGTTATATGAGTTAATGCCTCATTACAATAGGCAACAAAGGAATGTCATATTGGCATGTTAAATATTCTTCTAATAATTTCTAGTTTTATACTTTAATGTTTCAAAAACAGAAAATATTTAAAATAGACAACAGGTTGATCATCATCTAAAAGAGGAAAAGACAATTAAAAATGATTTATTTAAAAAAGTTTAATCAGCGCACCATCAATCCAGATAATCCTCTCCCTGCCTATAGGCTGCCATGGGTCAGGGAGAGGAACAAAAGTGATAGCAATAAAAACAGAAAATACTGGAAAAGACTCAGCAGGTCAGACAGCATCTGTGGAGACACGAATGTGACAGCAAGCCAGTTTTATTTTGTAAAGGTAGAAGGCACGGACAGCTGGGATTATTGTAGGAGTGTGTTGTCATAGGTTTCAGTTCATAAATGAACATGCTTTTCTCCCCACCCGTAAAACAGCTTTGTACATTTTTTGGGAGGTTAAAGACGAAAAGGCCCTCTATAAATAGTTGTAGTGTCAGTGTCTGGGGCTAGATTCCCAATGAAGGAACTAGACTCTGTAAAGTTCTAATGAAGGCCCTGTTGCTTTAAAAGCTCTTTAGAATAATGTGTCCGTGACGACACAAACCACTTCGGGTACAAGGGTGTCAGTAAAACAGGTTTATTATTCTTCTGATATTTTTCTAAATAGTAATGAGAATAATTTCACCTGACTGAAACTAGCATATCTCATTAACTCAACAGTGCCACCTGTACAATAGACCCCATGTATTGTAAATTGCTGGTTTGGCGAGGCTTGGTTACATTGCCTGTCTGTTCTGTCCTACACATGCTGTAATGTCCAAGTTTTAAAATTACTTTGACATAATAATTGAACACCAACCCTCTCTTCTCTGTCTTTTGCCTTTAGGAATGACCAATTTTCTTGATTTTCCTTTGCTTATTCTTTAAGATATAGGTGTTTCCCACAGAGAAAACAATGGGAACAGTTCGTGTACTACTTGTGGCAATCAGTTAGAAAACTTTGTGACCTTATATGTGTTAACCAGTGCCTCACACAGGACAATACTTGCTACATTTCCTCTAAATTATGCAAAGCAGCTTCCCTGATAGCTTTGTGAGTAAATACACCGCATGATAAAGGATTAAATAATCCTCAGACAGTTAGCTGATCTCACCTGGGTCAATAATTGGGCTACTACAATTGGTTTCAGTCCTTCTGTGCTGGGAAGGGAAGAAAATTAGCCAGGGTTCCTGTCTGCGACAACCATCCACAGACTGTAATTGGAACGTGAGTGTGGACATTGTGTGATCAGATTCATCCGATGGTCCCTCTGTGGTTGAACAATCTGCCAACACTCTCACTCTAGGACATTTGGTTGGAGAGCTACCAACACAGCACCTTGAGGAGAGAATGGAAGAAAAGGGTTCACAAATTACAGTGTGCAAAACTTTTTTTTACAAGAACCAGTACTCATCGAATCATATAGCACAGAAGGAGGCCATTTGGTCTGTTGTGTCTGTGCCAGCTCTTTGAAAAAGCTATCCAATACTGTCTCAGGAACGCTGTAAAGTTCTTAGCAAATTTTGGCTGTTAATGAAATGAACAGCCATAAATTGTACTTCAGTGAAACTCCCAACGGTCTTCTCTGTATCAGACTGCTGGCATTACTTCGTCTTCTAGCTACTTCTCAAGTAAGGTTTTGGCTTTGAGTGGATTTTTCTGGCAGAGCCTTCAGTGAAAGCAGCTCTGGGAGCTTCACATTTTCCCAGACACCCATTTCAACAGCAATCCACTGCTGGAAACAATTTACCAGCAAGAACTACTGGTGCATTTAAAATTGATTCATTAAAACTAATTTTCCCATGCAACCATCTCACATGACTCAAATGTTTAATTTTCAAGCTCATTGGCCAAGTCACGCAAATGCATTTTTAAAAAAGTTTGTTTCTATTTTAAAATTGATTATTTTAACCCTCTAATTTAATAATTTAGCTAATTTCATTATTTTTATCCTTTAAGGTTCCTCGCTGCCACATCATCTTATGTTTTATAAAGAGAATAACATCAACTTGCATTTATATAGTGCCTTTAATGTAGAAAAACTTCCCAAGGTGC
The DNA here is from genome assembly GCA_030390025.1 of Squalus acanthias. Taxonomy (NCBI): domain Eukaryota; kingdom Metazoa; phylum Chordata; class Chondrichthyes; order Squaliformes; family Squalidae; genus Squalus; species Squalus acanthias. Next base: position 76,262,982 of record CM059435.1, on the reverse strand, counting down.
TACATTAACTCACGGTCATCCAAAGCCTTGAATTTCAAATTCTCATCCTCACGTTTAAACCTCTTCATGGCCTTGCCCTTCCCTATCTCTGTAACCTCCTTCAGCCCTATAACCTCCCCCACTCCCTGAACTCTGCATTCCTGTGACTCTGGCTTTACATTTCTCTGCTGCTTCTGATCTATGGTGACCTCCAACTTTACGTCAACTTCGCCATCATCCTTCTCCACCACAACCGATTCTCATTCCCATGGAAATAACCTCCATCCTCCAATTCTCTACCCTTCAAATAGCTTTTGGATTTCACTCGCCCTTTACACCTGTCACCGAACTTGGACAACAGTTTTGTCGCTGCTCCACGCCAACTCTATCCTACCTACGTTAAATTTTTCCCTCCACGGGATCTCTGACATTAACTCTATACTCCCTACTGTTGTCTCCAACCTATCCCCTGTTACTACCAGGAAATATGTATCCCAATAATAGGCCTATGTAACTTGAGTTTTTCCCTGTGTCCATTCACGTGCGCATTTTGGCTGCCGCCCCGGACCCGAGCCGTTCACTTCTATTTCCACTTTTTTCTCCTCCTTTTTCTTTTCTCTCTATTCCTCCCTGACCGCTCTCTCCTGTCGTCATGCCTCCTTTCATCTCTCCTCTCCCGGGTACTCTGCCCTCCCAAATCCCTACCCCAATCCTTCATTACTCTTCGACCTTCCTACTCTCCTGCTGCCGTCACAGGCTTCACTCCCTCTTGAATAAGCCTACAGCTTTCCTCTGTGTCTCTCTTGGCATCCTCCGAAGGGCCCACCGTGGCACTCGTCGCTGCCTCCTCACGAGCAGCAAACCCAACTGTCCCATCCTACTCTCTCACCGACCTTCCCGACCAGTGCGCCCGCTGGAGGCTAATCTTGCCAATCTCCTCCCCGTCCAACTCATCCCCCACTCCCCGCGCGGACCCTGTGGATGCTGGCAGTGGGGCAGCCATCACCGACCCTCTCCGTAACTCCCTCCAGAATGTCCGTTCACTTGCGAACAAGGCCCTTGCCATCCATGAGCTTATCGTGGATGATTGTATCGACATCATGGCCCTGACGGAAACTTGGCTGAGGGGTGATGACACCTTACCCCTAAATGAAGCCTCCCTGCCTGGCTATACCTTCCACCACTTGCCCCGCTCAGACTGCCGTGGTGGTGGTGTGGTTCTCATCACCAAATCACACCTGGGTCTGTCCCCCTATTCCTCCGGCAGTTTCTCCTCCTTTGAGCATCTCACCTTGTTCCACCCCTCTCACCTCTGATTTAAAACTCTCGTTCTCTACCGCCCACCCAAGTACCATAAAAATTGTATCACCGAGATATCTTCACTGTTCTCCTCCCTCAGCCTCTGCACCGAGCGACTTCTCATCCTCGGTGATTTCAACCTCCATCTCAATTCATCATGCTCTCTCTCCTCTGAGTTCACTACCCTCCTATCCTCCCTTAATCTCGCCCTCCATGTAAACTCACCAACCCATAATCACAGCCACCCCCTCGATCGTGCCATCTCTCGTGGCCTCGCTACTCCCATTGTGTCAATCGCAGATAAGGCCATCTCTGGCCATTTCCTTATATCGCTCTTCACCCACCCCCCCATCCCTACTTCCTTCTGTGTCTACCACTGGAAAAAACTCTCTCCCAACTCTCTTATAACTGCACTTACAAAATCCCAACTGTCCAACCTTTGGCCCTCCATTCACCACAACATTTCTGCAGCTACCGACCTGCTCAACCACACCCTCACCACCACCTTTGATGCCTTAGTCCCTATTAAAAGCATTACCCTCTCTCACCCTAGCCTTTCCCCCGGTACGGCACTCATCTTCGCTCACTTAAGTCCAAGGGACGCAGACTTGAACGGATATGGCGGACAACTGGTTTAGCCATTCACCGCCAGATCGAACTGGACCACATAAAGCATTATCGGGTCCTGCTCGCGTCTGCCAAAATTGCTCACTATTCCAGAATTATTCTGGAATGCAAAGATAAACCCCAGCTCCTGTTCTCTACTGCTAACCATCTTCTTAAATCCCTCTCCCCTGTCTCCTCCACACTCACCTCCAACAACAAGTGCGAGGAGCTCATGGACTTCTTTGTCTCTAAGATTGAGACCATCCGATCAGCTGCCTCTACCACTTCCCTTCCTTCCCCTAGCCCAATGGGCCAAACTTCCTCTAAGGCCCCCCCTCCCCATCCTAGCCCTGAACTCACATCTTTCTCCAGTTTCTCTCCGATCTCCCCTCATGACCTCTCCGCACTCACCTTGTCCAGGAGACCCACTTCCTGCTCCCTCGACCCTATTCCCACTGAACTGCTGACCACCCAACTTCTTTTTCTGGCTCCCATGTTAGCTGACATTGTTAAAGGTTCTCTCTCCTCAGGTACTGTCCCCTCTCCCTCAAATCTGTCGTCATCAACCCTCTCCTCAAAAAAACAACCCTTGATCCCTCCGTCCTTGCAAACTACCGCCCCATCTCCAACCTCCCTTTCCTCTCCAAAGTCCTTGAACATGTTGTCGCCTCCCAAATCCGTGCCCATCTTTCCTGGAACTCCATGTTTGGATCCCTCCAATCAGGTTTCCACCCTTGCCACAGTACCGAAACAACTCCCATCAAAGTCACAAATGACATCCTTTGTGACTGTGACAAAGGTAAATTATCCCTCCTCATCCTTCTTGACTTGTCTGCAGCCTTTGACACGGCTGACCACTCCATCCTTCTCCAAAGCCTCTTCACCGTTGTCCAGCTGGGTGGGACTGCACTCGCCTGGTTCCATTCTTATCTATCTAATCGTAACCAGAGAATCACCTGCAATGGCTTCTCTTCCCGCTCCCACATCATTACCTCTGGTGTCCCTCAAGGATCTATCCTTGGCCCCCTCCTCTTTCTCATCTACATGCTGCCCCTTGGCGACATCATCTTAAAACATAGCGTCTGTTTCCACATGTACGCTGACGACACCCAGCTCTACCTCACTACCACTTCTCTCGACCCCTCCACGGTGTCTAAATTGTCAGACTGCTTGTCCGACATACAGTTCTGGATGAGCAAAAATTTTCTCCCATTAAATATTGGGAAAACCGAAGCCTTTGTTTTCGGCCCCTGCCACAAACTCCGTTCCCTAGCCACTGACTCCATCCCCCTCCCTAACATCTGTCTGAGGCTGAACCACACTGTTTGCAACCTTGGTGTCATATTTGACCCTGAAATGAGCTTCCGACCACATATCCGCAGCATAACAAAGACCGCCTGCTTCCACCTCCGTAATATCGCCCGTCTCTGCCCTTGCCTCAGCTTATCCGCTACTGAAACCCTCATCCATGCCTTTGTTATCTCTAGACTTGACCATTCCAACACACTCCTGGCTGGTCTCCCACCCTACGTAAACTTGAGGTCATCCAAAACTCGGTTGCCCGTGTCCTAACTCGCCCATCACCCCTGTGCTCGTTGACCTACACTGGCTCCCGGTTAAGCAGGGCCTCGATTTCAAAATTCTCATCCTTGTTTTCAAATCCCTCCATGGCCTCGCCCCTTCCTATCTCCTTCAGCCCCACAACCCTGAACCGGAACGGGACCAACATCCTTACGGGGAGGTTTGCTAGTACTGTTGGCGGGGGGGGGTTTAAACTAACTTGGCAGGGGGATGGAATACGGAGTGGAGCTATAGTAGGGGGTGATGCACAGCCAAATATAGAGGAAAAAACAAGTCAGCCTGGAAGGCAGAGCAAATATGTAATGGCACAAGGGAGTATGGCAAGGCTGGATGGCATTTATTTTAATGCAAGGAGTCTTGCGAGTAAGGCAGATGAATTGAAGGTGTTGATGAACACATGGGAGTATGATATTGTTGCTATCACAGAGACATGGTTGAGGGAGGGGCAGCTCAATATTCCGGGGTATAGAATCTTCAGGCGAGATAGAGGGGGGGGGGGGGGTCGCAATTTTAATCAAGGAGACTCCACTGGCAGAATGAAGGACAGCTGCCAGCTTCTAGGAGAAAAAAAAAAGGGTGGGGGGGACAAATAAAAGGGTGGATAAAATAAAATATAAATGTGATTGGAGCTGAGGTTATGATCTAAAATTGTTGAACTCGATATTGAGTCCAGAGGGCTGTAGCGTGCCTAAACGAAAGATGAGGTGCTGTTCCTCGAGCTTACGCTGAGCTTCCGTGGAACAGTGTAATAGGCCGAGGACGGTGAGGTCAGAGTGGGAGTGAAGCGGTGAATTAAAGTGACAGGCCACCGGGAGCTCGGGGTCCCCCTTACGGACTGAACGGAGGTGTTCCGCAAAGCGGTCACCCAATCTGCGTTTGGTCTCCCCAATGTAGAGGAGTCCACATCGTGAGCAGCGAATACAGTATACTAAATTGCAGGAAGTACAAGTAAATCGCTGTTTCACCTGGAAGGGGTGTTTGGGGCCCTGGACAGTGGGAAGAGGGGAGGTATAAGGGCATGTGTTGCATCTCCTGCGCGTGCACGGGAAGGTGCCGGGCGAAGGGGAAGGGGTGCTGGGGGTGGTAGAGGAGTGGACTAGGGTGTCGCGGAGGGAGCGGTCCCTACGGAATGCTGAAAGGGGAGGTGAGGGGAAGATGTGTTTGGTGGTGGGATCACGCTGGAGGTGGCGGAAATGGCGGAGGATGATCCGTTGAATGTGGAGGCTGGTGGGGTGAAAGGTGAGGACAAGGGGAACCCTATCGTGGTTCCGGGAGGGAGGGGCAGGGGTGAGGGCAGATGTGCGGGAGATAGAACGGACACGGTCGAGGGCCGTGTCGACCACGGTAGAGGGGAATCCTCGGTTGAGGAAAAAGGAAGACATGTCGGAAGCACTGGTATGGAAGGTGGCATCATCAGAGCAGATGCGGCGGAGACGGAGAAACTGGGAGAATGGAATAGAGTCCTTACAGGAGGCGGGGTGGGAGGAAGTGTAGTCCAGGTAGCTGTGGGAGTCGGTGGGCTTGTAGTGAATGTTAGTCAATAACCTATCCCCAGAGATGGAGATGGAGAAGTCGAGGAAGGGAAGGGAAGAGTCGGAGATGGACCATGTGAAGGTGAGGGAAGGGTGGAAATTGGAAGCATAGTGAATGAAATGTTCTAGTTCAGGGCGAGAGCAGGAGACGGCACCGATACAGTCATCAATGTACCAGAAAAAGAGGTGAGGGAGGGGACCCGAGTAGGACTGGAACAAAGAGTGTTCCACATATCCCACGAAAAGGCAGGCATAGCTAGGACCCATGCGGGTACCCATAGCAACACCTTTAATTTGGAGGAAATGGGTAGAGTCAAAGGAGAAGTTGTTCAATGTGAGAACAAGTTCTGCCAGGCGGAGGAGGGTGGTGGTGGATGGGGACTGGTTGGGCCTCTGTTCAAGGAAGAAGCGGAGTGCCCTCAGGCCATCCTGGTGGGGAATGGAGGTGTAGAGGGATTGTACGTCCATAGTGAAGAGGAGACGGTTGGGGCTGGGAAACTGGAAACTGTTAAAATGGCGGAGGGCATCGGAAGAGTCGCGGATGTAGGTGGGAAGAGACTGGACAAGGGGAGAAAAAATAGAGTCGAGATAGGAAGAGATAAGTTCCGTGGGGCAAGAACAGGCTGAAACGATGGGTCTCCCGGGGCAGTCCTGTTTGTGGATCTTGGGAAGGAGGTAGAAGCGGGCTGTGCGGGGTTGGGGAACTATGAGGTTGGCGGCCGTGGGGGGAAGATCTCCAGAGGAGATGAGGTCAGTGACAGTCTTGGACACGGTGGCTTGATGTTCGGTAGTGGGGTCATGGTCCAGGTGGAGGTAGGAGGAGGTGTCAGAGAGTTGGCGTTCAACTTCCGCTAGGTAGAGGTCGGTTCGCCAAACAACAACAGCGCCACCCTTGTCAGCAGGTTTAATGACAATGTCAGGGTTGGATCGGAGAGAATGGAGTGCTGCAAGTTCAGAGGGAGGTAGGTTGGAGTGAGTGAGGGGAGCAGAGAAATTGAGCTGGCCGATGTCATGGCGGCAGTTAGCAATGAAAAGATCAAGAGAGGGTAAGAGGCCAGAGGGAGGGGTCCAGGTGGAACGAGAATTCTGAAAGCGGGAGAAAGGGTCAGCCGTGCGGGGGGAAGACTCCTGGCCAGAGAAGTGGGCACGGAGACGGAGGTGGCGGAAAAAGAGCTCAGCATCGTGCCGAGCTCGAAATTCATTGAGATGGGGGCGTAAGGGGATGAAGCTCAGGCCTTTGCGAGGACTGATCGTTCGGAGTCAGAGAGGGGAAGGTCAGAGGGGATAGTGAAAACGCGGCAGGGGGTGAGATTGGGAGAAGGGGGGTCAGAGGAAAGTGAAAGGGAAGAAGGTTCCGGAGGGGCTTTAGTGTCCAAGAGTTGTTGAAGCTTGCGATCCTTGACATCGGAAAGGAAGAAGAAAAGTTTTTTGTTGAAGCGTCGGATGAGTCTAAGGATGAAATGGAACTGTGGACCCGGACAGCTTTGAGAAATTACTGCTGTAAGGAGGGATGATGTTTTAGCAGGTTCCTCTAATGAGGCCATATGGGTAGAACTTAAAAACAAAAAGGGGGCAAGCACTTTGCTAAAGGTTCACTCGGTTAATCCCGGGGATGAGGGGGTGGTCATATGAGGAGAGGTTGGGTAGATTGGGACTCTACTCATTGGAGTTCAGAAGAATGAGAGGCGATCTTATTGAAACATATAAGATTGTGAAGGGGTTGGATCGGGTGGATGCGGGGAGGATGTTCCCGATGACGGGTGAGACGAGAACTAGGGGACATAGTCTTAGAATAAGGGGCTGCTCTTTCAAAACTGAGATGAGGAGGAACTACTTCACTCAGAGGGTGGTAGGTCCATGGAATATGCTGCCACAAAAAGCTGTAGAAGCTACAACATTAATTAAATTTAAAACAGAAATAGACAGTTTCCTAGAAGTAAAGGGCATTAAGGGTTACGGGGAGCGGGCAGGAATTTGGACATGAGTCTAGGTTCGGATCGGTCATGGCCCTGTGGGTAGTGGAGCGGGCCCAGGGACTGTGTAGCCTGATTCTGCTCCTATTTCGTGTGTGCAATTCTGTTAGATGGAGTGTACTGTAGGCCCCCAAAGTCAGGGGGAGATAGAGGAACAGATATGTCGGCAAATCTCAAAGAAGTGTAGAAAAAATAGGGTAATAATAGCAGGGGATTTCAACTTCCCCAATATTAACTGGGATAGTTAGCGTGTGAAAGGCTTAGAGGGTGCGGAATTCTTGAAGTGCATCCAGGAGAGCTTTTAGAGCCAGCATGTAGAATGTCCTACAAGAGAGGGGGCAGTACTGGACCTAATTCTAGGGAATGTAGCCGGGCAAGTGGTAGAAGTGACAGTAGGAGAGCATTTTGGTGACAGTGACCATAATTCGGTGAGATTTAAGGTGGTCATGGAAAAGGACAAAGATGGACCGGAAATAAAGGTTCTAAATTGGGGGAAGGCTGATTTTAATATGATAAGGCAGGATCTGGCCAAAGTGGACTGGGATCAGCTACTTGTAGGAAAATCCACATCAGAGCAGTGGGAGTCTTTCAGAAAGGAAATAGAGAGAGTACAACGTCAGCATGCTCCCGTAAAGGTCAAGGGTGGGACCAACAAGTCCAGGGAACCCTGGATGTCAAGGGATACACAAGAATAGATTAGGAAAAAAAGGGAGGCTTTTGGCAGATACAAAGGACTAAAAACAGTGGAAGCCCTAGAGGAGTATAGAAAGTGCAGGGGGGGTACTTAAAAAAGAAATTAAGAGAACGAAGAGGGGCCATGAAAAAACACTGGCGGGCCAAATAAAGGAAAATCCCAAGGTGTTTTATAAGTATATTAAGGGCAAGAGAATAACCAGGGAAAGAGTAGGGCCCATTAGGGACCAAAGTGGCAATCTGTGTGTAGAGCCGGAAGAGGTAGGTGAGGTTTTAAATGAATATTTTGCATCTGTGTTCACTTTGGAGAAGGACGATGTAGGCATAGAAATCAGGCAGGGGGATTGTGATATACTTGAACAAATTAGTATTGAGAGGGAGGAGGTACTAGCGGGTTTAAAAGTGGCTAAATCCCCAGGCCCAGATGAGATGTATCCCAGGCTCCTGTGTGAGGCAAGGGAGGAGATTGCAGGGGCTCTGACACAAATTTTCAGAACCTCGCTGGCCACAGGGGAGGTGCCAGAGGAATGGAGAACAGCTAACGTAGTACCATTATTCAAGAAGGGTAGTAGGGATAAACCAAGGAATTACAGGCCAGTGAGCCTAACATGAGTGGTAGGGAAATTATTGGAAAAAATTCTGAGGGATAGAATTAGTCCCCACTTGGAGAGGCAAGGATTAATCAAGGATAGTCAGCATAGCTTTGTCAGGGGGAGATCATGTCTAACTAATTTGATTGCATTTTTCGAGGGGGTGACTAGGTGCCTGGATGAGGGTAGTGCAGTTGATGTGGTCTACATGGATTTCAGTAAGGCTTTTGACAAAGTCCCGTATGGGAGACTGGTCAAGAAGGTAAGAGCCCATGGGATCCAGGGCAATTTGGCACATTGGATCCAAAATTGGCTTAGTGGCAGGAGGCAGAGGGTGATGGTCGAAGGTTGTTTTTGCGACTGGAAGCCTGTGTCCAGTGGTGTACGGCAGGGATCGGTGCTGGGTCCTTTGCTGTTTGTAGTGTACATTAATGATTTAGATATGAATGTAGGAGGTATGATCAGTAAGTTCACAGATGACACAAAAATTGGTGGAGTGGTAAATAGCGAGGAGGGAAGCCTCAGGCTGCAGGATGATATAGACGGGTTGGTCAGATGGGCAGAACAGTGGCAAATGGAATTTAACCCTGAAAAGTGTGAAGTGATGCATTTTGGGAGGACTAACAAGGCAAGGGAATACACAATGAATGGTAGGACCCTAGGAAGGACAGAGGATCAGAGGGACCTTGGTGTGCATGTACATAGATCCCTGAAGGCAGCAGGACAGGTAGATAAGGTGGTTAAAAAGGCATATGGGATACTTGCCTTCATTAGCCGAGGCATAGAATACAAGAGCAGGGCGGTTGTGATGGAGCTGTACAAAACGTTAGGTAGGCCACAGCTGAAATACTGTGTGCAGTTCTGGTCGCCACACTATAGGAAGGATGTGATTGCATTGGAGAGGGTGCAGAGGAGATTCACCAGGATGTTACCTGGGCTGCAGCGCTTCAGCTATGAAGAGAGACTGGACAGGCTGGGGTTGTTTTCCTTAGAGCAGAGAAGGCTGAGGGGGGACCTGATTGAGGTGTACAAAATTATAAGGGGCATAGATAGGGTAGATAGAAAGGAACTTTTCCCCTTAGTAGAGAGGTAAATAACCAGGGGGCATAGTTTCAAGGTAAGGGGCAGGAGGTTTAGAGGGGATTTGAGGAAAAACTTTTTCACCCAGAGGGTGGTTGGAATCTGGAACTCACTGCCTGAAAGGGTGGTAGAGGCAGGAACCCTCACAACATTCAAGAAGCATTTAGATGAGCACGTGAAACACCATAGCATACAAGGCTAAGGACCAAGTGCTGGAAAATGGGATTAGAATAGACAGGGCTTGATGGCCGGCGCAGACACGATGGGCCGAAGGGCCTCTTTCTGTGCTGTATAACTTTATGACTCTATAAACCCCACCCCCTGCCGAGATATCTGCGCTCCTCTAATTCTGGCCTCTTGAGCATCCCTGATTATAATCGCTCAACCTTTGGTGGCCGTGCCTTCTGTTGCCTAGGCCCTAAGCTCTGGAATTCCCTGCCTAAACCTGTCCGGCTCGCTATCTCGCTCCTCCTTTAAGACGCTCCTTAAAACCTACCTCTTTGACCAAGCTTTTGGTCACCTGCCCTAATTTATCCTTATGTGGCTTGGTGTCAAATTTTTTTTTGTCTTAATATACTCCTGTGCAGCGCCTTGGGATGTTTTACTACGTTAAAGGCACTATATAAATACAAGTTGTTGTTGTTATTAAAGGTGCTCTATAAATACAAGTTGTTGTTTTTGAAGGATAGTAATAGACTTCAGGAGGACATAGACAGACTGGTAAAATGGGCAGACACATGGCAGATGAAATTTAGTGCAGAGAAGTGTGAAGTGATATATTTTGGTGGGAAGATTGAGGAGAGGCAATATGAACTAAACGGTACAATTTTAAAGCAGGTGCAGGAAAATAGAGACCTGGGGGTGTATGCACACAACTCTTGAAGGTGGTAGGACAAAAAAGCATATGGAATCCTTGGTTTTATTAATAGAGGAATAGAATAGAAAAGCAAGGAAGTTATGCTAAACCTTTATAAAACACTGGTTAGTCCTCAGCTGGAGTAGTGTGTTCAATTCTGGGCACCACACTTTTGGAAGGCCTTGGAGAGGGTGCAGAAGAGATTTACTAGAATGGTACCAGGGATGAGGGACTTCAGTTATGTGAATAGACTCGAGAAGCTGAGGTTGTTCTCTAGAGCAAAGAAGGTTAAGAGATTTGATAGAGGTGTTCAAAATCATGAATGGTTTTGATACGGTAAATAAGGAGAAACCGTTTCCAGTGGCAGAAGGGTCGGTAACCAGAGGACACAGATTTAAGGTGATTGGCAAAAGAACCAAAGGTGACTTGAGGGAACATTTTTTTACACAGCGAGTTGTTGTGACCTGGAATGCACTGCCTGGAAGGGTGGTGGAACCAGATTCAATAGTAACATTCAAAAGAGAATTGAATAAATGTTTGAAGGGAAAAAATTTAAAGGACTATGGGGAAAGAACAGGGTCGTGGAATTAGTTGGCCATCTCCACCAGAGAGTCAGTACAGGCTCGATGGGCCAAATGACCAGCTCCTGTGCTGTATTAGTCTATGATTATATGAAATCAGCTAGGGATTCCAATTCTTGACCACTGTCCAGTAGAGTTACCAACCCTCCAGGATTATTCTGGAGTCTCCAGGAATTAAAGATTATTCTCCAGGACATTGCAGCAAGAAATCCTGGACAAAAATCATAGGGTTTTTTTTTCATTTTCTTCAAACACTTTTGTTTATTAGTGATAAATATTTGGATGGGTAAAAAAGGCAGTTTGAGTGATGAAGTCTGTTCACTTTCCAATTGTGGAGATGCCGACCCTTCTGCCACTGGAAACGGTTTCTCCTTATTTACCGTATCAGCGCTCCGCAAGCTTGTGATTTCAAATAAAACTGTTGGACTATAACCTGGTGTTGTGCGACTTCTCACATTTGTCCACTTTCCAATTGGTGCAGGAATATGGTCGTGCCCTATGAGGACGGATGTGTGGGGCAATGAATGGCCGGGGGGGGGGGGGGGGGGGGGGGGGGGGGGGGGGGGGAGAGTGGCGGGGGAAGGACAGGGCAGTTGGAGGCGGGAGGTCATATGATGAAATCTCCAGGAATATGTTCAACCAGACTTGGCTCCCCTACAAGCCAGCGATTCCAGATGGAAAGTCTGCAAATGTGGATATTGGATGTGAACCAGCATGTTCAGTGGAGCAGGAAAACAACTGAAAACTTACATTTATGGCAATCACTGGAAGATTCCATGAATCACTATTGTGGATTACACTGGAATGTCTTTCTCACAATTTTTTCATAAGGTTCACCTCCTGTGTACTGGTACTGTACTGGAACCTGGTGCAATACACCAAATACATTAGAAACACAGTACGGTAGGGTACCAGTTTAACAGATTTGTAAAATTATAAATTATGCAATTATTGGACTCCGCTCCCAATGGAGTCAAATGGAACCCTCAAAGTTGCTCTGATAATCATTACAATGATCAACTTTGCAATTCTCCACCATGAAAAGCAATTCCACGCCATAGCAGTATGGCCATTGTGAGAGTCGTAGTTGGAGTGAGGCAGATGGAAGTGTCCTTCTTCTTTTAGCAACAAAGTGGAAACTAAACAAAAAGCACATCCAATTCATTGAGATCAGTCCTGTTCAGTTAAATTTGAACCTCCAGCCTGAAACATTCCTTTAGGACTTCAGACCGAGGAAATGAGCTGCCAGAGGTGATCAGACTTCATCACAAAGCATCAAAGTGAAGCTCCAATGATTTAGGTGTATCAGCTGAATGCTGAGATAGGATTCAAGTTTTAAACGGAGTCCAATGTTAATTATAGATAACAGACAATGAGCTTATTACATACATATATATACACATTTTTAAAGCCTGGATAACATTGCAGAAAGCATTTGGTGTTCTCTTGCAATTGTACATTCTACCACATAAGACCTCAGAATAGGATTTCTGAGCTGTGTAACTAGTTCATTTAGGAGAATAGATTGCAGAGCAATTCATTATCCATCATGTGTTACTATCTTGTTGGTATTGCTTTCCCCCAGCAATGTGGATTCTTTCCCGGTGTAACTTCAGCAGTCCCACAAGGCCCCTTAAACAACATACTGAACCACCCCAAGCACAACATCAAGTCATTTATCCCTATTTCCAGTTATCAGATGAGTTAGTCAGTGTCATTACAGTGTACTGCCCAAAATATTTAACAGCAGTACCACCATAGGAACTATTTCATTTTTATTCCGAAGGAATTGTGAAGTGTGGGAACGTATATAAGTGTGCTCAGGTATGTCTCAGTGTCTGGTTTAACAGACACAACTGTGGAGGCATTTTCCTTCCCAACACTTGAATGGGGAACTTTGTGAACAGATATACACTTACATGAAATTCCCACACTTCAGGATTCCTTCTAATTTGACAATCTAAAAGTTAAGTGGCTCCAATGGTTCTGGCTGTAATTCATGAGAGTGATTGACAAGGAGTTAAATTACTTCATGTGTTCTGGGTGGCTGAATGTATAGTTTATTCAATACAACAACAGCTTGCATTTATATAGCACCTTTAGCATAGTTAAACGTCCCAAGATGCTTCATAAGAAGCTTAATCAGACAAAAATTGACACTGAGCTAAAGGTGACTAAAAGCTTTGTGAAAAAGGTAGCTTTTAAGGAGTGTCTTGAAGGAGGAGAGGCAGTGAGGTTCAGGGAAGGGATTCCAGAACTTAGGGCCGCAGCCACCAATGGTAGGGCGAAAAAAGTGTGGGATTGCTCAGGAGACCAGAGTTGGATAAATGTAGAGCTCGTGGAGGATTCTAGGACTGGAGGTTAGAAATAGGGAGGGGAAAGGCCAAGGAGTCATGCATCTCACTTTGTTCCACCCCTCTCCTCTCCTTGAAAAAAATGTTCTCTACCACCCACCCAAGCCACACATCAAGATTCTTACCGAGATATTCTCACTGCTCTCCTCCCTCAGCACCGAGTGACTTCTCATCCTCGGTGGAAGTTAGGCCACAGTTGAAAGCGCCTTGGGATGTTTTACTGTTATATAAATGCAAGTCATTGTTGGCGTAGAGCAGTACACCAAGGTTCCATAGCTCTGTTCTTAGCCTAACGGAGCAGCTGGGGAGATTGATGGAGCCATGTCAAGTAGTGTGTAGATGTTGTTAGGAGCTGGAGGGGATGGTTTCAATTTTGCTAACAATTAGATAGAGGAAGTTTTGGCTCAGCCAGATCTTAGTTTCAGACAGGGAGTACACCCACAGCCATTTAAAAAAAAAACATATATACTATTCCAAAAGCATTTCTTAAGTTATTTGTTGAATTTTGTAACAGACCTCAAATTCAGCACCAGGCATTTTGCATACAAATGCCCCTGATTGCTATTCCTTGCTTAGAGCCAGACACTTGTGATTGTAGAATAAAATATAAAGCCTGCAAGCTGCCAGGTGAAAAAACCTAGTCATGAGAGAACTAAAGCTAATGTTAAAATCACAGAGGAGCAAGATTTAGAACATTGGCCTACAGCCTCCAACCCACCTACAGGTCACATGGGAGGGTGGAGGCCAAGCCTTCACCACTGCAGTGTACAATGAGCTAGATCACATTATCGGACCATGAGATACTCCTGCAGGAACAGAGGTTAGCTCCCAGAGCTGCCTAATTAAATCTGAACCCAACCTCATTATGTTTCCACAGCATAGCTCTCTCAAGTCTCGATCTTTTCTAACTTTATAGCAATCAAGTCAGAGCCTCACACAGTTCAGATTACATTTGGGCATTATGTTGATGAGACTGCCATCAGATGGTCAAAATTAGCAATCACATTTGATATTAAACAAGGTCATTACAAATTGTGAGGAACAGCAGTTCTGAGGAAGGTTTTCATAACCCAAAAATTTGACTTGTGTTCTCTCGACAATGCTGCTAGACCAGTTGAGTGTTTTCAGTCTTTATTTCAGATTTCTAGCATTTTACTGTTCCCTAGCCCCCAAATTAGAAATTGTGTCAGACTTCAGCTATTATCAAAGCTCTCTGTTCCAGCTTGGACTTTTCCCAACACTTTAGTTTTATGCTCACTTAACAGTTCAGCCTCCATCCCAACTTCTTTTTTCATGTTCACAGGAAACTGTAGTTTCAACAGAAAGACCCGACCCATGCCTCCTGTGCTCAGCAAGGTACACCTTGCTGTGAATGGGAGCAGTGTTTCCCAGGATTATACCAAGTTATGCTCACACCAGAGACTGCACAGGTTGCCCACCTTGCTTTCCTGACCTCCGATAAGCAGAAAACAGCACACTGACCATAAAAATACCACTGGTTGAAGTCTATTTTACATATTTATCTAGAATTTTACAGGAAAGGCTATGAGCATTTTTCAGACATAAACAGTGCAAAAACCTCTGAAGCCATACCCATCAATCTTCCTTCATTAATGCCACAATAATATTGGATTTCATTCTGATGGAATCAGAATCACATCTTGCCGAGGTTTCACTCACATACCTGTTAATTCTTTGGCCAGGTATAATTTATTAGCACCTAAAGTAAAGCTTCTGCATTCTGACTGATCCATAGAACAAACAATCTGACTAAACAGATCACCAGGCTCTAGTCTCCATAGCTTCCATTTTACCTCTAGCTATTTTAAAATATTGAAAATACTGTACGAAATAAAGATGGAAATTGCCCTATTGATCACAGGATGAAAACTGCTTTTGCCATAGTCTCAGTGTAAACTTTTGTTTAAGGTTCAATTTGTTGGCATTCATGAGGAGGGTTTTGTTTTCACAATAAGGTTAAAAAAGACACAAAAATCCTCCTCGGAAGCCAACAAGAGCAAAGTCTATGCTTTCTAAATAAAATTATTAAATTGTGTCTCATCAGGAAGTTTGGCTTGCAAGCTAGAAATTGCTGATCTAAATGTTCTTCCCTTGCAACACTGTTGAACTGCATGGAGATCTTTTCAATACATCATTTTCATAGAATCTACATATTAGGTTTGGATGACACAATGGCTTACAACATTGTGATTTTCTCTCGGAGACCCAGGTTCAAACTGAGCCCAGACTAATGAGATGGAAGTCTCCCACTGATGTAAGGGTTCCACTTGCAATATGAGTGTGACCAGTCTTAACTCAATTCGCAGTGGACATGGGTCCACAGCACAAAAATAGCCATATTTCATGCAAATCAGGAATCTCACTAAAAGAGGGACGGTCTGTTGGAAAATTCACACTGGTGCAATTGGGTGGGGAGACTCTTAAAATTGAAACGATTACACTTTTATGAGGGTTATTATATGCTGTTCTTGATGCAAGAGAGTGCATGGCTTTGACAATGGGAGGGGATAACAAAAATAGAAAATTACACAATTCTCCACCATTCTCATCTCTCATTCTAATGAGCACAAGATTTCACCAAAAACAGTTTTATAAAAACAAGAATCTGAATAGTCCAATATTCAGACTGAAGTTTCTGAATGAAAATCACTTTAAAAAAAAGGGACGATTACAGTAAATAACTACATTGATTGTTCATCACTATTGGCAACAGTGGTTTTCTCCCCCTCCTCTTCTGTGGCTCGTGCTGGGATACAACACCATGAGTGCTGGTGCCTGTGGTCTTTCTTTGTCTGTGAGCCTAGAAAATTAGTGCTGGCAGACGATTCTGAGTGTGGCGAATGGGAGCATCATAGCTGAGCCTCATCATGTCCTTACCTGATTTCCACAAGCACATTGTTCAGTACTGATCATTAGATATTAATTAGATACTGAAGCGCCGGCTGATATTTCCCTCCCTAGCTAATTCTATCGCTCCCATTAGTGCGCTAGCTGAACTAACTCAGCACAGACCACAAATCAATTTTGGGACATTCCTGTTCTATGTGCCCCAGTTCCACTTTAGGTGATACATTCACTTGCTGAGGCAGCAGAGCAGCTCAGTGGGAGCGATTATTTTTAATGATTGATGACCCATTTCAGTGTATAGGTTTATAGAAGCCAAACAGTTCTACACAATGTTAGTATAATTGCTCATCTGGACAACATTGTCCCTTTAACAATACTTCAATGACTCACATTACTGTTAAGTTTATTTCAGCAGGAGCATTGAGAATTCACAGAGGCTTGTTAAATTTTACTGACAGGCTTAGTACAGAGTGCAAGTGTTAAAGAAGGACTGAATTAGTTACAGTTTGTTGTGAAACGTTATTTAATTCTTAATGACCCAGCTTAATTTTTTTTTAAACTTTAACCAGGTTCCTGGTCATTGGACATTTTTTTTATTACAAAGTGAGTTTACTCGATATTTATTATTTTATATTTACAAACCACATAAATTATAAAGTCTCAGTGTTCTTAAAAATATGTGCTGCTTGATAATTTTGGCTAATTATGCAAAGTTAAATAGGCAATGATTTAGGCACTTCATGCAACAGACATTGCATGAATCTCTAAACCACGATGATGGTTACAGTGTGTTACAACATAAAACTATTCTCTTTCTTTGCTCGTTTGCTTCTCTGCAATCAGCTCGTTTGAAGGTTGCCTTCATGCTGCAGGGAAATGCTATGCTCTCCTTCACTTGTCCTTGTACTTTGCAAACAAGCAATACAAGATTCGGATTGTGGCTTTGTCATCCAGATTTACAATATCTATGGGGAAGAAAGGGAAAAAAAAGTGTTTTTTTAATGTTTAATCACAAGATAAATACAGACAAAGAAGGTCACTGAGCCCGTCTTAGCTTCGCTGATCAAAATGAAACTCCCACCATCGCAGTTCCCCAATCAAACCATCCAGCTGTCTCTATGGTTTTCACTTCCCCAACCCTACCTGAAGGTCTACTCCATGTATTGATTATTTATTGCATGAATAAACTTTTCCTGATATCTGACTTAAATTTGTTTTTCACCCATTTGTACCTATACCCCCTTGTCATGTTGTGGCTCCAGAGTTACCTGCTAAATACCATGCTTTTATAAGATCGCCATACAGTTGCCTTCATTCACAAAGAAAGAGCCTCAGTTTCTCCAACGTACCTCATAACTATATCCTCAGAAGTAAGGAACCAAACTTACGACTCTTGTCTGTACCACCTCCTGACCTGAATATTTCCCGTGTCTCAGTGGCTGAAACTGGGACACCGTACTCCAGGTGTGGTCTGACCAGAGCACTATCCCATTTCACCATGACTTGTAGACTACTGATTTAGCAATGTAGTACAGCATTCTGTTTGCTTTGTTTATTGCTGCTCTACATTAGCTAGACATACTAACAGAAAGTAGACTAACACATCCTGCTCTCCTCCTTCATGTAATCTTCCCTTTTCACTTAATAACTTTCCAATATAATTTCAATTCAGCTTCTTCTGTGAAATTGCCTTTAATTTTAACTTATATTTTCAGTGCCATACCATTCCATTGTTTCCCCCAATTAATCTGCTTTATAGTGTTCAACTCTTGTCTTAAACCTTGTCTTGTGACTGCTCTGCATACCTGACAGTATACATCAGCACCTGTGCTGGACATGTATTCCTGTAGCCCAGAGCAACCCATTTAAGAGATAGGGCAAGTCCGTTTGAGGTAAAGGGACTGAGGCTGTACCTTCCTTAGTGCCTTCTACAAGCATGCAATAATTTGTACAATAAATACAAAAATCTGCTCTTAGCTGTAACTTACCAAAGCAGCACACAGATGCACAGTGAAAAGTAAGTAATAGTTCCGTATATTACTCAACTGTTGATGTATCTGGTTTTGTCCTTTATTCTGGTTTGCAAAGTCAGAACTTGATTTTGGCTGTTATGAACATCGTTAAATAAAGTGTTTTAAAAACAAAGGTATCTAATATTGTCTGATCTCCTTGATGTGTTACTGCCTTGTATCTGCACACTGCAGACTGTGGAATCCTGTATACAATAAAGCCGATTCCAGTTGGTCTGTAGTCTATGTACAGGACACAGATGTAAGAAGCAGGTTAATGACCAGTGTCAATGCTAATCTGTTCCAACTGTTTCTCCTCTAATAATATACTTGTCATTTCTAATTCCTGGGGACAGTGCTCAGTTTTAAATATATATTGTTTAAATCAAGGGATTAATTGCGAGCTTCACCTGGAATCATTTAGTTAATAGTATATCACCGTTAAATGAGTTAATGCTTCTCTTCAGAATGGCAGTGATCTGTGGCATCAACCAAGTACAGGACTTTAGATTGAAGAGAGGGAATTACTAAAACATTAAACAAGCACTGGAACTGCCTAACCCGGCCGTCTTCTGGGTTGGGAGTTTGCAAGATCGATACCTCACTCTACGTTTCAGTTTACAATAAACCTTTGTAATTGGCTATTTAGACCTGATGTTGCCATTGCAGTCCATAAGTGCTAAAACAAAAAAGATGGTTGAAATGGGATTACTGAGGACGAATACTTTCTATATAAAGTCTTTCCTCCAGTTGATTCATTTTCATTCAGGTAAATTCAAGAAGAATCAGACATAAACGTCTCCAGTTCCCCAATCAATAACAATGTTTCCAATCTATGTTAACTAAGCCTCAAGTGGGCAAAACTATATTCTGCTCTGTTACGAACCAAGTAAGCCCAATTCAAATGGATTCCAGTTTCTGGCAAGGCTAAAATTCATCGTTACAGCAACACCGATGGAACTAAAAACAATGTGCGTGTGGCTGCTGTGAGATCTCCACATCTCACAGTCCAGGATCTCAAATACACAACAAGAAAGAAAGCATCGCAACAGCTATTCTACTGCACCATATTAATAATACTGAACTATCAGGCTTTACAAAGTGAGAAAAGGGGCCTCCTTATTTTTCTAAATGTTCACTGACCTTCAGGATTGACTGGATACTTCAACAGTCCTCTCTCTTCAAGAAGTTCCAGTGCAAAAGTGACATTGTGAAGCTGCAATCGAGTAGAGCAGATGTTATAAAAATGTGTCTGTGTGTGCAGGGGAGGGGAAGATGTCAGGATTTCATTCAAGACCATGAGAAATAATCAAGTGAGGATGAAAATTTAGATTATATCCTAAATTTGGTTCCCAGACTTTTGTAGAAATTAGCCAGTTTTTTCCCCCCCTGAATTCAATTTAGCCCAACTAAGCAGAAGATCAGGGATTCAGAAACTCATTAAGCTGAAACTATCAGCTGTGAATCTGGCCGCCAAGAAAGAGGTATACTTCAAACAGGCATTTTAGAACCTTCCCATCACTTCAACCTCAAACTGCACAGATGAGCTGGGTAAGTCACATATTGAGTAAAACGAAGATCTACGATATGGAAATTTACAGTTCTATATAAAGTCTAATTTACATGGTTTACACATGTAGTACCAATCACAACACACCAGCAAGCTGTGCTGCAGTGTGATGGGAAGCAGGTTTGCACCCATGATTCACCGCAAGATGGCTGTCTATGGGAGGCGCTGAACAGAAGGGCAGAGCTTCTGCCCAATTGGGAGGGCAATTTACCGATTGAGTCGACCCCACACTGCTTGCGTTCCTATCAGAAACCTGCAAGAGGTTGTTTGCTTCCCTTTCAACTGGGGAGCTACGCATGGTATTGTGGTGGAGGGTTCGAGAGAGCAAAAAGACTAAAAAGGAGACATGTAGGAGAGAGGGATTTTAGAAAACTCACCCTTTCCTTCTGATCTGAGGGACTTAAAAAATATTCACTTAGATTAATGAAATAGCCTTCCAGCTGCCCAATTAATAGAATCAGGATCACCCCGTTGGAAAACTGGTGAAAAATAATAATGGAGAGAATCCAGTTAGGACAGAAGATCAATTGGTCTATTTTCAGATAATGAACATATAACTATTGTTTCGATGCAACAAAATTCTGCTCTAGGCTGACTAAAGCACTGTATTAG
The DNA here is from genome assembly GCA_030390025.1 of Squalus acanthias. Classification (NCBI taxonomy): domain Eukaryota; kingdom Metazoa; phylum Chordata; class Chondrichthyes; order Squaliformes; family Squalidae; genus Squalus; species Squalus acanthias. Next base: position 76,242,799 of record CM059435.1, on the reverse strand, counting down.
TCACAATGTATAAGAGAGTGAAATAAGAAATTAAACTATATTCAAAATATTTAGCTGTTGAAACCAGTCACTCCGTAAACTGGATGATCTTACAGACATTATTATTCTGTAATTTTAAAACTTTTTTTTTTTTACTTCCAAGCATCAGCAGCTTGTTTGCAGATGATACTAAAATCGGCTGTGTGGTTGATACTGAAGAAGGAAGCTGTAGACTGCAGGAAGATATCAATAAATTGGTCAGGTGGGCAGAACAGTGGCAAATGGAATTCAATCCGGAGAACTGTGAGGTAATGCATTTGGGGAGGGCTAACAAGGAAAGGGGATACACATTAAATGGTAGGACACTGAGTAGTGTAGAGGAACAAAGGGATCTTGGAGTGCATGTCCACAAATCCCTGAAGGTAGCAGGCCAGGTAGATAAGGTGGTTAAGAAGGCATACGGAATGCTTGCCTTTATTAGCTGAGGCATAGAATACAAGAGCAGGGGGTAAAACACTAGTTAGGCCTCAGCTGGAGTACTGCGTGCAGTTCTGGTCACCACATTACAGGAAAGATGTGATTGCACTGGAAAGGGTACAGAGGAGATTTACAAGGATGTTGCCGGGAGTAGAGAATCTTAGCTATGAGGAAAGACTGGATAGGCTGGGTCTGTTTTCCTTGGAACAGAGGAGGCTGAGGGGAGACCTTATTGAGGTGTATAAAATTATGAGGGGCATAGATAAAGTGGATAGAAAGGACCTATTTCCCTTAGCAGAGGGGTCAAAAACCAGGGGGCACAGATTTAAAGTAATTGGTGGAAGGTTTAGAGGGGATTTGAGGGGAAATTTCTTCACCCAGAGGGTTGTGGGGGTCTGGAACTCACTGCCTGAAAGGGTGGTAGAGGCAGGAACCCTAACCACATTTAAAAAGTACTTGGATGTGCACTTGGGATGCTCTAACCTGCAGGGCTACGGACCAAGAGCTGGGAAGTGGGATTAGGCTGGATAGCTCTTTGTTGGCCGGCGCGGACACGATGAGCCGAAATGGCCTCCTTCCGTGCTGTAACTTTCTATGATTCTATGGATGCACCTGGCAGGTTAGCTGCACTCTGGGAGGATGCAGTAACCACACAGTTAATGGTTACAGATCATGGGGGTAATCACACAGTACTGTCCGCACCTCGCTCCAGAGGCACAATTTCTATCTTCTTCAGTGTATTTTTCCCAAACCTGATGGTGCTAATTCAAGCTGGGTTATGATTCTAAAGGTACTCATAACGTCACAACCCTTGGGCATTCAACCACTTGGCCGCTTGTTGTGTGTGAGCTTAGACAGTGATTTTTACAGGCTATTAAACTAAGGGAGCATCAGAGCCAAGCCTGCTCCTGTCCTCGCCCAACAGACACACAAGAAGTCACTGAACTGTAGAATCCTATTTGCTTTTTCCCACCCTAACTCAGGGCACCGAGGCCTTTTGCAGCATTCCTACCACAGCACTAGTTAAATCAGTTCACTCAGCACCTGCCTGGACTGTATGGCTCAATTCCACACTGGGTAGAGCTTTTGCCCACGGAGTCACCAGGGGATCAGTGTTTAGGCTGCTTCTATTCACATAAATAGAAGATAGTGGTGCAATATGATGATTTTCACAATCAAGGCCTACCACGTAACTCATAGTGATACTTCTCAAAAGTCTCAATGGAAGCCATAGTCCGTACTTTATATTTTTTTACTGTACGGTGTCAGCCATGGCTCAGTTGGTAGCACTCTCGCCTTTGAGTCAGAAGTTTGTGGGTTCAAGTCCCACTCCTGAGACTGGAGCACATAATTCAGTGCAGTACTGAGGGAGTGCTACATTCTCAGAGGTGCCGTCTTTCGGATGAGATGTTAAACTGAGGCACTGTCTGCCCTCTCAGGTGGACATAAAAGATCCCATGGCACTATTTCAAAGAAGAGCAGGGGAGTTCTCCCCGGTGTCCTGGCCAATATTTATCCCGCCACCGACATCTTTAAAAGGTGATGATTTGGTCATTATCTCCTTGCTGTTTGTGGGAGCTTGCTGTGCGCAAATTGGCTGCCACTTTTCCTACATTAAAACACTGACTGCACTTCAAAAGTACTTCAATAGCTGAAAAACACTTTGGGAAGTCCTGAGGTCATGAAAGGCGCTTTATAAATGAAAGTCTTTCTTTTTACTTTGTTTACAAGTAAAACAAAAGAGATTTTCATTTTTATAGTCCTAAACATTCAGTTGGAATTCATTTCAGAATAATACTGTCCACAATGAACACTTCCGGCATGTCTGCAAACCTCTTCTGTACTCAGCTGCAGCTAATTATAGCCCAATGGGCAGTCCAGAAACCTCAGCTGCAATATGAGAGACCTAACTTTTGCTTTCAAAAGCTATAAAACATTTAAGTGTGGCTTACAGATCTGGCAGGACAGTATAAAAATTGTTAAAAATATTTTTTAATGGTCTCAATTGCATTCCAACTAGTCCTGACCTATGCTCAATGTCCCCAGGACTAAGGCTGCCCACATAACTAACAAGTGACAAAACCATTTCTGGGTTGTGCTCAGCCTGACGAGTAGAGAAACACCACAAATAGACTGAGTTGTGGGTGAGCTGTAATGGAGAACATCTGAAATGGTTTTTCAACTTGAAAAAATGAATTTCAGCAAGTTCCTTTTGAAAATCAGTTGAAGCATCTTTATGGAACTATTTTGAGAACGCAAAGTTACATCTTCAGAAGTGCAATTCTTATTTTATTCACAAAGATTACACTATGAGTCTGTTTCAATGAGTTTTGAACTTGACCTGCCCACTGCTCTCTGTCACTAAACAGGCAGTTCTATAGACAGCCCAGGTCTTTACTGGACACGCTCAATACATCAACAGGGTTTTCATCCCATAAAGCGGAAATTCAATGTATACGCTGCTGTCTGTGCTTCCCCTTCAAAATGGCAACATACTTCTTCATTGAATGCATTATAATCTATAGCAAATGCCTTAGATTTTCCACCATTTGACTATGAATGGGTGAAAAATCTAGAGGTCGCACAACACCAGGTTATAGTCCAACAGTTATATTTGAAATCACAAGCTTTCGGAGCTATCGATTGCCCCTTCCTCAGGTGAAGCCCAGGGTATTTAAAAAATATACAGACCTGTGTGTTGAGGTCCTTCACAACCACACCTAAAGTTCCCAGATGTTTGTTAGCAAAATGAAGCATTGCCTGAAAGAAGAAAGAAATGCAGTTTAACTCTGCACAAACATGAAGTTAAGAAACATTTGCTCAGCCCAAAGCGTTTGTGCACCACTAAAACTTGCATCACTAAGCTTGAGCATCAGCACCTGATGAGGCAGTTTTCACACCTAAACAATTGCGCTCGTCACACTGATTGGCAACACCAGATGAGGTGCAAAAGTCTCTGATTCATCACTGAGTTGGTTACTAGGCAATTTTCACACCTAGACAAAACATTTGTAAAAAGAGCAAAACACATGGATTGGCAAAAAGGCCTTAGGGTATTTGCTTTAGCGAGGCAGTACAACACTGAAATGAATAAATCCAGACTATTCAATTCATGCAACCAATTTATTCATTTATGTTAAACATTTAACAGGGACAGCTGTCAATGGAAAAGATAAAAGTGAGAAGTCGCACAACACCAGGTGACCTGACGAAGGAGCAGCGCTCCGAAAGCTTGTGATTTCAAATAAAACTGTTGGACTATAACCTGGTGTTGTGCGACTTCTCACTTTTGTCCACCCCAGTCCAACACCGGCATCTCCGCATAATGGAAAAGATAGAAAGGGGATTTATGCATGGAGATTTTATTCTCATAAACTGCATTTCTTTCTTCTTTTAGGCAATGCTTAATTTTGCTAACAAACATCTGGGAGCTTTAGGTGTGGTTGTGAAGGACCTCAACACACAGGTCTGTATATTTTTTAAATACCCTGGGCTAGATTTTTCACCCATTCATAGTCAAATGTGTTATTCTTTTGCCTATTATTCATTTTTCAGGATAGGCGCACCAACGTCAGTGTTCTTGCTCAGGCCAACATCCCCAGCATCGAAGCTTTGACCATGCTCGATCAGCTCCGATGGACGGGTCACATTGTCCGCATGCCCGATACGAGACTCCCAAATCAAGCGCTCTACTCGGAACTCCGGCACGGCAAGAGAGCCCCAGGTGGGCAGAGGAAACGCTTCAAGGACACCCTCAAAGCCTCCTTGAAAAAGTGTAACATCCTCACCGACACCTGGGAATCTCTGGCCCAAGACCGCACAAAGTGGAGGAGAAGCATCCGGGAAGGCGCCGAATACCTCGAGTCTCTTCGCTGGGAGCAAGCGGAAGCCAAGCGCAGGCAGCGCAAGGAGCGCACGTCAACCCAAGCACCCCGCCCACCTGCCCCTTCAACCACCGTCTACCCCACCTGTGACAGAGACTGTAGGTCCCGCATTGGACTCATCAGTCACCTGCGAACTCATTTTTTATGTGGAATAAAGTCATCCTCGGTTCCGAGGGACTGCCTATGATAATGATGATTATTCATTTAATAGCCAGGAGAAGAAAGAACATGGGTCTGCCTGCCTACACCTCCCCACACACAGTGCGTGCGTGTGTGTGTATGCATGTATGGGGACTCGCATAAGGACAGGATCAACTCTGAGGGTGATGGTTAAATAGCCTGTCAATATTCACCACCTAGGCCCACCCATAAAGGAGAGAACTTGGGTGAGTTACTGGAGAGCTGCTGGTATCTATGGAACTGTATCCCAACAACAACAACAACTTGCATTTATGTAGCATCTTTAACATTGTTAAAAATCCTAAGGAGGAGTCAAAATCCTTGCAGGGGGAATTGGAAAATATAAAAATAATGGAGAACAGCATGAGAAGAAATAGAACTCAACTGGAAGTGCAATACCTGTTGCACTGTTTTCACTTTGTCAGGACCGAGCTTAAACAGATCATTAATGCCATCAGCTTCTAAAAACAGAACGAATACATATCAGAATAATATCACTGCACAGCTTGGAGTTCTTACTGTGAGATAAAACAAGTACTTGAGATTTGAATTTGAAAGCACTGAGACTCTTTTCTAATACAACTCATTTGAACATGCTGTAAGCCACCAATCTTAATTTTTTAAACTAAGAACTCCTGGCCTTGAAAGGAGAACAGTCATTTAAATCAATCTGAAATATTACCATAAAATGACATTGAAAAATAAATAAAACAGTGAGGAATCGCACAAAACTAGCTGTTCAAATGTGCTCCAATGTAATACTGTGTCTGCCTATGGTTGCGTAATTCAGCACGTAAAAAGGTTAAAATAGTTCAGAAAGTTACCAACATTTCATTTAAATGTGTCATTGAGTGTGCTAACCGAGGGGAGACAGATTTGATGCTATTGATCACTACAGACATGGTCAGTCCATGGGTACATAAGGACCTTTAAAATCAGTTTCTATTGTTAATTTAAAAGCCCAGGGTTCTTTGGGTGTTTTTCAGTTTTTCATCAAAAAGGAGAAAATCAGAGGGGAAAAATTAGAGCTTACAACAGTATAAAAGAGGTATAAATGTGCTCAATGTAATGTACTTTACCATGATTATGAAATACTGTTAAACTATTTCAGCAATAAAATACATTTCTCGCATTTGTCAATGGCCTGTACACTGTAAAATGTTTAAAGTAGCACATCACCACCATAGGGTCTTAAAAAGCAGCTATTTTTAAACTGACAAATATGAAATAGTTGATACTAAAATTAAATTTTGCAGCTTGTGCTTTGATCAGTATCTTTGTATGCAGTGAATCCTTTTTGTTATAAGCATAGCGTAAAGGACTTGCCTCAATTTACCTCCCTTCAAGTATCTGAAAGTCGAGTCCCAGGAAGCACATGCATTGCATTAGTGACATCATTGCACACATCATCACTAATGCGGTATAGGCATCAAGGGGTATGGGGAGAGAGCGGGAATATGGTATTGAGATAGAGGATCAGCCATGATCATATTGAATGGCGGAGCAGGCTTGAAGGGCCGAATGGCCTACTCCTGCTTCTATTTTTCTATGTTTCTATGTCTATGTTACCGAGGCCTGGGAGAATTTGGTTTTTTTTTTGCAGGTCAAAATTTAGTAGAAATTATTTCTTTTTAAACACACCCAGCAACTTGGAAACATCAGAGAATTTGTCAGTGGAAATTGTTAAAGCCTGATTTTAAGGGTCTCTGTATGTACGTTATAAAATAACACCTAGCTTTAAAACAGGGACTTTACAGACTCCTTCACATAACTGTCAAATCAGCAGAGATTTCCTTTAAAAGTAAGGATCAGTGATACAGTGAACCTAAGGACACAGTTCCTCAATGCCACAGACACTAAGGCAGAAGAAAAGCAGCTATTATAGGGTTTATGGAATTAAATTATGAGCTGTTGTCTGTTCTCAAGTTCACAGGGTGTTTAAAAACCATTTGAACTTTGTTCTCTAGTTTAAAGTCCTCAATTAGATTACAGCCTCCCTGTCCATGTGCCATATTAAGTTGCAAAAATGTTAACAACACGGCTGGACCCAACAGTCAGTGAAGTGTTAATATGGATTATAATCCCAGGAAATATCTTACCTGATGTTTGGTTGTGTTCTGTATCATCACTATTCAAAAAAAACATAAATTAATTTAAATAACTTTAAAAAAAAAAGCAAAACCAATTCACTTGGTTCATGAGTAAAACACTGATATTTATTTACAATCAGAGTCCAAGCCAGCCAAGTGGAGTCACCATGCTCAGAATGCACGATGAGGAGGTACAGCAATGCCCCATTCCCGAACCAGGTGTAGTAAACAAAACAGGTTAGTCCTGAACCTTCTAACAGAAGGGAGTGTTTGAAAATGATCCATTTAAAAGTACCACTTATGTTGTTAAAGAGGGTGCAGCACCTTGAAAAGCTGTTATTTATCAAGCTTAGGTACAATGAGGTTCAAAGCAGAGCAAAGCCCGACCTGCTCAGGCTCAGCCTCAACCCCAAGTTCAGAAGTCCATCATCTACTGCACCAGTGTGACACTTTCCCATTTCTCACACCAGATATCCTACCAGCTCTGAGTGAGATTGCCATTGTAGAACCAAATTAAGCACAGTTTTTTGCTGTGTATACATTTGCACAAGGAGTTGGGCCGAGACTGGCCAAACTCATTTCATGATTCTGCCATCCCCATTTGCAACATTTTATCTCTCCTGCGTTCAATCCTAGCACAGACTGTCCCTTTCGTTCCTTCCTCCCCTCCCTCCACCCCTTTCCTTGCCCCTACACCTGCTTAAAACCTGTTACATCTCCAACTTTTACCAGTTCTGACGAAGGGTCACAGACCTGAAACGTTAACTCTGTTTCTCTCTCCATGGATGCTGCCTGGCCTGCTGAGTGTTTCCAGCATTTTCTGTTGTTATTTCATTTCATGTCTGTTGGTCTTAAGCATCATTACAGCCAACAGATCGAGGAGCTTTTCAGTCCATCAGCCTGAGCCAGATTCAAAACTAGGTCCCTGATGATATGATAGTGGGATGATCCACTGAACCACCTAGTCTACTGTAAACATGTAACAAATGAACAAACTCATACGTGAAAACCATCATAGATTCACATTCACCTGTAATGCATATAAACTATGATTTATTTACACTCATAGAAGAAATGATCTAACTTGAACTGAAAAAAGTGGGAAAATAAGCCTAAGCACCAACATAAAAACAGAAAATGCTGGAAACACTCAGCAGGTCAGGCAGCATCTATGGAGACAGAAACAGTGTTAACGTTTCAGGTCGATGACCTTTCATCACTAACATGCCTCTCTTTGATCACTCTCACAATCGCCCATATTCTTATACAAACCTGATATTTGAAATTTCCACATATTGAATATTATTGGAGTGTGAATAATATTTTAAGTGATATAAGATTATACACCTTACCTTTGCTCTGTGATAAATTCCAAGTGTTTCGCTGTCTTTATTCCTGTTTTGTCAACCTAGCAAAAGAAAATTCATCAATTTTAAATCTTGTTTATATTTATAAATATCCCAAAAGGTTTCCCTCCACAGAAAAAGGAATGTAAAGCTATGGGTAAATAGTTTGCTATGGAGTTCTTTGAAAAACTAATTTTTCAATGATCTTTGTTTGTAGGACTCCACTGAATGGAGCCAACGAATTGCCCTGATGTAGGGCTGGAAGATTCTTTTCAGCACATCTATTCTACAGCATTTGGATCAGTGTTTAACAGTCTTATGGAAATTAATTTTTAGTGTTATTGTTTCTCCTTAGAGTCTCCGACAAACATTAGCATACTACTCTTTCACTGCTGGAACCTAGGTTGAAATCCAGCCCAGTGTGAAAGTCTCCTCTCTCTCTCTCTCGGCTGATTTGGTCAGACACGAAGTTGGAGTGGGAAATGGAAAAGTCAGGCTGGTGCAGAAAGGGACCCTCTTTTGAAGAAAAGGCATATTGTTGGGGTGGGGGTTGGGAGCTTTATGCTGTGCCTGACTTCTAAATCTATTCCGGAGTGCTTGATGCTGACACCAGATTAAAAAGTGGTAAATAACATTTTTACAGGGTAGATGCTAGGAGGATGTTTCCCCTAGTTGGGGGGAGTCTAGAACCAGGGGTCACAGTCTCAGAGTTTAGGACTGAGATGAGGAGAAATTTCTTCACTCAGAGGGTTGTGAATCTTTGGAATTCTCTACCCCAGAGGGCTGTGGATGCTCAGTCGTTGAGTATATTCAAGACAGAAATCGATAGATTTTTGGATATTAAGGGAATCAAAGGATATGGGGATAGTGCGGGAAGGTGGAGTTGAGGTAGAAGATCAGATCTTATTGAATGGCGGAGCAGGCTCGAGGGGCTGAATGGCCTACTCCTGCTCCTGTTTATGTTTATTGTTCATTTTTATTGTGTAAACTATCTTTTAAACTGGGCCCTAATAATTTAACATGCAGGAATTTCTGGTTTGCAGCATAGAAATTCTTGGCCACCCCCCCTATATCTCCCCCTCCAAATCAAGTCTTTTAGCTTCAGGTTTTAAAATCCTATTTGAATTCTACCTACAGAGCCAGAACTGTAACAACTAAACACCGCTGAAGGAAACGTCACTTAAAACAGCACAAATTACATGCTTTAATTCAAGTTTTTTTTCCAATAATGCACATTCATGGACTCATGGACTGTTGAATTCTAGAGTATTTGTTATTGGGACCTTTTAAAAAAAAATGTACTGCAATTCTACTTGCTCAGAAATCAAAGTACTCTAAGGGGTGCAGTATTTTTTTTGTCAGCATTGTTTTATAAAGGAGCCAAATCCTGTGATCACACTATAGAGCAGTGTTTTATTTAGTGCATTATGTGCTTCCGCAGAAAAAGCAGAAGTTGCTGTTGGGCAAGATAAAGCAAAACACAGTTTCCTGAGAGCATCTGTCCCTTAAAGGGGTGTTCCTGCAGCAAGTCTTTAGCACTAATTCAATTTGCCAGACTGGCAAGTTTAAATGGATAAAAGGGAAAAGATCTCCTTGGCTCCGGGCTCAGGTTGTGGCGAGTTAGTTGCTAAATTTCATCTGTAAGCAATGGTCATAATAATTATGCTTGCCAGCTTGTTTTTTTTTAACAGAGCAAGTTAAAACCAGCTAGATGTATTGCTGGTCTTTTTCAGTTCTGCAATTTCCTATGTGCCTATTTTGCATTGTAATCACATTTTGATTGACATTATTGTTCACAAGAAATAACTGGTAGTAGGAAGTAACAAGATGGCGTTAAAACCCCACAGAGGTGGATCTATGGCTGCTTTCAAGTCAAATATTTTTTTGACAGATCCCAACCATGTTTTACCAAATACTCAATAAGGAGGAGGGTTCTTGGCCTAGAAATGATCTTCAAACTGGAGACTCCTAACTAAAGCATTTAATGTGTCTGTTAGCAATTTTAAAAAAAAATTGAGGGTTATAAGCAGGACCACTGGTTTATAGTGATTCAGTAAATTAAATTCTGATTTAGTACATGGGATTTGCGGATTTTACCAGTGATTCCGTCGGTTTATAATTAGGGCCTGTGGTTTATGGTGACTAACTAAATCAAATTTTGTTTTTATTACACAGATTTACAGGAATTTCACCTGTGTTGTGAATCACATTCTGCAATGCTGTCCATTTTCCTGTGAAAAACACAAACCACTAAAGTGGCCTTGGTTAACAGAACAGATGGAGCTCACATGAGGAGTTCTGATGAAGAGGGCCCTTCAGCCAACTCTCTGTCTTCCTACTACAGCATCTAGCTGTTTATTAAGTAAATCTACAACCACCCTTCGTGGCAACCTGTTCCAGCTATTAATCACTCTCTGTAAACAAGTACTTTTTAACATCTGACCTAAATTTGTCCTTTATAATCCTGAACCTATACTTTCTTGCCTTGCTGTATCTGAAAATATTGTTCCAGGTTTTCTTTCCCTATCCCTTTAAGTATCTTATATTTCTCTTGATGAATGCTCGATTATCAAGCTCCGTTTCCTCTGATGACTAAATGCTGTGTGGAACTCGATGGTTGCTGAGCCGCTGGGAAATATCATGCCAAGGAAGGTCAAGGAATTCTGCAGCTTTGTTTCTTGCCTTTGGAAGACAAGGAGGGAGTTTGCAAATCTTTCATCAGTAGATGAAAGGGCGGGATAGAGTTCATGATGAGGAGAGTTGTGCATGGTCTAGTGGAAGGAGTGCACTTGAGGGCCCAAACAGTCATTTCTTGTTCCATGTTTCTCATGTTCTTTTATCAAGAAAACATGCAATACGTTTTTAATGTGTGGAGCAGACCGGCTGAAAAAGAATTCCATTGCCACAGAATTACCTGGTTACAGCACAGGAATCCACAGGAACCCTCAAACTGATTATTTTCAAAACAAATCAACAAAGGATGGGTTGTAGCAATGGCACGCTGTGCTCTCCCTTCCTCATCAGGAGAGAGAAGAAAACAAAGGAATAGAGGAAAATTAGAGAGACATGTTCCTCCCGCAGGTTTCTCGTATGGATGCTCTCGGATGACTAGGTCACAGTGCCACTAGAAAAGGATTAGGAGTATGTTACCTAGCTAGCTTCTTAATGAAGAAACCAGTGGACTGAGGAGAAAGGAAAGGATTTGATACCTTCACACACAGTGTAAAAAATATACACAAGAAACTAGACAGGGCAGGATTAATGTCGGTTAAGTACGCATCATTCATTGTATGTGATCATGCATTGATTTTACTCTCAATACCTGCAATCACCCTGAATGGATTCCTGGCCACACCAACAACACTGCAAAAGAATTACTGTTGAAATAAACTTAAAATCAAATCAGAACAAGTTAACCTCTCTTTCTTTGGTTTCCATAGTTACCTCAATGATCAATGTTTCCACGCAAACATTTTGTGGAAGGGGAATGTCAGGTTTGAAGTGCTTCACAATGGCAACCAAGAGATGTAAAGTGGAGACCAAGTCCTTTTTATGGATTACTGAAAGTCAAAGGAAACAATGGCTGACAATGGAGAAAACAATAGCTTTGACTTGAGATACTGTACATACACATGAGCGAACACGGTTTCCAAATCATTATTCTGCACCTCTGAGGAGCTGGGGCTGTGCGAGGTGTACACAAATATTACAACCTGCTGGTATTTTCATGCTACTTTCCCTTAATATGTGTCCCTCAGCTTCCACTCATGACTTGCCCATCTGTGGGATGTTGACTGAGTTGGGAATTAGTGTCATTCCCACTTTTTTTGCTATCTAGGAAAATGAGGTTTTTTTAGCCTCTCTTCTGGTAGAGAAGTACTTGTCTTCCACTTCACAACTACACACAACAGCATGGTTAAGATCAGAAGCTCACCATTTGCAGAGCTCCATCCCACCACTCTGTGAGCCAGATGTGTTGCTACTTCCTTGAGCGGCCATCAACCAAAACACTGGTTGGGATTTTGGTTCTGAACAAAACATCAGTCAGTAACAGAGGGGTACAGCATGGCAAAAGAGTAGCTCCTTTTCACAATGTGATTGTCAAATGTCATCTGAATACCCTTTGTTTTGACACATACATATTTTATATATGCATAAATACACACATTATATATACACACACACACACACATATACATCTCGGATGAGATGTAAAACCAAGGTCCTGCCTGTCCTCTCAGGTGGATGTAAAAGATCCCATGGTACTATTTCGAAAAAGGGCAGGGGAGTTATCCCTGATGTCCTGGCCAATATTTATCCCTCAATCAACATCACTAAAATACAGATCCTCTGGTCATTGTCACATTGCTGTTTGTGGGAGCTTGCTGTGCACATATTGGGTGTCACGTTTCCTACATTACAACAGTGACTACACGTCAAAAAGTATTTCATTGGCTGTAAAGCACTTTGGGACATCCTGTGGTCATGAAAGGCGCTATATAAACGCAAGTCTTTTTTTCTCAGACAGCCTCACTGCTGGTCAGAACAGTTGTAAATCACAGAACTCTTCTCTGGCTGACACTCAAGACTGTTTAATTAACTCAAGATGGACACTCTGGGTAAACAAGCTTCCCACAGTAATATAATCTCAACCCCTTTGAAGATATACTGAAAAAACAATAAATAACTGTATCGCTCAGTTATATTAGATTAACAGCCATGCAAGGGTTATCAATTAGTTGGAATGCTTAATCACCCAAATACAGTTGGCACTTCCAGTAAAGAATGATGACATCTCGCAGCCTGACCATCTGCACTTAAATTGTGCAACTGAGAAAATTGAATAGACCACCACATAAGCAACAAGATGTCATGAAGTGCTTCTTAACAAAAGTGCATCTGAAGTGACCCGATTTGCATGCTCGATTGTGGCGTGAATTGCCACTCTCTTGCACGAAATAGCTAGCCACGATTGATCTTAACCCTGTGTGACCTGTTCTAACATCTCCATATGCTGTTTCCAGTAATAAGAAATACAAGTGAAAATGTTTTTGTCGCACAGGGAGAGAGAGAGATAGACATGCAGATAGACAGACACGGATACAGAGAAAGACATGCACAGATACACGTGGAGGACTCCAATCACAAAACACTGAACTCAATGGCCCTGAATTCGCGGTCAGTATGATGGCGTACCAGTGTCATAGAGTCATAGAGTTATACAGCACAGAAAGAGGCCCTTCGGCCCATCGTGTCCGCGCCGGCCATCAAGCCCTCTCTATTTTAATCCCATTTTCCAGCACTTGGTCCGTAGCCTTGTATGCTATGGCGTTTCAAGTGCTCATCTAAATGCTTCTTGAATGTTGAGGGTTCCTGCCTCTACCACCCTTTCAGGCAGTGAGTTCCAGATTCCAACCAGCCTCTGGGTGAAAAAGTTTTTCCTCAAATCCCCTCTAAACCTCCTGCCCCTTACCTTGAAACTATGCCCCCTGGTTATTGACCCCTCCACTAAGGGGAAAAGTTTCTTTCTATCTACCCTATCTATGCCCCTCATAATTTTGTACACCTCAATCAGGTCCCCCCTCAGCCTTCTCTGCTCTAAGGAAAACAACCCCAGCCTGTCCAGTCTCTCTTCATAGCTGAAGCGCTGCAGCCCAGGTAACATCCTGATGAATCTCCTCTGCACCCTCTCCAGTGCAATCACATCCTTCCTATAGTGTGGCAACCAGAACTGCACACAGTATTCCAGCTGTGGCCTAACTAGCGTTTTGTACAGCTCCATCATAACCTCTCTGCTCTTATATTCTATGCCTCGGCTAATGAAGGCAAGTATCCCATATGCCTTTTTAACCACCTTATCTACCTGCCCTGCTGCCTTCAGGGATCTATGTACATGCACACCAAGGTCTCGCTGATCCTCTGTCCTTCCTAGGGTCCTACCATTCATTGTGTATTCCCTTGCCTTGTTAGTCCTCCCAAAATGCATCACTTCACACTTTTCAGGGTTAAATTCCATTTGCCACTGTTCTGCCCATCTGACCAACCCGTCTATATCGTCCTGTAGCCTGAAGCTTCCCTCCTCGCTATTTATCACCCCACCAATTTTCGTGTCATCTGCGAACTTAATGATCATACCTCCTACATTCATATCTGAATCATTAATATACACTACAAACAGAGGACCCAGCACCGATCCCTGCGGTACACCACTGGACACAGGCTTCCAGTCACAAAAACAACCTTCGACCATCACCCTCTGCCTCCTGCCACTAAGCCAATTTTGGATCCAGTGTGCCAAGTTGCCCTGGATCCCATTGGCTTTTACCTTCTTGACCAGTCTCCCATGCGGGACTTTGTCAAAAGCCTTACTGAAGTCCATGTAGTCTACATCAACTGCACTACCCTCATCCACAAACCTAGTCACCCCCTCGAAAAATTCAATCAAATTGGTCAGACATGATCTCCCCCTGACAAAGCCATGCTGACTATCCTTGATTAATCCTTGCCTCTCCAAGTGGAGACTAATTCTGTCCCTCAGAATTTTTTCCAATAATTTCCCTACCACTGATGTTAGGCTCACTGGCCTGTAATTCCCTGGTTTATCCCTACTACCCTTCTTGAATAATGGTTCTACGTTAGCTGTTCTCCAGTCCTCTGGCACCTCCCCTGTGGCCAGAGAGGTTCTGAAAATTTGTGTCAGAGCCCCTGCAATCTCCTCCCTTGCCTCACACAGCAGCCTGGGATACATCTCGTCTGGACCTGGGGATTTATCCACTTTTAAGCCTGCTAAAACCGCTAATACCTCCTCCCTCTCAATACTAATTTGTTCAAGTATATCACAATCCCCCTGCCCGATTTCTATGCCTATATCGTCCTCCTCCATCGGGAACACAGATGCAAAATATTCATTTAAAACTCCACCTACATCTTCTGGCTCTACACACAGATTGCCACTTTGGTCCCTAATGGGCCCTACTCTTTCCCTGACTATCCTCTTGCCCTTAATATACTTATAAAACACCTTGGGATTTTCCTTTATTTTGCCCGTGTTATTTCATGCCCCCTCTTCGCTCTCCTAATTTCTTTTTTAAGTACCCCCCTGCACTTTCTATACTCCTCTAGGGCTTCCACTGTTTTTAGTCCTTTGTATCTGCCAAAAGCCTCCCATTTTTTCCTAATTCATTCTCGTATATCCCTTGACATCCAGGGTTCCCTGGGCTTGTTGGTCCCACCCTTGACCTTTACGGGAACATGTTGCCGTTGTACACTCTCTATTTCCTTTCTGAAAGACTCCCACTGCTCTGATGTGGATTTTCCTACAAGTAGCTGATCCCAGTCCACTTTGGCCAGATCCTGCCTTATCATATTAAAATCGGCCTTCCCCCAATTTAGAACCTTTATCTCCAGTCCATCTTTGTCCTTTTCCATGACTACCTTAAATCTCACCGAATTATGGTCACTGTCACCAAAATGCTCTCCTACTAACACTTCTACCACTTGCCCAGCTACATTCCCTAGAATTAGGTCCAGTACTGCCCCCTCTCTTGTAGGACTTTCTACATGCTGGCTCAAAAAGCTCTCCTGGATGCACTTTAAGAATTCCGCACCCTTAAAGCCTTTCACACTCTGACTATCCCAGTTAATATTGGGGAAGTTGAAATCCCCTGCTATTATTACCCTATTTTTTCTACACTTCTGAGATTTGCCGACATATCTGTTCCTCTATCTCCCCCTGACTGTTCAGGGGCCTATAGTACACGCCCAGCAAAGTGCTTGCCCCCTTTTTGTTTTTAAGTTCTACCCATATGGCCTCATTAGAGGAACCTGCTAAGATATCATCCCTCCTTACAGCAGTAATTGACTCCTTGATTAATATTGCGACACCCCCTCCTCTTTTACACCCACTTCTGTCTCGCCTGAAGATTCTATACCCCGGAATATTGAGCTGCCAGTCCTGCCCCTCCCTCAACCATGTCTCTGTGATAGCAACAATATCATACTCCCATGTGTTCATCAACACCTTCAATCCATCTGCCTTACTCGCAAGACTCCTTGCATTAAAATAAATGCCATCCAGCCTTGCCATACTCCCTTGTGCCGTTACATATTTGCTCTGCCTTCCAGGCCGACTTGTTTTTTCCTCTATATTTGGCTGTGCATCACCCCCTACTATAGCTCCACTCCGTATCCCATCAACCTGCCAAGTTAGTTTAAACCCCCCCCCAACAGTACTAGCAAACCTCCCCGCAAGGATGTTGGTCCCGTTCCGGTTCAGGTGCAACCCGTCCGACTTGTACAGGTCCCACCTTCCCCAGAAGCAGACCCAGTGATCCAGGAAACTAAAGCCCTCCCTCCTGCACCAACTCTTTAGCCACGCATTCATCTGCTCTATCCTCCTATTCCTATACTCACTAGCACGTGGCACCAGGAGTAATCCAGAAATTACAACCTTTGAGGTCCTGCTTTTTAATCTGCTACCTAGCTCCCTAAATTTTTGTTGCAGGACCTCATCCCTCTTTCTACCCATGTCATTGGTACCAATGTGAACCACGACCTCTGACTGTTCG
Source organism: Squalus acanthias (assembly GCA_030390025.1). Lineage (NCBI taxonomy): Eukaryota > Metazoa > Chordata > Chondrichthyes > Squaliformes > Squalidae > Squalus > Squalus acanthias. The sequence continues at coordinate 76,226,276 of CM059435.1, read as the reverse complement.
CCCGCCCCCTTCAGAATGTACTGCAGCCATTCAGTGACATCCTTGACCCTGGCACCAGGGAGGCAACATACCATCCTGGAGTCATGTCTGCAGCCACAGAAACGTCTATCTGTTCCCCTTACGATAGAATCCCCTATCACTATTGCTCTCCCACTCTTTTTCCTCCCCTCCTGTGCAGCTGCGCCAGTCGTAGTGCCACGGACTTGGCTATTGCTGCATTCCCGAGAAACCCTCTCCCCCATCAGTATCCAAAACGGAAAATCTGTCGGAGAGGGAGATGGACCCAGAGGTCTTCTGCACTACCTTCCTAGTTCTTTTACTCTGTCTGGTGGTCACCCATTCCCTGTCTGCCTGTGCACTCTTTACCTGCGGTGTGACCACCTTGTTAAACGTGCTATCCATAGTGACTCCACAGGAACACCTCCCTCCCCGAACTCCCTCATCACCAAACTTGCAGCTTAACACTCTGTTCCAATCTGCACTCCCTGACAAACTGCACTCTAGCCTCCCCTATTTATACTGCTGAGATTTAAATAAGTGAGCTCTCTGGCAGTTACAGAACCAGATTAGACCACTTAATTAATTAATTACTCTCACCTGCTCTCCAGCACAGAGCTTGCATAGCCCTGCCCAAGCCTGGAAGAAACTTAAAACTTGAAACAGTAAATTTAAATGCTAATTGCAAGCACACAAGACTAGAATTTATAAAAATAAGAGATTAACCTTTAAGATTTACTCCCTCACTCACCAAACTCGCAGCTTAACACTCTGTTCCGATCTGCACTCAGTGCTGCCAGACTCGCCCTCCAACCCCACCCCCCACAACACACACACACACTCACAAACAGTGCAGTCAGGCTCCCACCTGACTGTGTCTATTACTCGCCACAAAATTGATCTCCAACTGCCACTACCATATCAGCCATCTATTTTCAATTTTTCCCTCTACTCCCTCTGCCAACTTTGCCCGTGATCCTTTGGTCCATCCCTGCAACAACTACCATGCAACCTCCGACATATCCAGCCCATCACCCACTCTCCCAACTGGCCGTTCTTCCTCATTGACCCTCCACCCGCCAGCCATCATCAGGCCTCCTCCAGTCTTCAACAGTCCCCTCACTTGACCCAACCTCCCAGTCATCCTTGTAATGTTTTCCTTGTACTGAGCCAAGAACCAGTTAATGGATTAAGGTACCTAGTGTGCTTTTCTTGTATTTGCCAACTGACATTAAGCATCCTATAGAATAGTCAATTTTATTATGTAGAGAACTTACAATCTGTAATTGATGCTCGTCAGCATTCTACAGGGTACTTACATTCAGTATTCCAGTTCAGATTGTCATCCTCACCAATTTGTAGAAGCTGGTTCACAGTATCTAATATAGCATTTACTTTCTGTTTCTGTGCATTGGCAGACAATGCAATTTCCTCAACATCCAGCTTGATTTTTCCTAAATGTGCTAATGAGAGAAAAAAAAAGCTTTGATTAACAGTCAAGAGTAGCCACAGAGTCTGAAATCATACACTGAGTATATACATATAGTCAGAGAGCCTTGGTCTGCATTACACCTGTCGTAGACATTTCAGCCTGTGTTCGATTCTGACCCAGGAGAGGAGTTAGCACAGTGGCTTTCAGCTTGTGTTGGTGTTTCACATCTGTAAATTCAGTGTCTGAAATAATGACTTTTGGTTTTGCACTATTAAAATACTAATGTACTGGTAATGGTAAGTTAAAGGATGTGTTATTTTATAAGGACAGGTATAGTGAATCATGTAACACCCAGTGTATGATTCTGCTGCTCAGGTGTGTGTCACTCTAAGGCTACAAGAGGTAATTGCTCTGCATTCTTGAAATCAATACTTGTTGTCAGATACATCAGAGTGACTTTCTCTTTTTAAATGTTTGCAACTACAAACCTAAATGCTAGGTAAACAGAGGCTGAAGTGAATCGGAGTTTAATTGCTGTTAGGTCAGATAAGTTTGAAGATTGGAAAGTACTCATCGGTTTCAGGTGGAGTTCAGTAGCAGGCTTTTTTCATGACCATTTTCAAGATTGTTTTGTCCAATTCTGTCCTCGGTTGCCCTTCACTTACCCACACTTTTAAGCAGAGGTCATTAGACAGAATCCAGCACCCTTATCTTTGACCCTTCATTATCCTTACGTTGAACCTATGTTATGATCACTATTTCCCCAATTGTTACCCTACTTTCATATCAATTGTTTGCCCCACCATTTCCAAGCAGTAAGTCAAGAAATGCATCTTTCCTTGTTTAACTAAAAACACATTGATCCAGGAAGCAACAATAACAACTTGTATTTGTATAGCGCCTTTAACATAGTAAAACATCCCAAGGCAGTCCAAAATATATTCTAAAAAGCATTCTCCACTTTGACAACATATATTCCCTCTATTTCAGTCCATCTTGCAATGGTTATCCACCGTGCCCCAGACAATGCTTGCAATAGAAAGACAAACATAAAACACTATACACAGTACCAGGTTCATAAACAGAGTACAACGGCTATTGACATGTTTACCTAGCAGGTGATGCAGCACTAATCCATCATACAGGTCTTCCTCCAGTGACTGGACAACAATATGATCCTGCTTCAATGTGGCATTGATCCAGTCAACGAGAAACTGAAAAAAGGAGTAAAAGCTGGTTCAGCAGTTCATAAACAAATAAATTCCAAATGGCTTTTTAAATTAAATGGCACAATATCTATCTATAGCTTATTAAAAAATCTTACATTTGTATGCAGTTCCCATCTGCAAACCCTACTTCCTGTTGTCAACATTTTCCATTACAAAATGCCAAGTCAACATTTATAATCATAAAGCCCCATGTAAACTAGCTACAGTGAATGTGTAACTACAGACTCTGGCCACTAGGTGGCACCATGCTATATTTCCCTACAAAATGCTCAAAATATTTTCATATTTCTATTTCCTCATACCAGACAGCATCCGAGTGATTCTGCACTGTATCCTCTCTTACCACCTCAACACCTTCCGAAGGGGAGAGCCGAAAACTGCTACACGGTACTCCAATTTACCATTACATCTCAACCAGATGGTATAAGCACAAGAGCTTTTAAGTACAAAAATACTTTGAACTGGGAAATAGGTAAAGACAAAGTGTCAGACCAAGGGGAGAGGTGGAGACACATTAAGTGAAGACCTGATTGCTGGGCAGAGAGGGGAGAAGGTTGCACCTGAGGTTTGAGAATGGATGGGAAATGGAGGGGCAGTGAGGGTTGAGATCACAGGAATGAACAGGAAGAGAGAAGGGAGGTCCAAGAATAACCACAAATTGGCAGTGCCACAGAAACTTGTGGGGATAGGAGCAGAGGCATGGGGTGGGTTGAAATTATGTGTAGGGCCGGTGTGGGGGGAGAGAGAACCAGAAGGAAATCAACAATTTAACATTTTAAAAAAAAAATCTAAAATCTATAAAAAGTTTTAAGTAAAACTAATCAGAAAGCTGCATTAGCCTGAAGCTGGTCATTCGCTGCGATATTTAGGCAATCACCAAGACAAGATGGACCTTTGAGGTTTCAAAAGGTAAGTAGGCAACAGCAACCCTTTGCTAAGTGACAAAAGTGTTCAGGACTTAGAGGTAAGTAAAATCAATAGAAAAACAACAGAAACATGTGACTTTTTATATATATATATATCTCGATTGCTAGATTTAGATAGATCTAGATATCTAAATTTATATCTATCTAGATCTAGTGATAAAAAAAATATATATATATATATATGAGAGAGAGAGGAGGGAGGGAGGGGGAGGGAGAGAGAGATAGAGACACAGATAAAGGGTTAAGTTTCTACCGTCATTAATTCTTCGAGTTTAGGATTCTTCATTGAATTGGGCTGTATAATCTTTCTCCTTTCACCTGTGAAAATAAAAAAGGAAAATTTTCAAACTAACAGCAAATCAATAAATAAAATTTTTTCTAAACATATTCTATTGACCCAATGCATTCAGGAATTGTTTGCAAATGATAAGCCAATGTGTGTAAATGACCAGTTGCAGCATCAATGATAAAGGTTTTGACTTTCCCAGCAGTTTGTATATGATCAGATCAGGTGTAGGAGTAGGCCTGCAGTTTTACAAACAATGGTTTCCGGTCTTGACTGGGCTGTCAACAAGCAGCACCAGGCAGTGGCAAATTGCTTTCCAACAGGATAATGGAAATATCACTGGGTGAAATACCCAGATGTATTCTAGCAGACACTCTAGGAGCCCACTTAGAGATAGTGGCTTTGGAACAAACTAGCTCTCTGCCATTGTGTGCAGAAATTGGTGCGGGAGCTAAAACAAATATTTTAAAAATTGGACATTATTTTTTATTTTTATTTGAAACACTGCAATTTTAAGTTTCTGCTAAATTGGCCCCTTGAGTTATATTTTCTAACATCAGTAGATAAGTTATTGAGTATGCAGTTACTATAAAACACAAGAGTAGCCAGATGCTTTGTTGAGGGAACATTATAGAAGTCTATAAGTCGAATAGATACAGATGAATAAAAAGCAAAATCAGGACTGATGTCAGACAGCACTTCTTCACACAGAGAGTGACTAGTTCCTGGAATAGTCTTCCTGGGAGGCTAGTGGAGACAAACAGTGAAAATATTCAGAGGCAATTAGATGCTGTGATCATACATTTCAACGGAAAGAGGAGATAGATGGCTCGAGAAGGCCTCCCTCATCTCCACTAATCTTTGTGGTACTCATTTCACTGCCACAATTGTCATTATAATCTCACATAGGTGAAAAATTACATGGCAAGCATATATCTTTTTCAGATCTCTTTCTTGAAACAAGAGTACTGCAGTGACTAGCTGCCACACTACTGTAAAACCTTGGTGTACTTACTCAGGACATTTGCTGAAATTTTAATTGTTCTTGTCCAAACCTCTGCTGACAGATGCTTTCTGACTTTTGTCCTTATTCATGCCAAGCAGTTCTTCCCTCAACAACTCTTAACTCTTTCCAAGTCTATTTGAGATTTGAATACTACTTCCATAACTGAGGAGCCTCTTCCATACCTTTCTCATACTCCTTGACAGGATGTAGGTGATCCTGTCTGATAGTTAAATCGCTCTTTCACTTCTACTGGTCTTTTCCTGCCCATCATCTTTGTATGTTCATAGACTCTCCAACCTTTCTCTTTGTCACAAGCTTATGTGTCGCTGTTTATCGATACCACTATAATCGGTGTTTCTCTTGCTCCTCCCAAGTTGTAAATATACCATCCCACACGTCGTCCCTCTTACCCAAGTCAATCTTTATCAGAACCTCAAAATGGAGGATCTCCCCCAAGTCTTCCCTTCCTCCTACAATCCACAGGTTTTTTTAAAAAAACAAATTGGCTAACACCAACTCTTGAATTACCTCATCTTCTCTCCTACTCTTTTTAACTTTGTTGGTGATTTCCACAATGGACTTTGGTCCTTCATTTAGGTTTCTCAAAGAAACAGAAAGTTACTGCAACTTCTACATTCTTTACAAGCTAGTTAGCTGCGGCCTGGAACTCCAGCATTAGAAACAGTTAATTCCCAACCAGAAATGCACAAGGTCCAGTCTGAAGCCTGCCCATTCTTTGGTTGAATTTGTTCAGTCAGTTCTTGTGGAATACTGCATGGAGATGAGGCATTCCATCTCAGGAGAAATAACAGATTGGCATCAACTTGTCCTGCTTGAATTGTTTCTCCTGGTAGCTAATCATGAAATAGCATTGGTGAATTTTGTAACTTGGCATGTTCCACTCAGAGAAAGACGTGTTGTGCAGAGATACCAAGAGGAAAATTGGATAAAAAAATATTGTAAATAATTGTAAAAAGAGTACAAACCTGGAGCAATGTCAATTTCTGTTGATGGTTTAAACTCTTCATTTGCAGCGACAAGATTAGGAAGAGAGGAATCCATTTCACCTGCCTTCTCCTGTAGATACAAATATGTACTTATCTCTGGAAAATATCTCTCTACAAAAGATTCTCTACAAGATGCATGCGTTGAAAGGGAGAATAGGGTTCAATTCATCAGACATCATCAAGTCTCTGCTTTGTTCAGATAGTCACTAGATATAACAAATGTGTAGCCCAAGTTCAAAGTAGATAATGACATCAGGTATCATAATATAAATCCTGCAACCTATTGCATTCAGTTGACATTTGTGGGATTTTCCATAATAGCATTGCATGCAAAACATGATAACTTTTTCAAGGTTAAACATGATGGAAGAATTTTGCAAATTTTTTTCCTATTTATTTTTACCCCACCCCCACAGGATCTCTCTCGGTTGATGGGACAAGTATATAGTATATAAAAGCAGAAAATGCTGGAAATACTCAGCAGGTCTGTTTTTATTTCAGTATTCCAGTATCCGCAGTATTTTGCTTTTGTATTAGACAAGTATATAGGGTCCGTTATGTTAACTTAAACAAGGAAATATTGCAGTATGACAGAATTCATGCACTCAATGTCACTGATGCTTGATGATGTCCACATTAAAGAATTAATGTTGCAATGCAAGTGGCTGCATGCCTATTGATAAATAGTTTGTAGAGATGGCAAATGATACAATAATGACCATCTATTTCCATCTGCTGGTGAAACACTCATCCATGCCTTTGTCACTTCCAGACTCAACAAGTCCTACTCACCCATCACTCCTGTCCTTGCTGACCTATTTTGTCTCCCGGTCCTCCAATTCAACAACCTCCTCCAACCCCTCCCCCACAAAAAATCCGCTCGGCCAACTTTGGCCTCTTGTGCATGCATCCCTCTCTTCGCCCCACCATTGCTGGCCGTGCCTTCAGCAGTCTCAGCCCAACACTCAGGAATTTCCTCCCTAAACCCCACTGCCTCTGCACCTCCTCCTCCTCCTTTAAGGCCCTCTTTAAAACCATCTCTTCGGCCAAGCTTTTGGTCACCTCTCCTAACATCATCTTCTTTGGCTCAACGTCCATTTTGGTCTAAATACGCCTCTGAAGTGCGCCTCGGAACACTTTTCCAAATTAAAGGTACTATGTAAGTGTAAGTTGTCGTTATTGCAAGTGTGGTGTTTTGGAATGTCAACATGCTGCACCAGAAACTGGTGGCACGTTGGATTATACATGCAAGCCACCGTATGCTGTGATACAAGTCTCAGCTGTGCCACCATAAAGAAGAAGCAAGGAGAAGTTGGAGACTTCCCTACAGATAGGAGAAAATCAAACCAAGAGTTATTCTCCAAGCTGCTTTTGTGCATCTTATAGTGGCCAATCTTAAAGTCATGTTGGCATGTGACAGGTGAAAATCAGGGGTGGGGAGAGAGAATTCAGTGTTTGAAAATAAACTTTCACTTGATGCATTTTACAGGTTATATTTGCGAGATGACAGGGAGCAGATTGCTCGACTGTGGATGGCCTAGAGCAGTAATATCAAAAAAGATAAATAGCTGTAAAAAGTGGGAGCATTACACATCCAAGGCAGCTGAAAAGTACACAAATGAAAGTGTGCATTCTTCATTTTCAGTTTTTACTGACTTCACGACTGGACAGTTTCTTAAAATCTCTGTGAATGGCAGGCATGGCTCGTTGTGCCTCTTCCCACTGAACACAAACATATAGCACACCCGACATTACTTGTAAAGTTACAATACCACCTCCTCCCATTCTCCTTTCCACTACCCATGAAAATATAAAGTTATTTACATAAATCTAAAAAAAAACTAGGAAAAGTGTTAGCTCTTTGAAATATAGTAAAATATACTAAATAAAAAGATGAGAGTCTTTTTTCTAATACTGAATCCTCTAGCTCCTCCTCCCCAATTTTCATGCAGAAAACGTAACATTCATGATTAAACAATTTTTAAAAGTGCACCTTAACGGCAGCAGTCTCAGTGACCGGAGAGACAAATTAATTTCAGCATGCTGGCACTGTACAAATTGCAACAGATTCTACAAGGAAACTCAGCTACATTCTACAAACAAGAGGGCACTTAATATAAAGACATTTTAAAATAATGTTTGCAAACCAAAGGAAATGCATAGGGAAATAGATATGAATACATGAGCACAGACACTAACTTGAGACGGATCTTAAAGTTGTAAAAAAATGATAAAATAGTGTATGACAGACTTTGCCAAATGCATGTACACAGTAAATAGCATCTGTAAAACTTACCTTTGATGGTGTAAATTCTTGGAGTTGTTAAATCCTTTATTCAATGAGAGAACCGTCTTCCTGGAATTCAGCACCATGAGACATAATTAGGCAGCACCTTCACTTAATATATGCAAGTGACATAGCAGAAAATTTAAAAATCACACTTGGTCATCAACGACTGCTCCTGTTTGTGTGGAAAATTGGACTTTGCGGCAAGGATATAATTAACTTTTACTTTTGTTTGCTTCTTGCATAGAATTTTGAGAAGCCAGTGGTCATAATTGTAGATTCAAGCCCTGCATAGTAAAAAATATTTAAACGCATTAGCAAAGCTGATATTTTTCTGACTTCATCGTGACTTCCTCTTTGCCCTTTGTGGTTTTAACTGGAAATCATATGGAGATCTGCAATACTGAGTAACGGAAATGATGTCTTGGTAGTTATGGTATGAGCCACCTCCTCAATTAACTGTTGTAACAGAGAGAGAATGGTGACAGCTACAAAATGATAGAGGGAAGAAAAAGCAGTATTGTAAATAGACCTAAATGCCAGGGCAAACTACATTGACTGAATGGCTTTGTAATAGTCCTAACTCAATGATGTTTGAGTGAATGAAACGCCTCATAGTGGAGGGAAAGATTTAAAACAGGTTCATGCAAATATGCATGTGTTCTGATGCAAACAGATTACAGTGAATTGAATTCCTAATATCATGAATTTAGCCATCTTGGGTTTATTTATGAATCCATAAGAATTTGGATATATCTATTCCTTTCAAACAATTAGCTGTGCGGATATGCACTGTATTTGCTCTGGGACACTTACTGATCAGGGAAGTTGGTTTGACTGGGTGTGGTGACACCTGCAATAACACAGATCATGATTCTGATCTTTTCCTGCAATAAACTGGTCTAAATTATATTTGGCTGCACGCTGTTGAAAACCCTGAATGAAAAGAAGTCCATTTGTATTGTAGTTAGATTTGTTTTTAAGCACACTAGACACAAGCTATATTGTCATTCTATGTATTTGGATTGTCTTAACCCAGCTCCTGCTGGACATAAGAGCATGACACAAACCTGCTTCTGATGCAGCACAAATTAGTCAGATTGATGGGTAGTGTGGTAAATAGAAAGACCACAATCGTAGTAGAGGGTGGACATATCCCAGGGAGGGGCAGTGCTAAGTGAGCTTTACCCTGTGTGCAATTACTATTCGGTATGTGCCCTTATATGTGGAAAATAGGTACAAAAACCATAGAAAATTGTTCCATTCTCCAGCATTGACCTCCCTCACTTTGATATGTACAAAAATGTAACTAAAAATGACAAAAACATTACCATTGAGCTGCTCCGTAGTGATGTTTTCAGTCTTTACATTCTTCTTCTTTTCAGTGTGTAAAAAGCCTGGCCTTACAGCCAGTTCTATAAACAGATTGTAGCGGTTTCATCACATTTCCTCTATATTCACTAAATCATGTTACATGACAATTCTGTTCCATAGCAAAGATTTTGATAATCCTAATGTTTTTTTCTTCCCTTTGGACTTCCTAATGACAGAACAGAACTCATGGTGCTAGTTCACATCATGTTTGACTTACCCCCCCCAATAGAGCTTTTCCAATTTTTAAAAAATACAGTATCATTTTTTGCAACAGCTCAGGAAATATAACTTTTAAATGCATAATTAGAGAAGCAAACAATGAAACCAAGCCACAGTGGCCACTTGTCAGATCGTCTAATGCAAATTCCAAGCTGCCTAATTGGTGCTTTTACAGTTATTGGAATGGCCACTTATGTGACAAAATCTCCAATATACACACTCATTTGGAGTTCATGATTTCCATGAAATTCTCTTGTAACCTAGCTTAAGGATAATATTAAAATTCTAACTTCAACTCTCAGTCTAACTGTAATGAATTTTTTGACTTACAGAATTATCCTCATTGATTTTATTTGGATCTTTTCCAATACATTAATGTACTTTTGAAGGTAAGAAATTGTCAATACTGTTGACTTACCCATGACTTAAAGGTTAAAATAACTGTCTCTGGCATCATCACAACCCTTAAAATGCCTTTCAGAATCCGATTAACCTTGTTGACAACCGCTCTGCCAGGTAAAAAGCTGCAATAGCTCCTTTTGTGATTTGAGGCGTCATAGGGCAAAACAGATGTCCAAAAAGCACTTTAACTGAAGTAATAACATGCACGCTCCAAGAAAGGGCAGGAAGCAACTGGACAAATGTATCGAGAGGATAGTCACTGGGTCTCTGTGGAATAGAAGATTACTGCCTTCCAGTGAGGATCAGGGACTTGACATTTCCCATGTATTCCAGTGGAGTATTCTGGCTGCCAACATAAACAAAGCCCTCAGCAGTCTGCCAATGTTATGTGAATAATTACTAACTTTATTGACCTGAAGAGTCCTAACAAAATTGAGGTCAATGGGAGTCAAAGGCAATACCCTCCAATGGCTGGAGTCATAACCAACACAAAAGATGGTTGTGTTGGTCAGAGGGCATTCATCACAGCTCCAGGACATCATTGCACGAGTCGTCAGTCAAACCATCTTTAGCTGCTTCATTAATAACCTTCCCTCTGTTAAAAGGGCGGGAGTGGGACTGCCCAGCGTTCAGCTCCATTCACAATTCCTCAAATAACAAAACAGCCCATAACAGGATCTGGATAGCATATAGCCTTGGGCTGACTAGTGGCACGCAACATTTGCCAGCACATTAATGGCGGGTAAATGGCCATCTTGAACAACAGGAAGTTCAGCCATCTCTCCTGACTTTCAATGACACCACTATCAATTAGTGCCCCACAAACATCTTGGTCATCACCATTGAACAGAAGCTGAACTGGACCAACCATATCAACATCATGGCTACAAGAGCAGGGCAGAATCTGGGTACTCTGCGACAAGTGGCCCCTCAAAGCATGTACATCATCTACAAGGCACAACAACTTATATTTATATAGTGTCTTTAACCTAATAAAACATCCCAAGGCGCTTCACAGAAGTGTTATCAAAACCCCCCAAAATTTGACACCGAGCCATATAAGATGATGTTAGGGCAGATGACCAAAAGCTTGGTCAAAGAGGTAGGTTTTAAGGAGAGTCTTAAAAGGAGGAAAGAGAAGCGGAAAGATTTAGGGAGGGAATTCCAGAGCTTAGGACCAAGGCAGCTGAAGGCACGATCGCCAATGGTGGAGCTGTTAAAATCGGGGATGTTCAGAAGGCCAGAATAGGTGGAGCGCAGAGGTCTCGGGGGATTATAGGGCTGGAGGAGATTACAGAGATAAGGTGGGGCGAGGCCATGGAGGGATTTGAAAACAAGGATGATTTTTAAAATCGAGGCGCTGCTTAACTGGAGGTCAATGTAGGTCAGCAAGCACAGGGGAGATGGGTGAGTGGGATTTGGTGCGAGTTAGCACATGGGCGGCAGAGTTTTGGATAATCTCAAGTTTATGGAGGGTAGAACTAGGGAGGCCGGCCAGGAGTACATTGGAATAGTTAAGTCTAGAGGTGATAAAGGCATGGATGAGGGTTTTAGCGGAGATGGGCAATATTACAAAGACGGAAATGGGCAGTCTTAGTGATAGAACAAATGAGAGGTAGGAAGCTCAATTCGTGATCAAATATGACACCAAGGTTGCGAACAGACTTGGTCAGCCTTAGACAGTTGCCAAGACAATGGCTTCAGTCTTCCCGATATTTAACTGGAGGAAATTTCTACTCATCCAGTGCTGGATGTCGGACAAGCAGTCTGATAGTATAGAGATGGTGGAGGGTTCGAGAGAGTTGGAGGATAGAGCTGGATATCATCAGCATACATGTGAAAATACTGAGGCATATAGATGAGAAATAGGAGGGAGCCAAGGATAGATCCATGGGGGACATCAGATGGGACAGTGCGGGATTGGGAAGAGAAGCCATTGCAGGTGATTCTATGGTTACGTTTGGAAAGATGGGACTTAAACCAGGCGAGTGCAGTCCCATCCAGTTTGACGACGGTGGAGAGGCGTTGGAGCAGAATTTTGTGGTCAACCATGTCAAAGGCTGCAGACAGATTCAGAAGGATGAGAAGGGATAGATTACCATTGTCGCAGTCAATTAGGTCATTTGTGACCTTGGTAAGATTAGTTTTATTGTGGCAGGGGCGGAAGCCTGATTGGAGGGATTCAAACAAGGAGTTCTGGGAAAGATGGGCACAGATTTGGGAGGCTACAACACGTTCAAGAACTTTGGGGAAGAAAGGGAGGTTGGAGATGGGGTGAAAGTTTGCAAGGACGAAGGAGTCGAGGGTTGTTTTTTTGAGGGGGGATGAGGCTCAAGTCAGGAGTAACACCACTGGCCTGGATGGGTGCAGCCTCAACAACATTCAATAAGCTCTACACAATCCAGGATAGACAAGTTTGTTTGATCAGCACCCTGCCACTCCTTCCATCACTGGCGCACTGTGACAGCAGTACGCATGATCTGCAAATTGTACTCCAGCAAATCACCACGGTTTCTTGGACAGCAGCTCCCACCCCTGCGACCTCTACCACCGAGGACAAGAGCAGCAATGTTGTGGGAACACTATCACCTCAAAGTTCTCCTCCGAGCCATAAACCATCCTTACTTGAACTGTTCCTTCATCATTATGGAGTCAGAATTCTGCAATTCCCCAAACAATTGTGGGAGCACCATTGCTACAAGGACTATAGCTGTTGAATGAGAAGGCCACCATTTCTCAAGGGAACTAGGGACAAGCAATAAATACAGCATTGCTAGTGTTGCCCATAACCCACGACTATATTTTTTAAAAATGCACTGTACAATAATGCAATGTAGCAATTGTTAAATAACTGAATGTTAGACAAACATGTGAACCAATCTGCTGCCATTTGATGGTAAACCAACACTTTCAGGAACCCTTTAAAATGGCAGTGCTTACAGTATGAAAGGCCACAAGTGTTAGTGCAGGCTCAAAGTATTCTTCCAACCCAGCTCCATCATCCTACCCATCTCCCCCCACCCACCTAAATCCCCTCAAGTTTCCTCTGCCAAATTCCCAAGGCAGGTGCACACAATTGGCTTCTTAATTATTCCTTCAATCATGTCCCAAGGTTAAAAGTTTAGGGGGAGCGTGGATGTAGCTAGGTTGTCCTGTCTTTTGAGTTTTCCTCACACCTGTAGAGTTGCCTCAAACACTTGGGAGAAGCTATGCTAAAGGGCAAATCTAATTAGCAAACACTGTCTTAAGTGTGACATTTTTCTTTCAACTCCACACAAGTTTGTCACAAAATAAAAAAAAGTTTGTCCACAAAAGTTTATCACTTTTATTGAAGTGTAAAGGAATTACTGGTAAGTATGATCATGGATAGGTACCAGCCCATTAGATTTCTCCCTAAACACCGACAATTACAAATGAAAACATTGATTCAGTGATCTGGTACAGAATGATTCCCGAGGTGACCTCCTTCAGGGCATCTACTCCACATAATAAAGATGGCTTTGCCAGTATCAAAGAGATAGATCACAAGTTTTAAAGCAGAATTTGGTGGAGACTTCAAAATCAGGGGAACTCAGCTACGACTGGATTGAGTTCGGCAGAGGGAGATTCTTTAGAGTGGACATGTGAAGGGGATTGACTGATATAACTTAGCCCTCCAAATCAAAATAAATACAAAAATTAAGAGCTTAAACAAGAATTATCAGAGGCCAGAGAACTCTACACCTCAAAGTTCTTATCCAAGACACTTATCCATTTAGGTTTCTTTGCTGTAAATGTTTGGATTGACACTCAAAATATAACATTTAAAATGAACTGCATATCTTCAGGAGCAAGTGCATAACTTTATAGCTAAGTGTAAGGTCAGTGGGGCTTTAATAAGGAAACAGCAGCCACATTTCATCTTGGTCACTAGTAAACATATTTATTAGAATAAATAATAGTTAATGTTTCACAAACCATGCATACATCAAGACACTTTCTTTCACAGGACTATAGTTTCTTATGCTCCCAATATTTTTTCAATACTCATGTGACCCCCGTACTGCTTTTCCATATGGCTGTATCATCTTGGAGACCAAATAAAGAAATATTTTTAAACAATATGACAACTCATTAACAGTGAAAGCTGCATGAAGTCAAAATAAGTTCTTAAGTCTGTTAAATAAGACTTGTGATTGTAGCTAGAGTACTGGGCATAGACATCTAAGTTTAAATCCCATATTAGCTGACGTTTACATTCTAATTACATTGCCTCTTTAAGAAAGACTAGCCTCTAACACACCATCTAGGAGGAAATAACATTGGCCTTGACAATCCCATTCCTATGCCAAAGGACACCACTGCTTAAAGAACTGAACTGAACTGATCTTTGTGCAAATGGTCGGCCACTGACTCCCAACTGAAGAGCAGAGGAAGACTGGGGACGGGAAATTTAGACGATTGCTACAATATGATGCTTCACTGAACAGTCACTACACAGGCGTGTTCTATGGATACTGCTATGTTGAGGATAACAAATGCAGTGGCCAAACATCAATCCTACTGTGATATCCAATTTTGAACTGTAAACTCAAATTACAGTTGAAGTTACTGTCCTGCATTGTTTCTTCAATAAAGTGTATTTAGAATGGTGCTGTGCTAACTTCAGCCGTATCACGTTACCAGTGGTATATGCAAAAATGTATTGCAATACTATATAATCTTCTGTTCAATCTTTAGAATACTCTAATTAGACTGCTAATGATAGTGGTTCTCGTGTTTATTGCACTGAGATTCATTCAGAAAAGTCAATTAGAATAAATTATAACTTACTAAACTACAACTATAATCGAACTTTTAAAATTCACGGACTTCTTTTGTCCATACAGCTTCACCTCACCCCTAGTGAGGTGAACTACGCAATCCACACACTTCCCTGCGTAATGCGCTTGCTCAGTTAAGGAAGTGGCCCTTCATACACGGTTCAGTCAAAATTGCTGTCGTCATCACCATACAGCCCAGGGTACAGCAGCCTGTTGACATGTATTAGTACCCAAGCAGAAATAGTGAAAGGAACTATAAAATGCACCTTTGGAATCTGACATGTGCTTCAGAAGATATACATGGAAATGGCGCTTCGACATCACCTTTACAAGATAAAGATGCAAATGTGCTATCAGGGATAAGAGTCAAAGTTACAAACCAATGACGAGACAAGATTACTGCTTAAGTTCTTTGTTTAGAAAGGTTGATTCAGTTTGAATTACAGCCATAATTAAAATTCTATTAACCCTAAATACAGAGCATTTGAGCTTTAATGTGAAAAAGAAACCATCTAACCTGCTGTTATTGTAAATGTTATTAAAACTGACACCAGCTACACAGTAGAACTAAGAAAATCTGAACAATCAAAATGTTTCTCCAACTCTGAAAAGGTATTTTTTTTTTTTTAAAACTTTGCTTCAAAACTAAAACCAGATTCTTGGACCTCATTTTGCTGCAATTTTCAATAGCAGCTGGTTTTTAGTGGCTAAAAAATATTATACCATGCTCTTGATGCCTGAAACTTTCAACTTTACACGGTAGTGTCACAGTGATGCGAGTGAGCATTTTAAGGAGAGTGGCTGCCCTCGACATCAAGGCAGCATTCAACCAAGCATGACACAAAGAAACCCCAACAAAACTGAGGTCAATGGGGTCAAAGGGAAAACCTTCGAGAGGCTGAAGTCATACGAGACACAAAGGAAGAGGGTTGTGGTTGTTGGGGGGTGGGGGGCAATTATTGCCGCATTAGGACATCGCTGCATAAGTCCATCAGTGAAACCTCCTGGAGGGCAAACATTAGATGTTTCATCAATGACCCTCCTCCAACATAAAGCCAGAATTTATCATAAAGCCAGGCCTACTCCTGCTCCTATTTCTTATGTTCTTATGTTCTAGAATTGGGGCTCACCATTGATGATTCCACAGTATGTAGCTACATTTACAACTCCTCCAATAATAAAGCAGCCCTTCCCAGTCTACAGCACAACCTGGATAATAACCAGTCTTGGGCTGACAAGTGGTAGGTAAAATTTGTACCACATAGTGACAGGCAGCAACAACAACCTGGACAGGACCTTAACATTGAAAAAGTCCCAAAATGCTTTACGGGGCGTAATCAAAAGAAATAGGCACCGACCCAAAGGAGGCGACATAAGGGCAGGCGACCAAAGGCTTGGTCAACAGAGTGGGTGTTAAGGAGGGTCAAGAGAGGAGGGATGTGGAGAAGTTTAGGGAGGGAATTCCAGAGAGTTGGGCCTAGGCAGCTGAAAGCACGACTTTAGTGATAATGGGGTGGTGGGGGGGCGGAGATGCACAAGAGGCCAAAGTCAGAGGAGTGGAGAGCTCAAGTTTGGGGGGGGGGGTGGGCAGGGGCACTTTAGGAAGTTACATAGATATGGAAAGGGGCAAGGCCATGGAGGGATTTAAACACAAGGAAGAAAATATTAAATTAGAGGCATTGGGGGATCGGGAGCTAATGTAGATCAGCGAGCACAGGGTGATGTGTGAGTGGGACTTGATGCAGACTAGGATACAAGTTTTTGATGAGGTGAAGTTTACGGAGAATGGAATGCCAGCCAGGAGAGGTGCTGGTGCTTAGTGTGCCTCATTTACATCAGGCATAATAATATTAGAAAGAACTCAGGGCGACTTACATATTGAAAAAACAG
This sequence comes from Squalus acanthias, assembly GCA_030390025.1. NCBI lineage: Eukaryota > Metazoa > Chordata > Chondrichthyes > Squaliformes > Squalidae > Squalus > Squalus acanthias. The sequence continues at coordinate 76,209,419 of CM059435.1, read as the reverse complement.
ATTCCTTACAAATCTTTGAAATCATGTTTATAACCTGCAAGGGTGAAAGGAGAAGGATAACCACATTATTGATCTTAACTAAGGCAACACAGTGCAAGGTCTGAAAAGGGACTTACAGGCCAATGAATGTGCTTCTTCAAGTAGTATGCTACACTGTCCAGTGACTGCACCATTGTAAAATTATCTTCACCTTCTGAAGAATACCATTCAATATTACACTTTTCTAAAAAAGAAAACTACTTCAAGTAATTAATGCTCAACACTGCAATTTATAACCATACAGGCTCCAAGTGACTTCAATTGGCACCTTAGTTGATAATATCATGCTATAACAAAAATACTTATAAATCCCTTGCTTTGATAAATAGTAAAGATTATAATTGAGAAAGTGAGAGTTTATAAATTGTCTAGGTAGCAAAACAACTAATGATGTGCAAGGTAAATATCAGGAATAAACTCAGCTGTACGTGTAAGCACTGATTTTTTTCTCCATGCTCAGGTCTGTTACAGTACATGATTATTTTACTGTCTGCCCATCTGTCTTGATTCTTTACATTCTAACTGTAAATCAGAATCTAGCAACAGGAAAGAGTTTAACGTGCAATCATTATGAATAAACATTTGCAGAAAAATAAGATTGTTACTATGTATGCACCACAATGTTTTCTGAAAATATTCTCGTACCATCAAGGAGTTTGCTTTGCAGGTTCCTGTACAAAGGCTCAGTTTGAGGCCCTTACATTTCACTTGCAGTTCCATAAGAACTGAATTTCACCACCTCCTTTTCCCACCTCAGCTATGACTGTGGGAGGGTGAATGGGGTAGGTGAGAAGGTAAACACTGAGGTCGGGCCCACTGCAGGCAGTTGCATGTCCCCTGGATTATGACTCATTAAATAAGAGCTGCGGACCCTCTGCTCGGTGGCCCTGACTAGCCCAGGGCCCCATGCAATTGTGCAGGTTGCATTGCCCTAACGCTGCCCCTGGGTCAGTGGGTAACATGTTTGTGTTCTTATATACATGAGAACTGACCACTGAATACAAGGGGGAAATTGCTCCTATCGACAATTTGAGAAAAAAAAACATTTTGTACTCATCAAAATTATCAAAGGGAGGATTTTGACCCCGATGGCATCAGGCATCTCAAGTACATTCCATCGCATAATTAGGCGCACCGAGCCCTGCTCAATCTCCAATTATAAAAAGCCTTTTCAAAGTATTTCTGGTGATGGAAAGAGTTTTGCCTCTGGACACTCTCGGCACCCTGAAAACCAGTGATGTTCTACAGGGTGACGGGTGTTTGAAGGCAGAAATTTTTCAGTCCTACTCTTGAAGCCTCACTTGCACCTTGCAGTCTACTTGTGCTATAGCACCACCATCTGGTTGAAGGAGTCATTAGCAGCTCAGTTTTCCGTCCAATATTTTCATTTCTTTAACAGTATTTCAAAGCACTATACGGAGAAGAAAGTTATTCTTTGTCACAGAATACAGAATTCAAGCACTCAACTAGCAATAAATATCTGTACTGTATATACATCAACCAGTGTGTGTTTAACCCTAGTATATTGCAACGCAAGGAACAGATGTGTCTGCACTTAATCACCATTCTCAAAACATACAGCATTAATATATTAAGTTCTGATCTATGCATTTTAGTACACTGCGGTGGCAACCCAGGGCATTTTTCAGGCTCAATACACATCATGAAAGCTGAATATTTAAAGAGGAAATAAACCTCTTTCAGTGAAGTCATCATTTCCATTGCATTATTCACTTTTCCTTCCATTTAATTTTGATGACTGCTTCTCAGCCCAGCTAATTGCCATTCCTCCACTCAGAACATTGTGCTCACTTATCTTGGCCTCCTTGGTTGCTGTGCCCATCGTTTTCCTAAGAACTAGGGATAGATTAAATAACTGGAAACCCTGATCTTGTGTAAAGTCCCCTTCCCAACAAAGACATAAGAATTATTTTATTAAATAAATGCTAATGAATTAATTGCAGTGCAGAAGTGCAGCGATGAGGAACCCCAGCTTGCAGTGAGGCTGCAGCACTGTAGAGGTCCCATTGGCCGCTTTACCGAGTTCTCAATCTCAGCTGCACTGCTGTAGAGACATTCGAGTCCAGGGAAAACCGCAAGACCGGTGCGCATCTCCCAATGCCATTGGTAAAGGCTTGAAAGGAGGCAGACCACTCACCCTCTCAGCTGTAAGGACTCAAGTAGGACTAAACAAAATGTCATAGCACAGGTCCAATATCCATGGCTGCATTGTTTACTCACAATTCCAACTGGCCAAGGGGAGGGTGGGCAAAATATAAGCGCAAAGTATAGTGATCAAATAAATGAGAGAAACTCTTACCGCGATTACTTGGAGAAGAGTATTGCAGTAAAAGTAATGACTTCATTCAGAAAGTTTGGTTTGCCTTTAGCCCTTTTGAGGACCAGAACAGCACTTCTGCATCAAATTTATACCTGACACTTTTTTTTTTTAAGTCAATAATTGTTGTAGAGTTGCATACAGTTCTCCAACTCGAATCAGCATTAACATTTACAAAAATGTTACGGTCTATGTTAAGGAAGAATTCTGTATTTTGAAAGCTAAAAGACTGCTCAATGCTCAAGAGGTCACAAGACAAAGAAATTATTCAATCTACCCTGATTGTAACATGGCATTTGAGTCAAGCAGTGTGCATGCCGTTGAAACATTCATATTAAAGTGGATATTTCGCAGTACAGCATAAAATGGAAAATGGAATATGCAAGGAGCCAGGTTTCAGTGGCCCTGTAACAGATAGTATTATGACTGAAGCCCTTATAAGGAAGGCAGGATGGTTACATCTAGTTAAATACAGAAATGATTTTGAAGTAAGGGAGGAAATGGACCCAGATGGACAGAAAACAGTGTTGTTCATATAAAAACAGTCACAGAATGGTATCTTCCATTTAAAAAAAACAAAGAAACCAACACTGTGTTATAGACTTGGTAAGGCACAGATGTATGGGAGTCATTCCTGGTAACTGCCCAGTGATGTTTCTCCCCGAACGTGTCTTGGTTATTCCGGCAATTACTCCACATTCTTGTATTTTGTGAATAGATTGTAAAGCACTCTCAGCGTTGACTTCAGGTCCAAGTTTACAACATCTGATGAGAGAATATGCAACTCAGTTACGGTGAAAATTATAACAAAGATTAGCATTGTGCAAATTTGCAAGGAAAAAATATTTTAAAAAGTAGGCGAGAAAAAGAACTGGAAAGAGAAGATTGCAGGCCTGTGGTTCGGCATATTGCTGCATGACCCCAGGGAGTGGAAGAACGCAGGTTTGATCTATCCTACTTATTGCATCCCAATTTTTGGTGTGTAACTCATGGGGTAAACAGTGAGCTTGCAACAGCTGCCTCCATAAAGAGGGAAGAATGAGAGTCACCGCCACATGCCGTATAATTTCCTGTAGTCAACAGGAAACAAGCATCACAGGATAAATCCAGCAGTTTCAGGTTTTCTTTCCATCAGCACAAGGTGCTGCATCAAACACACCAGCTGCTAATAGTTACAACTCCTACGCAACTGGCAAATTTAAATGTCAGGTAGCACGAGACTCAAACCTAACCCTACAGGGATCTCGAATGAGTACCTGAACCGATGTGCAAGTTCATCTTGAACAAGTTCTATTCTGTAACCAGTAGCTAGTGTCGAGTCCCATTATCGTCTATTTCTTTGGAAATTTGACACTGGCCTCAAATAGCTTTTTCTTCTTACAAATACTGAAGAACTGTTTGGCTGGTATGAGATCTGAACCGCGAGTGAAGATTATGTTGTTCTTAAATTCAAAGGTACCTTCTGGGCGAGCCTTTGGTTTCTTAAGTCCTCCATCTTGCATAAGCTCAAAGGAAAATGCTACATTATGGACCTACACGAAACAAGTATCAGTTTGGTTAGTCCATTTATTTCATTACATCAACATGCAGTTTAATTCACCAAAAGCCAACTCCAAGAGAAAAATGAATTCACTATTCAGTGCGCAATTCACAGCACGGCCTACCCAGCACCTGTACATTGCTCCATTTACAACCCAGCTCACCAGCTCCCGCACAGTGCTCCATCTGTGGCTGGGGTCACCCAGCTCCCAAACACTGCATCAGTTCCCATGCTGTGCATCATCGAACAGCTTGGGTCACTCATCTCCCACACAGTGCCACAACTTGCAGCACAGCTGTAAGCCAGGGTGGGAACCCAGTTAAACCAGTGGATTTAAACACCAGCGCAAACTGGAATTTGAAGTCACATGGTTCACGTTTGAAGTCAGGTGTGAAATCCAACTCGCACGAGTCAGTTTAAGCCATTGCAGCAGTTATTTCATATTGTTTTCCAGAACTGGTATTTAAATTGACTAAAAATTGCAAAGCAAAATTCAGACCTTTACTTTGCATACTGCAAACAGAGAGTAGGAATAAATGGGTCACTTTCGGGTTGGCAGGTTGTAACTAGTGGGGTACCGCAAGGATTAGTGCTTGGGCCTCAGCTATTCACAATCTACTTCAAATGATTTGGATGAGGGGACCAAATGTAATATATCCAAGTTTGCTGATGACACAAAGCTAGGTGGGAATGTAAGTTGTGAGGAGGATGCAAAGAGGCTTCAAGGGGATATAGACAGGCTAAGTGAGTGGGCAAGAACATGGCAAATGGAATATAATGTGGAGAAATGTGAAGTTATCCACTTTGGTAGGAAAAATAGAAAAGCAGAATATTTTTTAAATGGAGAGAGATTGGGAAATGTTGGTGTTAACATGCAGGTACAGCAAGCAATTAGGAAAGCAAATGGTATGTTGGCCTTTATTACAAGAGGATTTGAGTATAAGAGTAAAGACATCTTACTGCAATTATATAGAGCCCTGGTGAGACCACACCTGGAGTATTGTGTACCTAAGGAAGGATATACTTGCCATAGAGGGAGTGCAACAAAGGTTCACCAGACTTGTTCCTGGGATGGGGGGATTGTCCTAGGAGGACAGATTGAGTAGACTAGGCCTATATTCTCTGGAGTTTAGAAGAATGATAGGTGATCTCATTGAAACATACAAAATTCTTACAGGACTTGCCAGGGTAGATGCAGGGAAGATGTTTCCCCTGGCTGCGGAGTCTAGAACCACGGGTCACAGTCTCAGAATAAGGGGTCGGCTATTTAGGACTGAGATGAGGAGAAATTTCTTCATTCAGAGGGTGGTGAATCTTTGGAATTCTCTACCCCGGTAGGCTGTGGAGGCTCAGTCATTGAGTATATTCAAGACAGAGATCAATTATTTTTGGATATTAAAGGGAATCAAGGGATATGGGGATATTGCCGGAAAGTGGAGTTGAGGTAGAAGATCAGCCATGATCGAGGGGCCAAATGGCCTACTCCTATTTCTTCTGTTCTTATTCCAGTCCTTGAAGAGTTAAATCCCAGCATTACCCATCCCTCAAAGATCAAATGCATTTTATCACAAGTGCTAATCACAAGACCAGGAGTTTTTTGTTTGTTGTCCCAGGCACGTTACTAAACATTTTACCGAGCTGCAAAGCTAATGAGGACACTCTCAGAGGCAGTGTGTGTTGGGACTCATCCAGGAGAGTAATCCAAGATATTAATCGAAGAAATGAGCACTGAAAAATCTAGAGTCGGGTCGGCAGTAAAGATCAAAAAACATGACTTCAACCATTACTCTAATTTACTCACCCCCACTAAGTTAACCAATTTTTAAAAGCCTTGCTTTAAAATAAATACTATGTTTATCAATTTTGTCCCATTCACTCGACAACCCTGCTGTTCAGGAAGTCGACCACCTTTTTGCTCTCAAGCTATGTTTTTAACAGCTAGAAGGAAGCATTTACACAACTGTAGTGTCGATGCAAAGCTGTTTTGCTGCTCATTGGTGCGGCAGTCATATCCTGAATCCAGAATTGGAACCTGTCCTGACCCCAGAGCGAAGTAGAGGGGACTCCCTGGAGGAGGGAATTTACTTTGGTGTCAATTCAAGCCTTAACACCCAATTTACACCATGCTTGTTTAGCAATGGTGAGAAGCTGAAACCGCTGCACAGACACTAAACTGTCAGTGGAAATGCACCCTAAGTTGATTGGCTGCCAGGTAAACAGGTACAGTATTTTAAATTGAACCTCACGAAAAATGTAGAACAAGTGCAGCTGCATCATTGCCACACAGAATATATTTATTAGCTGTTCCCAAAGCTCAGGTGGAGGCTGAGAAATATATTTTTTCAGAAATTGGAAAGATTTAAGAGGTCTAAAACTGGATCACAGTAGAAATCTAATTTCTGCTAAGTACATTTCTCACCTACTTGCATGCTAGGATTAGTTGCACCTGTGGTGTAATTAGTGAGGTTAGTACAATTATGTTTGAATTAGATCGATCTTACTTCCTCAGATTCAAAAATCCTCCACAGAAATCTTTCCTTCTGAAAATTACATTTCTTATCCTTTGCTTGTACACCACCATTAACTATAGCACAGCAGGATCAATTGTGGCTGATACAATGCATCATAGTACGTAAGTGAACTATGCCCGATAATTTCACCATCTTGTTAAATCAATAATGGTTCACTAGTCCCAAGGGCAGTTGATTTCATGAGGTTCCAATTGCATTTGTAATACTAACCTTCTGTTCAAAACTTTCTGGCGTCAGATAAAAGTTGTAGAGAGGAACAAAGTAATCTTCAAGAAGTCCCATAAGCAACACCAGGTATACACCATCTGCAAACTGACGTCAGGTAAGCATATTAGAATAACAGTGCTTCTGCTCTATAAAGTAAACAGCTAATCAAAATCACTCCATAATGACTTCCAATTCTTCTAAAAATCGACACTCAACGTATCCGATCAACATGGAGTAGCAATGAACAAAGCAAATAGAATGCTGAACAATAAAGCAGAAAGAGTAGAGTACAAATTGGAGAAAGCCATGTAGTTACACTACAAGCTCAGAATCAGTGCGAAGCAGTTTTCGGTCTGCGCACAGCACTCTGGTCAGACAACACCATGATTACTATGTCCAGTTCCAGTCACCAAGACACAAATGGTATATTCAAGCCATGGAGGCAGTGCAGGGAAGAGCCAGGAGACCGATCCCCGTCATCAGATCATTGAGTTATGAGGAAACATTGGAGAAACTTGGATTTTTCAGCCTTGAAAGCAGGTAATTGAGAGGTGATCTTATGTAGGGGTGTAAAGAAGAAAGTAAACTGCACAGAGAAATGGTAACTCTGGAACATTATTTCAAACTAAATAGTGACAAGAGAATGAGGAGAAAGAGGCTCAAACTAGTGAAAGGCAATTGAAGTCTGATGTCAAAGTTCACACAATGAGTGATCAACACATTAAAGAGACTTCTGAATAGAACAGATGAAAACATAAAACCTTGCAATCACTTAATAGTTGGATGTCATGACAGGGGGACTATAGCATCTTCCAGGATGGATGACCTAGGACAGGCCAAATGGCCTTCCTTATCTGTATCGATCTTATGAAAAGGGTAATAACTTTTTTTTGGTAATATAAAATTATATTAGATATAAAATAGAAGATAATTCAGTATATATAAATTAGCACTCTGGATCAAATGCAAGAGATTTTCACATTTGCATGAAATGTTCCTGATGCAGCACCCTTTGGTTCAAAACTGTATCCATTTTTACTAACCTGAACCCAATATCTAGCCAAACTGAATTTAAAAAAAAATTTTTTTTTTACGATGCCCCCGCAATACTGTTTTCAGTTTTTGGGTGTGGGGCTGGCTGGCGGGCAGGAAGACTGAGGGAAGTAGAGACTCTGACTGGAAGCAGAATAGGGACAACGACAAGCTGTACTTGGTATCTGGTGCCTCAAGGGGCAGTGAACGGGTAGGTGAGCTGTGACAGGGGATCCCATTTAAGATGGGGATATCAATTTAAAAATGAGATTCATTCACTTCAGTATGTCATTTATAAAATATAGCTGTTAAATGTTACAATCTACCAGTTTAACTAAAAGCAGTTGGGATGCAGGAAAGCCTCATATGCCAGCTGTGCGGCAGAGAAAAATGTGATTGGACATTGTGTGACTGAATCGATCAGAAATGACACTATAGACATCAATCACAAACAGATACAGTGAGCCCCACATAAATCTTCGGCATGCGACTTCAGACAGACACAAAAACTCCTGATGGATGGATTTGCGTTTGCTGGATTTTGTCCTTTGTGTAGCTCTGGTAGTAAAAAACGTGACACAATGTGACTGTAAATTAGCACAATTGTTGTCAAACTTCTGACTTTGGGGGTGGGAGAAAAGCTACTAGTCAATCTTGTGATTGTGTGTGAACAAAATTTCAAACAGTTTGTCAAACATTTTTTCATGAATATGGTGCTACATTATATTACAGTTAGCACAGTGTCTAACCTCACTTTCAGGACTTTTCTTCAAATTTTTAAGTGAAATGGACAATTGCAAGAGTCACCACTGTTTATCCTCTACCAACAACACAATCACTAAGAAACTACATACAATGAGTTACAAGTTTGGACTCAGCTACTGAGTTGTTTTATCATGTTTCTCTCAAATGATGCTCACAGGTTGCAGGTTCTGGTAGATGGGGCATGTTATGAACAGAAATGTTTTCTGTGATTCATGAAGGAACTATAAATAATGTGCACTGTATTAGAGATGAGGGCGTTCTGAATGCTCTTTCTAGTAATCAACTGCTGTATGTGTACTTCTATACAAAAAAAGAGAACATTTCTTAAACATTTCTACCTGTGTCTCCAGTTCTGTCACCTCCAAGTTGAGCTTATTTAGATGTTTATTCACAAATGTGATAAGTGACTGGGAAAACAAAATCATTTAAAAAAAAATCAAAGTTGTTCATTTTCAAATCAACCAAGGTATCTCACAAGCTAGCTCCTAATTGCAACAGGAAGCAAACTACCATAAAGCATTAATGTACGTAAACTTAAATAAGATTTTGTTTTTTAACAACTTGTCCAAACTATACACAAAATGGTAAAGTCAAACATGGCATTTTCTCAAAACAATGGAATCAGATTTCATACTTTAGTATAAATATGACATATTCTTCAAAGCACCATTTAAAAGGGGGCATTACCCAGAGTAAGGACACGGTACATGAACCCCCTTCATGTTCTCAATCTCGAATAGGCTTCTACCTATAAAAAATATTTACAAGTTGAAGTGTATTTCTGTTAAGCTTTGAAAGCAGGCACAAAGCAGACTTGCTCACTGAGGTGCAGCAAGTAAGATCCTTCAATGTGCCAGCTTTTATAAACTAATTGGACCCCTCCCTTCCATATCTGAGTGAGTAAAACTCACTGAATGGTAAGGCACTAAACAACAGAGAACAGAAAAGTTTCAGGTTTGATCCCTGGTCTGCGCTGGGTTAGCTGATCTCAGCTAGAACTGAAGCAATGTAGCACTACAGTTGTCCTGAGCATCCCAAGACAGGAAAGGGAGGGAAGGAGAAGGAATGGTCTAAGTTGTCACTCCTGACCATCTTAGTGACCTTCTGCTAGACATGGTCAAATTAGACCATGATGCCCCCCACCACTGATCATCTAAAACCTTTCTCTCAAACTACAATAAGTTCCCACTCAAGATCACATGACAAATTGGGTCTTCATGGCTACAAACTTTCTCTTTAACACTTCTATTCAGTAAATAATATTGCCTATTTGCATTATGCCAATTGCTTATTTGTATTATGGACTAGTTAGAATGTAACGGATAAGGGCCAATTTTAACTTTAGGCAGTTGCTGAAATCTGGCGTTAGCAGATGAGCCAGCTGTCATAGTCAATAGAAAGGAAAATTGGTCAGGGGGTATAACGGGCGGCCAATCCAGTTAAAATCAGCCCGATCATGTCTAACTATTAAGATAGTAATCACAAAAATATTACATCTTTTAAAAGTTTACTTTCATTCAGATAGTGAACTTTGCTTAAGCTACTTTGGCCAGTAATGGTAGTCTTGTGGTTACGGTACTGGATTAACAACCCAGGGCTTGAGTTCAAATCCCACTATGGCAACTTGTGAAATTGAATTCAATAAATCTGGTCATTTGTGATCAAATCAGGGTTTTCAAAGTTATGCAGGTAAATAGTGAAAGACTGTTTCCACTGGCTGCTGAATCAGTAAGAAGAGGGCATAGATTGGGGATTATGACTGGAAGAACAAAGAGAACATTTAGAACATTTTCTTCCCACACAAAGGGTTATCAGAACATGGAATGCTGTTAAGTGGCTGTAAAACCTGATACTAAGACTCTGTAAAACCATTTCAAAGGGAATTAGCAAGTATTTGAAAAGGAGGAATATAAAATGATGCAGAGAAAGGACAAGTTAATGGGATTATGGTAGATAGCTCCAGTTGAAAACCTAGCACTGGCTAGGATAGGCTTAATGGTGTCCTTCTGTGCTATTCGATGAAAGAATGATTGACCTTAAAAGTGACTCATCATATTTGATCCTCTACTTTAGAAATTGCACATCACCACATTTTGTTCGATCTGTTTGCTGCAAGTTATAAAGAGTGTTATTTCAGAAATTCAGACATTTTAAAACCCATTTGGGAATTTACCTTCTTAACAACACTGAGCTTATCAGGTGCATGGTCGAACAGTGTATCAAATGCATCCCGTTCTGAAATAATAAATGAGAATGCAATTCAGATATTCCAACAATAATTCAGAAACTTCAGTCCAATTTCTTCAGCATTTATTTCCTCACTGGGGTATGGATCCAGCACTGGGCACCCTCTGCTATCTCACCCAAGTGCCATTATTCATGTGTGATCTGGACAGTGAGAGCTGGAAGCCGAGTTCAAATCTTTCTTCACCTGGCACCTTGTGCATTTTAATGAGGGTTGCTGCATAGTGATCAGGAGCTGGAACTCTCACAACTTCCCCCTCCCTAACCCGGGGAAATGTCGCCAATTTTAAAAACCCCACACTGGTCCAGCTAAATGTAACTCACTTCCCAACACAGGGAATCAAACCTGGGACCTCTTTGGCCTGTATGGCTCAGAGGTGGGGAATTAACCTCTACGCAACTGAGGGAGTTGTTGTGAAATGGAGATTTCTAATCACAAAATGTCGGATGAGTGACTCATTATTCTACCACACAGCAAGTTCCTGATCTGAGCTGTACCATCAGAAGAAGGTGCAGAGTGGAGATTGGACAGAAGATGTAAAAGAAACAAAATTGGCTGGTAAGTCACCTTGGGCATGTTCTCATTCAACCCCCTACCTGCTGGTTCAAGAGTGGCACTGGGGACAGTATAAGAATAGGCTGGATGACTGCCCTCTGATAAAGAAAATATGACCAGATCATCCAGTGGAAGCAAAATTTTATTTCATTCCTTTTAGTAATAGTATCTCTGGCCCTTTCAAAACAGAGGACTAGTATGTTTATGAAAACATTGTCACATTTCTATCTTTAAAATACCCAAGATACTGTAGTGATAGCAAGGAATGCCTGTGCTGTAATACAGTGAAGAAAGTAACTCTAGCACAGGCAGACATTGAAGGACTTCAAATCAATTTAACTGCCCTTCTTCTCCCTTCCTTTCCAGGGGTAACGACTCATACTGTGGTATAGTTGCACAGGTCCCGGCATCCCTCTGGTATCTCACTCAAATAGCTCTTTAGGTGTGAATCTCAGAGAACGTTAACCATAAAGAGCAAGGAAGCGGAGAGTATGACAATTGAGCCTGTTCCTGTTGTCACCCAGAGTCCACATACATGCAGTTTCCAGCAGGGGTCGCTAAACAGCAATCAGGAGTGGGAATCCTGGCTGAGGGCTGCTACAGCCAATTGCAGCAATCACACTGCTGCCCCAAGTGAGATCAACTAATAACATAAGAAATAGGAGCAGGAGTAGGCCATACGGCCCCTTGAGCCTGCTCCGCCATTCAATTAGATCATGGCTGATCCAAATTAAAAAGCAGAACCTCAAAAGTAATAATCTCTGGATTGTTACCAGAGCCACGCGCAAATTGGGACAAACAGATTAGAGGTTTAAATGCGTGGCTCAAAGAGTGGTGTGGGAGGAAGGGGTTTCGGTTCATAGGGCACTGGCACTAGTACTGGGGAAAGAGGGTGCTGTTCCGTTGGGATGGGCTCCACTTAAACCAGGCTGGGACCAGTGTCCTGGCGAACCGAATAACTAGGGCAGTAGACAGGGCTTTAAACTAATGAAGGGGGGAGGGGGGGGGGGGGAAGGAGGAGGATTCAGGAAAGAATAAATTTAAAAGCAGCGGGAGAAATGTCAAGGCTCTAGAGCAGAGTAGCGTTTTGGGTAAAAATAAGCAGAGTGGGTCAGGAGGGACAGAGAGAGTAACAAAGGTAATAAGGCATCAGTGACTAAGGTGACATCAGGGAAAAATAGAAATATGTCAAAGCTAAAGGCACTATATCTGAATGCGTGAAGCATTCACAACAAAATAGATGAATTAATAGCGCAGATAAAAATTAACAAGTTTGATCTAATAGCCATAACGGAGATGTGGTTGCAAAATGGCCAAGGTTGGGAACTAAATATTCCAGGATACATAACTTTTAGAAGGGATAGGCAAAATGGAAAAGGAGGGGGGTAGCTCTGATAATAAAGGATGGGATAAAGACAGTAGAGAGAAAGGATCTTAGCTCTGAAAATCAAGAAGTAGAATCAGTTTGGGTGGAGCTAAGAAACAGCAAGGGGCAGAAAACTTTGGTGGGAGTTGTTTGTAGGCACCCAAACAGTAGTTGTAATGTAGGGCAGAGTATAAATCAGGAAATTAGAGGCGCATGTAACAAGGGTAATACAGTAATCATGGGGGACTTTAATCTACATATAGACTGGGCAAACCAAATTTGCAGTAATAGTGTGGAGGACAAATTCATGGAATGTACGCAAGATAGTTTTCCAGATCAGTATGTTGAGGAACCAACTAGGGAACAGGCTATTTTAGATCTAGTATTGTGCAACGAGAAATTAATAACCTTGTAGTAAAGGGGTCTTTCGGGAAGAGTGACCATAATATGATAGAATTTCATACTGAGTTTGAAAGTGACTTTGTTAAACCAAAACTCGGGTCTTAAATCTAAACAAAGCAAACTACGTAGGTATGAGGCGCGAATTGGCTAAGGTAGATTGGTAAACTACATTAAAAGGTATGACAGTGGACGAGCAATGACTAGCATTTAAAGAATTATTACATGATTTACAACAAATTTACATTCCTTTAAGGCACAAAAATCCCACAGGAAAAGTGGTCCAACCATGGCTAACAAGAGAAGTTAAAGATAGTATTAGATCAAAGAAATAGGCTTATAATGCTGCCAAAAATAGTAAGCTTGAGGACTGCGAGGATTTTAGAATTCAGCAAGGAGGACCAAGAATTGATAAAGAAAAGGAAAATAGAATGAGGGTAAACTAGCGAGAGACATAAAAACAGACTGTAAAAGCTTCTATAGGTATGTAAAAAGGAAAAGATTAGCGAAAGTAAATGTGGTCCCTTACAGGCTGAGTCAGGAGAAATAATGGGGAATAAGGAAATGGTAGAGAAATTAAACGAATACTTTGTGTCTGTCTTCATGGAAGACGACGCAAAAATCTTCCCGGAAATAGTGGAGAACCAAGGGTCTAGCGAGAATGAGGAACTGAAAGAAATTAGTATTAGTAAAAAAGTAGTACTGGAGAAATTAATGGGACTGAAAGCAGATAAATCCTATGGACCTGATGGCCTACATCCTAGGGTTTTAAAAGAGTTGGCTATAGATAGTGGATGCATTGGTTGTCATTTTCCAAAATTCCATAGATTCTGGAACGGTTCCCACAGATTGGAAGGTAGCAAATGTAACCCCACTATTTAAGAAAGGAGGGACAGAGCAATAGGGGGAACTACAGACCAGTTAGCCTGACATCAGTAGTAGGGAAAATGCTAGAATCTATTATTAAGGACGTGGTAACAGGGCACTTAGAAGATAATAGGATTGGGCAGAGTCAACACAGATTTATGAAAGGGAAATCCTGTTTGACGAATCTGAGAGATTTTTGAGGTTGTAACTAGCAGAATAGATAAGAGGGAACCAGTGGATGTGGTGTATTTGGATTTTCAGAAGGCATTTGATAAGGTGCCACACAAGAGGTTATTAAACAAAATTAGGGCTCATGGGATTAGGGGTAATATACTAGCATGGATTGAGGAGTGGTTAACGGACAGAAAACAGAGAGTAGGAATAAACGGGTCATTTTCGGGTTGGCAGGCTGTAACTAGTGGGGTACTGCAAGGATCAGTGCTTGGGCCTCAGCTATTCACAATCTACTTCAATGATTTGGATGAGGGTACCAAATGCAATATATCCAAGTTTGCTGATGATACAAAGCTAGGTGGGAATGTATGTTGTGAGGAGGATACAAGGAGGCTTCAAGGGGATACAGACAGGCTAAGTGAGTGAGCAAGAACATGGCAAATGGAATATAATGTGAAGTTATCCACTTTGGTAGGAAAAATAGAAAAGCAGAGTATTTTTTTTAAATGGTGAGATTGGGAAATGTTGGTGTTAACATGCAGGTACAGCAAGCAATTAGGAAAGCAAATGGTATGTTGGCCTTTATTACAAGAGGATTTGAGTATAAAAGTAAAGACGATTTACTGCAATTATATAGGGCCCTGGTGAGAACATCACCTGGAGTATTGTGTACCTAAGGAAGGATATACTTGCCATAGAGGGAGTGCAACGAAGGTTCACCAGACTGGTTCCTGGGATGGGGGGACTGTCCTATGAGGACCGATTGAGTAGATTAGGCCTATATTCTCTAGAGTTTAGAAGAATGATAGGTGATCTAATTGAAACATACAAAATTCTTACAGGACTTGACAGGGTAGATGCAGGGAGGATGTTTCCCCTCACTGGGGAGTCTAGAACCACGGGTCACAGTCTCAGAATAAGGGGCCGGCTATTTAGGATTGAGATGAGGAGAAATTTCTTCACTCAGAGGGTGGTGAATCTTTGGAATTCTCTACCCCGGTAGGCTGTGGAGGCTCAGTCTTTTGAGTATATTCTAGAGATCGATAGACTTTTGAATATTAAGGGAATCGAGGGATATGGGGATAGTTTAGGAAAGTGGAGGAGGTAGAAGATGAGCCATGATCTTACTGAATGGCGGAGCAAGCTCGAAGGGCCAAATGGCCGACTCCTGCTCCTATTTCTTATGTTTCTTATGTATGTTCCCGCCCGATTCCCATATCCCTTGATTCCCTTCCAAAAATCTATGAATCTCAGCCTTGAATATACTCAACAATTGAGCATTCACAGCCCTCTGGGGTAGAGAATTCCAAAGATTCACAACCCTCTGAGTGAAGAAATTTCTCATCTCAGTCCTAAATGGCCTACCCAGTATCCTGAGACTATGCCCCCCTAGTTCTAGACTCTCCAGCCAAAGGAAACAGCCTCTCAGCATCTACCCATCAATCCCCCTCTGTATCTTATATGTTTCAATAAGATCACCTCTCATTCTTCTAAATTCAAGAGAATAGGCCCATTCTACTCAATCTCTCCTCATAGGACAACAATCCCAGGAAACAATCTAGTGAACCTTCGTTGCACCCCCTCTAAGGCAAGTATATGCTACGTTAGGTACGGAGACCAGAAGTGTACACAGTACTCCAGGTGTTCAGCACAGAGCAGGAATTAATGCTGGGGCCATCCTGACCCATATGGCTCAGTACCAAAATACCCATTGCATTTCCCCACTATGTCATTAGGAGAGCTTCCTTTTGTTCAGTAATTAGTTTTGAAATGGAAAAAGAGAATAAACAAATGAATCAAAACCTTAATAATTAAAGTGAAAACTCCAAAATTTAGAAAAAGCAATCTTCAGAGTATCAAAAGCATCACACATATTGCAAGAGGCCTGGTAGCTGAACCCCATGACCTCATTATGGTCTGGCTTGCATACAGCTTGTGGTACATGCTTCATGGATGCTCTACACATGCTTAAACTGTGCTACTGGGCTTTGGTAGCACCATACGGTGTCTCTATGATACACCTCTAGCCAGGCTGTTCCTGTAGCAAGATATGTCAGCTTTTTTAAGGAGTCCCACCTATCACCCTAGCGAGGACTCCTCGTGTAGCTCTTTGATTTGAGTGTTAGTGCACACCTTGTCTCAAACCCCAATATATGGAAGGAATGCCTTCCCAGTAAGGGCACAATGGCACCATGCACTAAAAATCAACAGAACAACAAACTATTTGGCCCTTTTTAGTTTTTGGTGCAACAAAGACTGTGAACTCATTTAGCTTTTTACTTACCGAACCTCCCCATCATCATCCTGCAATATATAATTACAACAGACCAGTTAAGAATTAGCACCAAATAAACAAATTGTTAGATCATCTCTCATTCATACCAGAATTCTGGTAGACTTTTAAATATTCCCGAGTAGGACAGAGCTGATGTGTCTAATTTTATAGTATTTGACAAACATTGTATTACATAGAAAATAAGTGACAATTGGGAGAGTGGTTCCAGTTGTAACATACTAAAGGAGTTTAGATGAGATCTTTAACCTCAGAAAAATACTAGAGTTGCGTATACAGCCCCAACCCCGAGAATGGATTATACATTGCCAGCATCATATATTGGAAACATCTTTCTTAAAAATAACTTTTGTTTTTTTTACTTCCTATATGTTTCTACATCATGCGACAGGGAAAGGGACAGAATAATGCTGCACCAGGGTTATTGAAGAAGAGGTTTTCTGTGAAAATGATACCGAGATAAAGTAGATTCTAATTTTAGCGCTCCCAATTATGCAAAGACGATGTTTCACACCCATATTCATATCTTGGCCATCTTCCGCTCCCATAATACAGCTGTCCCCATCACTTCCGGATCCCATATTTCAATCTAGCCCAGATTGATGGGATGTTTTCTAGCTGCAAGGGCCCCAAGTGTAATTAGTTCAATTCCTTGTGAGCACAGGCCCACAGCACAGACTGATCATATCCGAGTATTATGTGGCAGTCTCATTGAACCAAACCACACAGACTGCTGGTAAGGAAATTGGAAAGGTCACACAGGTGGGGCAGATATATGTTTATATTTGAAGCAGGGTACAGGGAGCTCTACTCTGCATCAGACATAATGTACCTGATCTGGGAATACTTCATGGTTTAAGTTATTGAAATGGTCTGCAAGTGTCCTAAAGCGGCTGCATTTGCTTCAGTGGGATCTGGGAGCTCATACAGAGCATGGAGTCCACTCACTGGCAGCAAATAGTGTTCTCTTCTGGAGTTGGACAGTTCTGGATTGGCTCCCAGGCCAGTTCAACGGGCCAGCCCTTGTTAAAATGAATGCAGTCACTTCAGCGCACATGCAGGCCATCCATATAACTGACATCACACAGTGGCTGAGATGGGAAGGATGCCCAAAACAGGAAATCTTCATGATCTCAGAAAATTAGATAGATTTATGAACAGGTAAAATTCATCTTTATAATATCTTTTGAAGAAAGACTTGGGTGGGGGGGGGGGGGGGGGGGGGGTTGTCCTTCAAACAAAAAGTTACCCCTCTCTCACAAGACTTTCCTATGACAGATCAGAGATTGGTCTCTTTTCCAAACATAATACTTAACATTTTAAATATTTTTAAGGAAATTTTTGCCTATTCAATGTCATGACCACTTTAATTTGTTTACTGTATGGCTAGAAATAGTCAGCCCAGATGGAGTGCACATATTATTTGTCATGATGCAGAGATGCCAGTGTTGGACTGGGGTGGACAAAAATGAGAAGTCGCACAACACCAGGTTATAGTCCAACAGATTTATTTAAAATTACAAGCTTTCGGAGCTGTTGCCCCTTCGTCAGGTAAAGGTACAATGAGGGAATCTACAGTATTACACAGTATATAAACACAGAAAGCAATTTGTCTGCAGAGATACAATCTTTCAGGGAGCATTACATCAAAGACACACCAGAGCACAGCCAAGACAATGAGATGGGTCACAGGGGGTCCAACGTGTCAAATCTTGCCATCTGCAGTTGAGCTTTTAACTTTGTTTTTGTTTTTTTTTGTTTTTTGTTTGTGTGTTTTTTTTTTAAACTGGAAAGACAGACAACGATGTCGAGTCACGTTCGGTAGCGTGACATGAACCCGGATATCGGGTTCATGTCACGCTACAGAACGTGACTCGACATCGTTGTCTGTCTTTCCAGTTTAAAAAAAAAACAAAAAAAAGTTAAAAGCTCAACTGCAGACGGCAGGATTTGACACGTTGGACCCCCTGTGACCCATCTCATTGTCTTGGCTGTGCTCTGGTGTGTCTTTGATGTAATGCTCCCTGAAAGATTGTATCTCTGCAGACAAATTGCTTTCTGTGTTTATATACTGTGTAATACTGTAGATTCCCTCATTGTACCTTTACCTGACGAAGGGGCAACAGCTCCGAAAGCTTGTAATTTTAAATAAATCTGTTGGACTATAACCTGGTGTTGTGCGACTTCACATATTATTTGGACCTGGATTTCCACCATCTCCAGCTCAAATCTATCTACGTAAATAGTGTAAACGAGTTCCTTTTTATCTCTGATCTCTTTAATTACACTTGATGGGGGGAAAAAATGCATGGCCCTAAACAAGATACAGGAGGTGAAAGCTTTCTCACCTTACTGTTTATACGAGAATGAGAGACAAGATTGCCTGCACAAACAAGCTAGGCTGTTTGATTTGGCCATTAATTCGTTAACAGATAACGGACTAACAGGTTCACGTGATCTCTATCCAGATGATAACTGCTTAAAAACTTGATCAGGCTGACAGAAGGAGACAGTGTTAACTGTTAGGGATTGCTGACCCACCAGGGGTGGGAGTCTGTTGCAGCAGGCGTTTTGAGCTGGCATGTTTGATGCTGTCGATTGACAGCCCACTCAAAGCCTACCTGACAGAGAAATAAATACTGGAGCTTTTTCCCAATTTGTCAATTCCCTTATTGCTGTAAAATTATGCAGGCAGAGGTTAACAAGGAACGCCACAGGAATTCAATCCTTTAAAACTTTGCATCACAAGCATTAGTCCAAAGTAAAAGTGTTCGACAGAGAACACCCAGAATTTCCAGCTGTTTATAACCAAATTTGTAAGTTAATTATTATTTGTATATTTGCGGTTTAACTTTTGCTTCTAACTTTATTTCTTAATAAACCTGTTTAGCAATTTTAGCCTGAGATATACAGTCTGTGTTATCTATCCCTCAAAGAGGATCAGAGTAGCGGTTTCCAATGTACATATCAACAAGTCGTTCACTCAGAGCACGCTACCTCCCAGGTTACTTCTTGTGTAAGTTACATTTTGGTTCACACAGGACGTGGGCTTTTCTGTGGAAATGGTCATTTGCAGTGGACAGGAGAAATATTGAGTGCGCCCAAATCCCCTTAAAATGCTATTTCTTCAATTTTGGGATGTTTTCAAGAATACAAAATAAGCCTAAGTTTTAAACAAATTAAACTCCTGGAGATAATGGTGCACTTTTATTTATTTTTCTTTCTTAACTACTCTATGTATTTGATTCACATTTGGGACAAATGGAATATAAGTCCAACTTACTCTGTTGTGCTGGTAAACTCTTCTGTAATATGTGACGTTTGAAGTATGCCCTCCCGCTTCTGTAACAGAAAAAAAATTACAAATTCAGCCAACCAGAAGCTAAATCAACTTAACCTTTTACAACTGCACCACATTTCTATACCATAATCAAATTGACAAAGATGTTTCCTGTGTGCAGGTTGTAATCAAATTATAAATGCAATTACACAATTTCAGTACAAATAGTGAAGAGAGGAAATCTTCCTGAGTAAATTTAAAATGTTCCATTTAACTCTAATAACAAGGCCTTTAAGCTGTGCTATCCAGGAAATTACCAGGTTCAATCACCAGTCTATGCCGAGTTAGGTGATTACAGGCTGGTTTTGGGGGGGGGGGGAAGAGAAAAATGGGTGAGGAATTAGGAGTATTACAATTGGCCTTAGCATCCTGGGCTGGGAGGGAAATATAATGAACCACAGTACTTATTCCTGATCACTATCCAGCAACCCCTGCTGGATGTATTGGGCGAAGGCAGAGTTGACTTCAGATGTGATGCCTCTAGTGTTAAACAGCTAGACAAGACTCATTGTCTTGCCTCATTGAAGAATGGCACTTAGATGAAGTACCAAAGGGCACCCATGGAACGGCACCCCAGCAAGGAGTCAACAATTTGAGGTGAAGAAATGGCAGAAAAGGAAGGGGGGGGGGGGAGGAGAGCCAATTATCAGTATTAACCTCTGCCATAGGGCCTTGTCTTATAAGCCCAAAAACCAAAATCCTGCCGTGGTAACTAACATTCCTTCCTGTCCTGGCACAACGTTAGCCAACGAGCTCAAATCTTGATAAGATGAACCTAATGAGAACTACTCTGTCAGTTCTCCACAAGTCTGCTTTAGCAATGCTCAACTACAGAGGAGTTTTTAAAATGCCTCACATATGTTAGCCTACATTTAGCTTTGAACAACTAGCTTTCTTCTTTATATAACCTAACCATTCCCATTTGTATTAGTGAGTGGCTTTGTGTGAGTAAAGGACACCGTAACAGGAGCAAAACCAGAATAGTTAGTGAAATTATTCAGTAAAATGCCAATATCAAATTGTGATGACACCCAATTACAGTTTCTGCTATTCCATTCACCCCAGCAGGAGCTTGATGGTGGCGTGTCATATTCCTCATCTCCTAGTAATCTGGTTTGATTCTTCTTCCCCAGACCCTCCAAAAAAATTCAAAACATTTGGCTTCAGGACACATGTGGTGACTTGGCATTCCTACACTGGGGTCCTTGGTTGGTAGTCTATTGAAACAATAATGATATCTTTATCAAGCCATAGCTTGGGGTAGTAAGTCTCCTCTCGGGAGCTCTCGTATGGCTCACTTGTCCAACACGAGAGGCAGATGCGTCCATCCTTAGGACAAATAAGCCAGGATGCTGCTGAATGCTGTTATTACTCCAATCCAACAGCAAAGTGAGCAAGACCCTGCATCACGCATATGCAGATTTTCCCTCAGATAAACTTCAAATACAACAAATTACTTTGCAGTCAAGTAAATTATGTAGGCAAACCCTGGCAGCTGCTTTGCTGTAAGACCTGAAACAGCAATGAGATGAATGATCAGTTAATCTGTTTCTGGCAGTGCCGGTTGAATGAGGAATGTTGGCTCGGACAGCTGTGAAACTCCCTGCTCTCTATTACTAGTGTTGTGGGATTTCAATATCCCCATCAACAGGACCTTGGTTTAACCTCTCATAAGGACATTACCTCAGACAATGCAGTCCCCTGTAGCACTGCACTGGAGTGTTAGATTTTCATAAATCACCTCTGAATACCTGCGCATAACAAGGTAATAAATGTGCTTTTTTTTAAAAAACTGTGCTAAGAAACCTGTCAGCTGCTGTTCTGGTTTCTATGTCCTGCAGACACCTTTAAAGGTTGTTCACAGGGCTTCATGGCAGAATCCTTGTAATGAAAGTTCCTAACAGTCCTCCAGCAAAAAACTATGCAGGCCAGGGAGCAGCTCTACGGGAAAATACTCGTCAACACTGGTACTTACTGACAGATTACTGTCACTAACTGATTTCATCAAAACTCTTTTTTTTTTTACACTGCATGCATTTCTTGTGATTGATCAGAGACCACCGATGGGAAAGATTACTGAAGTCTAAAACTAAAAAAAAGGTTCTAAATATAGAACCTTGAACAGTCCCCCCTCAAGCCTATATATAGATTTACAGCAAAAAATGTAACATGTATTGACTTTATACAGTTTCAATTAAATCTGACAAAAAAGTAAGCTTACTAAACTTGGCATTAAGACAATTTACAAATGCTATTTTTATTCTGTGGTAACAATGGTCCTCCAAGTTTAACCAGAACCTCCATTTTATATCCAAACATTAGCAGCAGCAGAGTTCCCTCTAATAAGAGTCTTGAGACACAGTGAACCAGATTCCATGCTGCAATATTGTAGAAGTGGGCTATGGTTAAGGTCAAAAACAGTTTTCATTTTAGTTTCTGCAGTGATATAAAAAGTGCAGAATTACAAAACAGAAAATATTTATACAGCGCCTTTCACCAACTCAGGACGTCCCAAAGCACTTTACAGCCAATGAAGTATATTTTGAAGTGTTGTAATGGGTCTTGGGGCCTGTACCAAACCTGGTCTATACGTTTTAGTTTCTGGAATATAGCATTAATTTTCCCCCCGTGTGGGGGGGGGGGGGAAAGAGAAGAGAGAGTGACACTTAAAAACTCACATAACACTACTTTTTCAATGACCAGTTACCAGTTTTCATAAAACTTCGATTAGATTTTTTTTTCGTGTTATATTTCCAATCCTTCTCTGGATTTCTAATTAAAAGAGAGTTCAACAAGAAGTATAATAATAAAACACAACCTATGAACAAACCTCTGCCAGAGAGGAAAGCTGAGTTGAAATGTCTGGTTAAGACTTGGATTTGCATTTGGACCTGAAGGGATTAAACCTCAACCAATATTGATTTCTTTTCCAAGCACACTGGATTGATATTCAGAACCAGGAAGGAAGCAGATCCCAGCTCCCAAAGTGTCTGCTGGCAGAACCCCCATCACTTGTCAGCAGACTGCCTATCGTCTGACCAGGAGACCATAACTGACAATCGACAGAAATGGTCATCTTCAGCATGATCCCCTAACCACAAAACAAAGTACTTCTAGGGCATTTGCCAAGTAGCTCTTAGAAAAGTGTTTGTATGGCGTAACCAAGGAAAATGTGGTTAGCATTACTGAATGGAGATCTGAATAATGCCCCATCAGTTTGTTTCCAGTCATGCATCTCACTTCCTAGAAAAGCTGAAGGAATTTTATGCAATCTGTACTACAAAGGCTGCAGCCAGAATTGGGAAAGTACCGAGGGGAAATTACTCTTAAAAAGGAATTAAATACATTTTTTATATAAACGAGGCTCTAGTTACAAAGAGAAGGAAGGACTGCAGCAGAAGACAAAAGAATAGGTGCAGAAAGAAAAAAAGCTATGAAGCAGCGGAGATGGATGAATGGACATACAATCCTATTTGTAAGCTGCCCCCAGGCACAATGCGAAGCAGGGACAAGAGAAAAAAAGATACATATCAGAAAATTTACAAACACAGTAAGTTGATCAGATTGAGTTGTTCAAACAGACTATGGGACCTTTCAAGGTTACCCCTTTCCTCAAAGGCTATTAGCAAAAGACATACAAGCTTTCTGGTTAGACAGATTGCTTAAAATTCCTTCAGCTTTTCTAGGAAGTGAGATGCATGACTGGAAACAAACTGATGGGGCATTATTCAGATCTCCATTCAATAATGCTAACCACATTTCCCTTGGTTACGCTATGCAAACATTTTTCTAAGAGCTACTTGAAAACTCATGTTTGTTTCCTATTATCTGCATGTATATTGTCGTAACCATTTCATCCCTTCAATCTCAACGGCTCTCGGGAAATATCCACAATTTTGAGACACATTTCCTACTGACATCTTTCTCCATTTTCCTTAACAATTGTTCAATATCACAGATTCCAAAGTTAAATTAAGCGGCCAAGTGAATAACATCAAGAATCTCAAGATTGATGGTTCACTTACCCGTACAACCACCACCTGCACGGAGACATGTTCTGGCAATCTGACGGGGGCTCGGAAATGCATAGCCAAAGCCACAAGAAGGTGAAGAATAGCCACCATGTTTTTTGCATGGATCGCTAAAAAGTAGATACATTTGTCAAAACACCACCCACCTACAGTTTTCAAGAGTTCTATCACACAACTTCTATGCAATCACTTACTTTTTCTTGCATCAGGTGTACAGCACAGAATCGGGCCTTTCGACTAGTCTATCCCTGTGTTTATGCTCCTCCTACCCTACTTCATCTAACCCCATCAAGCAGATCTGGCGATTCCTTTCTCCTTCATGTGCTTATCTAGCTTCCCCTTAAATGCATGTAATCTATTTGCCTCACCTACTCCTTGTGGTAGCACACTCCACATTCTTGCCACTCTCTGCGTAAAGAGGTTTCACCTGAATTCCCTATTGGATTTATTATCGGTTCCGAGGGACTGCCTAAGAAGTAGTAGTATTGGTAACTATCTTATATTTATGGCCCCTAGTTCTGGTCTCACCCACAAATGGAAACATTTTCTCTACGTCTACACTACCAAACCCTGTAAGACCTCTATCAGGTCACTCCTCAGCTTCTCTTTTCTAGAGAAAAGAGCCCCAGCCTATTCAGACTTTCCTGATAAGTATATCCTCTCAATTCTGGTATCATCCTTGTGACTCCTTTTTCCACCTTCTCCAATGCCTCTATATCCTTTTTATAATAAGACGACCAGAACTGTGCATAGTACTCCAAGTGTGGTCTAATCAAGGTTTGATACAAGTTTAAAATTACTTCTCTGCTTTTCATTTCCATCCCTCTAGAAATGAACCCCAGTGCTTTGTTTGCCTTTTTTATGGCCTTATTAACCGGTCACCACTTTGTGATTTGTGTATCTGTACCCCTAGATCCCTTTACTCCTCTTATTATCCAAGCAGTATATGTTGTCCTTATTCTTCCTACCAAAATGTACCACCTCACCTATCTATATTGAAATGTATTTGCCCATTCTGCAAGCTTATTAATGTCTTCCTGTATTTTGTCACATTCTTCCTTTGTATTAACTACACCTCCCAATTTGATGCCGTCTGCAAATTTTGAAATTGTACTTCCGATTCCCGAGTTCAAATAATTAATGTAAATTGTGACCAACAGTGGTCCCAGCACCGATCCCTGTGGAACACCACTTCCTACCTTTTTACCAGTCTGAGCAGCTACCTTTGACCCCTACTCTCTGTTTTGTAGCCAGCTTGCTATCCATTCTACCTGTCCCAACTCCACATGCTCTGATCTTAGTCATGAGTCTACTATGCAGTATCTTATCGAAGGCCTTTTGAAAATCCAAATATATTACATATACTGCATTAGCATGTCTACTCTTCAAAGAATTCAATAAGGTTTGTCAAGCAAGACCTTCCCTTTTGAAATCCATGCTGCCTACTCTATTATATTATATTCTTCTAGGCAGAAATGATAAAACTTCTCTGAAACTGACAGAAGTCCCAGCAAACAGAAACATACTCCAGTCAGTCAAATCAACTGCAACATTAACAGCTGGTTGGAGAAAATCTACAGCCCAGAGCATCCTAATTACCAACCTGCCTGAAACAGCCAAAAAGCATAAAGAATTATATACTCATGCATACAAACTCGTTAAGATGAATGGCAAATTCTTACACATAATTTCCGTATGATCACAAAAGACATTAAAATAACTTCATTGGAAATCTCCAGAAAGAGAAGAAAAAAGTATTTTAGAAAACCAGGAATGTTTGCATACCATTCATGATTTTTGTAAATGCATCTTATTACAAAATTAACTATTTGAAAGGAAAATAAAAACCAGGTCCTGTGAATAAAAGGATATTTACTTCCACTGTCTACTTTACCAGCTGGGGGACCAGCTGCTCTTCAGGGCATGGTGTAATAAGGAAACAGGGGAGGCAGGATCTCCCACTTAATAATATCCCAGGGAACAATTTTCTCATTTCAAGATTTGCATTCATACTTTCCCTCGTATTGAAAGCCTGCATAGCCAAAATTCCTCCTGCCTTCAGAAAAATATTGTCTTTGTCTTCTCCCTCTCTATCTAAATGTAGAAAGCTCATGATACAAGCACTGAGAACTACTTATTTTCATTTTGTCCTTTGGTTGCAATCACTTATCAATCAGCTCACTGAACACACTGTCCCCTGATAACACAAGGAATTAAGATGGCAACCGTCTTTATTTATGACATCAGAGGCCATTGCCCATCAGGGAACAAATCTCTTAACTACTGCTTGTTGATGCAACTGCCAGAAGATTATAATCTCTGCAGTGAGTGAGCATGCAACAGGGAAAACAGGCATAAATCAATGAGTTTTCAACATTGATAGTTAGAGAGCAAGAAGGCAGAAAGACAATATTTTTCTCAAGGCAGGAGGAATTTTGGTTATGCAGGCTTTCAATAGGAGAGAAAGTACAAACGCAAATATTCTCTGCTGGACAGTAAAGTGTCTGTAACAAATGAACCAAGGGGCACCTGTAATGGGGGCACTGTTGATTGGCGTACCAGTGCTTTGCATCAGAGTAGTGGGATGTGCGTTTGTGTTTTCAATTCTCAAGACTGGCAGAGTTATCAGGAAGCTATGCTGAGCTGGGCCAAGTGCTTGCCCACAAAGAAGAGATTGAACAAACACCGGGAAATATCCCACCCATGCCTAGACACTCTTGCACTATCAGTGAGATCAGGAGCAAAACTAGCAGAGGCCTCGTAGCAGGTTGCCACCTACTCCAGCTAAGGAATGGAGCATGCCGATTTGAGAAAGAGCATCAATAACGATACGTGTAAAATAAGCACAAGCTACGATTACTGCAATGTTGCAAGACTTTGGCAGATCAGCACATACCTCATCATACTCATTCCAAGCATAGTAATCACTATATCCTGTCAAGTTAATTGAATTATTACAATGAAATATTTAAGCAGATTTTCCAGGGAATCCCATTAAAAATAAATGTAAAAGTTCCTTTTTTAATTTAAAACTGAATGATACTCCAGTAAAACTGACTGCAATGAAGTAACTATGAGGGTAAAGGCCAAACAGCAACAAGTCATTGCTGGTCAACGTCAAGCCTGCTTTTCAATTGTCCCTCATTCTTATTTCCATATATCAGAGTGCCAAGTTAATGCATTCTTCATTAATTGTTAGAAAGAGCAGTACTTCACAAGCATATCAAGTGATATTTACAATTTTCCTTTCTTTCATGAAAACTCAATTTAAGCTACAATTATGCAAGACAGATGAACTGTTCAGTATTTAATCTTATTTTAAGGAAATTAGTCATTTTAATGTCAACCTTTATCCACCTCACATGTAATGCGCGAATTAAATTTAAACATTCTAATCTGAAAAATATGCATTGGTCCAGAACTACCTCAGTTGACCAACAGTGCTAAAAATTTTGTGCAAACAGCAAAAGCAGATTTAGCAACCTTGTACTCACAATCAACACTCCATTTGATAGCCCATCCTTGAGGTCGAAGCAGGTCATTCACAGATTCCAACACAGTCTGAAGTTTCTGTTTCTGTCCGATTTCTGACTGCGTCACTTCAGCAACATTCAGTTTACGATTTGCAAGTTTCTCTACATGAGCAAAGAAAAGAGAAATAAAAATGACACAATAAAGTTGAAGCTTCAGAAAACTCTTACAAAAAAAAAATTAACAGAGTAAAAACTGCTGACTTCAAGTTTTTAAACCAATACAAAATTACTCTCTACCGACCAAAACTTAAGTTTGTAAGTTCCTTATACAGCAGCCTGTTTAACAACTGATGTAAAGCAGAAAAATGGATTACGAGTCCACTGTGATTTTGCACAAAAAATTCAGGATTATTAGTGACAGGTTCTTTAAATAAGTATGTTTATTACTTTTGCCCAAAGTTGCTAGTGCCATGATAATCTGAGATCACGGTTACTATTAATTTCAGACCTTTATTTTGTATTTTTGTTTTCTGGACGTGAGCAATGTTTCGCAAGGCTGCATTTACTGCATATCTCTAGTTGAATTGAGGTGGTAGTGGTGGGCCTTCTCCTTGAACTGCTGCAGTCCTTGTGATGATGCTGCTTTTACGATGATGCTAGGAAATTCCAGTATATTGACGCAACGATGATAAAGGAATGGAGGTGAAGGAAGCAGGAGGTGGGTCTCATGGACAAGATGAGTTCAGAGAGGGGATAAGGGGAGATAGGAGAGAAACTAGAGAAAGTCGAAGGTTCAGGACTAGAGCAGGGTTTAAGCATGGGGGGAGGTTTGATTTAGTGGGAAAGGGAAAGGAGGAAAGCAGCAAAGGCAGCTGAAAAGGTGGTCTCAATCTTATTAATAAGTCCATGTGCTCCTCTCATTTGTTGGAGCAAAAGAGAGCGTTTAAAAAGAGATGGATAGAAGCTGGGGGTTATCTTTGCTCTCCATGATGACCCTGGAGTAGTGGCTGATTTTGGTAGAGGAGAGCAAGGCCCGATAGCGCCTGATGTAATCCAACCAGATTTGACAACGGATGCCTAAACCAATTGTGTGCCAGATACACCCAAGTTTGTTCCCCTTAGACTTGAACAAACGAAGATGGGGGCCTACCAGCAAGCACAACCAGAAAGGAAAGAGTTAAGGTTTTGCTGGGGACAAGGGTATCAAAGGTAGAGGTGAGGGAGTAGTTGAGCAGATTGACAGCTGCAGAAGTATCGTGACAAGTAGAAGGACAGAGGGTTGGCAGTTGGGAGTTTGAAAGTGTGATTGTAAGTGACAGAGAAGAGCATTTTCCCATGGATAAATGAGAAGGCAGTGAGATTGGAAGCAAGTAGGGGGATGTAGGAACTGTAAGATATAAGGAAGTGGTCGGATATGGCCTTGTCTGTGATCAAGACCAAGGGATAAGAAGAGTCCATGAGAGATGGCAAGATCGAGGTGCTGGCCATGAACAGGGGTAGGGGAGTTTATATGGAGGGAGAAGTTTAGGGAGGTCAGGAAGATAGCAAATTCAGAGGAGAGAGAGCAAGGGGAATTGAGATGGAGATTGAAATCGAAGATGAGGAGTCACTGAATGTGAAGGCTGAGCGAGGAAAGGAGGAAGGATATCTCTGCGAGAAACTTAGAGTGGGGATCGTGGGGTGGTAGGCAATGAGGATTTTGAAGGAGGAGAGGGGGCTGGAACTAGATGAGGTGCTCAAAGGAGGAGAAAGTACCAGAAGAGTAGAGAGAGAGAGAGAGTAAGGTGCAATTTGGTGATAAAGGCCACACCCTCACTGTAGCTGTTTGGGTGGGGCAGGTGGTGGAAAGAAATAACCACAGAAAGGCTTCTGTAAAGGGTACGATGTCACCACCTGTGAGCCAAGAATCCATCAAAGCCAGGATGGAAATTTCCCAGCAATCACTCACTGATATTAACTACTTTGGATCTCGAGTGAAAGGCACCTTCTGAACTTTAAATGAAAAATGGCAAAAGTAAATCCACACATTTGGAATAGTAAAAAATTAAAGAGGTTATATTGCTGCAATACAAGGTGTTGGTCTGACTCCATCTGGAACAATGTGTGCAGTTCTGATCAGCACCTTACTTGAGTGTGTAAAGTGGTGAACAAAAAAGATGATTCCAGGTATTCAGAATTTAGGTTATGAGGAAAGGTTAAGGAAAGTTAATGGAAGCCTATGGAGTTAAGGGGAAAGTGGTAGTATGGATACAGAATTGGCTCAGTGACAGGAAGCAGAGTGGTGGTGGATGGATGCCTTTCAGACTGTGAGGTGGTTTGTAGTGGTGTTCCCCAAAGGTCAGTTTTGGGTCCATTACACTTTTCAATTTTTATAAACGACCTAGTCTCGAGTGTACAGAGCAGCATATTAAAGTTTGCAGATAACACAAAACTTGGCAATGCAGTAGATAGTGATGAGGATAGTTGTAGACTTAGGATGAGGATGACAGACAGGATGGTGAAATGGGCAGAAGCATGGCAGATAGAGTTTAATGCGGAGAAGTGTGAAGTGATGCACTTTGGGAGGACTAATATGGAAAGACACTAATATAAATGGCATGACTTTGAAAAAGTGTAGTTGAGCAAAGAGACCTTGGTGTCCATATACACAAATCCTTAAAAGGTGGCAGGGCAAGTTGATATGGTGGCTAAACAAGCATATGGGTTGCTTGGGTTTATAAATAGAGGCATAGAATATGAAAGCAAAGAGATTATGCTAGGACTTTATAAATCACTGATTAGGCTTCAGCTGGAGTATTGTGGACAATTCTGGACACCACACTTCAGGAAAGATGTAAAGGCCTTAGAAAGGGTACAGAGGAGGTTTACCAGGATGTTACCAGGGATGAGGGTCTTCAGTTATGAGGAGAGGTTGGAAAAGTTAGGACTGTTCTCCTTGGAACAGAGAAAGTAAAGAGGTGACCTAATAGAGGTTTTCAAGATGAGGAGAGGTTTTGATAGAGTAGAGAGAGAAAAATGATTCCCTCTGGCGAGTGGGTCAATAACTAGAGGTCAGACTTAAAATCATTGGCAAAAGATCTAGAGGGGAGATGAGTAGAATTTTTCCCCCCCCACTCACTGTCGGGATCTGTAACGCTCTACTTGAAAAGGTGGTGGAAGCTGATTCCATAAATAATTTTAAAAGGGAGTTGGACGGGTACTTGAGGATGAGGAACTTACAGGGTTATGGACACAAAGCGGGGGTGTGGGGCTAAGCACTACTGTTCTTTCAAAGAGCCAGCACAGGTACGATGGGCTGAATTGCCTCCTTCTGTGCTGTAAGTTTCTATGATTCTATGAAATTGGGTTTGTTTTTTGAGAGAAAGATTACAAAATGACTTGATTGATTTTATTTTTTTTAAAGACTATGAAAAGAATCGACAAAATTGATCCAGGCAAATTATTTACTGTGGTGAAAAGTTCAAATACCAGGGGACACAAGTTTAAAGAGGAAGTAAGAAGCAAGTCAGGCTAAATCTTCTCAGCAAAGAATAATAGCATTGCGAAATAATTTACCAGGATATGCTACTGAAGCAGACAGTATAAATGGGTTCAACAGATAATTATATGTATTTCTTGAAAGAGAAGTGATTAAGGGAAGCGATATGACGGGTAGGAAGTTAATTGATGAAAAAACAACAGGCTTGTTTGGCCTAATGGCCTTTCCCTGATCCGAAAAAATCTTATATTTTAATGTTAAAGCTGTATATAATACCTGTTCTTACCTAGCAACTTCTGCAGAACCTGCCCATCATAGAGATCTTCTTCAAGAGTTTTCACTATTATTCTTTCTTCTACAAGTACATCATTAATCCAGTCAATTAAAACCTGAAAAGAATTTATAATTATTGTTCCATAAATTAGACAATTTAACAAACTAATAAGCTGAGATGCTGTCTAAGCTTATTGTGACAACTAAAGGTTTTTAAAACTAGGTCTCAATCTGGTGGCCCTCCGGAGCCTTTTCTGTATCACCCAACTGTGAGGGGACCAAAAATAGTCACAGTATTCTAGATGAGGGCTAACCAAAATGTTATAAAAGGACTTTCTAGTGCTTTTTATTAATATGGGATCGTCCTAGAAATATATCTCAATACTCTATTGGCCTTTACTATAGCCTCAAAGCACGGATTGTAACCTTTAGAGACTTGTGCAGTGTCATTCCTAGGTCTCTTTCCCACTTAAACTTTAGTTTGGAGCATTGCATGCTCTACACATGGTATTCCACCATTGCATCAGGATCTGATTGTAGTCTTTCTTTTCTCATCCAAGGTTCAAACACCAGCACAATTCTGTCTCATCTGCAAACTTGCTGACACCTTCATCCAAACCACTAATAAAGATAGTGAATAGTAACGATCCTAACACCGATTCCAGCAGGACTCCAGCAGTAACCGGTATCTAGTACTGTTAATAACTCTGTGCCTACAAGAATGCAACCAGTTCCTTATCCACCTCAGGAGCTGTCCTCCAATCCCACAGGGCCATATTTTATAAATTAGCCTATTGTGTGACACATTGGCAAATGCTTTTTGAAAATCCAAGCATACTATGTTGACCAGGCTACCTTCATGCAGCAGCCTCGTAACCTCAAAAAGTTCAACCAAGTTGATGAGACATGATCTTTTCCAGATGTATTTTATTATACATTCAATATAAAAAGACTTTCTAATTTAAGCACAAACTTCACATTATTGCTGATCTGGAAATCTTGATGATACTGACAGCTAAAATGAATGCAGATGATCATCAATAGGGTATAATCACCCACTGCTACAACAGAATAGTTAAATAATGGTCACATGGAAAGGAAAAATCATGCTATGACAGCAAATTGCCAGGGAATTCACAATGCAGCATATATTTTGTCATATATTGTACCTTTACAAGTGACATCAGGATGGGTATATAATAGTCAAACTAAAGGGTAAAGTCATGCTGTGTTTGACAGTAAGTTACTGGAGAATTCAGTATATAGTAAACATTTTATTCAAGTACTTTACCTTTACAAGCTCTTTGAACTTTGCCTCTTCCTTGGAATATGGCTCAATCATTGTTCGTTCTTCATTCTCCTCTATAATTGAATCCAGCAGAGAACAAGTCAGCAGTAGGAGTTAAAAGGGGCAATTTTTTTTTCAGAAATTGGATCTTTTCATACGTCAACACCAAAGAGAGAAAAGGCTCACCAAGAAGTACATGTAAAGGAAACCTAAATATTTGAGACCAAGTTATCACAAGTGATGACTTAAAATAGAAATGAAAATCTGGAAATGTGAGCGCTAGTACTGTGTAGAAAATGAAAGCTATTGTATCCTATTGGACATTTAGGAAAATCTCTCAAGAAGTTCAATTGTAAACAGTAGAAATATAAAGAGAAGATTTGGAAGCATGCATCAGCATTCTTAAATACCTAGCATGGTGTCCTCTGGATGAATGTCTGTGGGTGTTGGAGACAATGGAGCATTGATGGCATTTTTACCTTCTTCTTGTAGGTCACTCACTAGGGAGAAAGAAAAAATAGTAAGACCGGAGAAATTAAGTGCCCCATTGTGCTGAAATGGTCCCAGCAGACAATTTAAATCAGGCAATATAATTGTCCTAAAAAGTTGGTATTAATGAATGACGGTAAGCTTACATTAAAAAAAAAATCAAGTGCTGTACAAGAGAATTCTGAAGCTGCCACTACTGTTGTGAATTTGCTTTAGCCCTCACTACAAGTCGGCCTTGTGCTTTATCATCTGTCTGCCTCCTGTAATGTTCATCATAACCATATGTCTTTATTCTGTAATACCCATGATGTATGTGTTCAAAGGCACCCCTGATTTTCATACATAAAATAGGCCCAACTGTATTACAAAGCATCTTCACAAACAACAGCAGAAAATACATGATCACTGGGATGCCTTCTGGGAGTGTGCACTGCCCATCTTAGCTGGTTTCAGGCCCCCCCCATTAATTTAACATTCTCCTCTAAACCATTTTTTTTAAACTGCTAAAGTGGGTAGAAAGCCCATAAAAATATCTCAGCATCCAACACAGGAGGCAGCTGAGTTTCCAGAGGTCTCATTGTTTCACTGCTGTGAATGCTGCAGTGCGGCTCACGGGCATCTGTAATAGGGGCAGGAGTTCTGCGATTAGGTCATCAAGAACTAAAACTCACAAGATCCAAATTTGCGATTTGTGCAAATTTGGTTCCCGTTGGAAATGCAAATGAGAATTTGGTCATATTGTACTGTTACAAAATAAATACTAATTTAGTTAAGCATTCTGCAAAATAAAGGCTATTGGTGGTTGCAAAACATTATTATAACCACATCAGCCCTCAATCTGTATTCAGTGTTTTAGATGTATTTTATTCCAGATGGAAACTATTAGGACAACAGCAGATTAGAATGCGACTGTCAGTTAAAAGGTAGCACAGCAATTACTATTTGCACCATGTCGATCAATGTTCACAGCCCAACCAGAGTCCTTTGCAAATTGCTGCTGCTGCAATGTTCTGTACTCTTGGGTAGTATCGTATGGGATAGAAAAATGTTTGAAACCTTGAAACTAACAGCAGTTTCCCAGGTTAAAAATAGCAGAGGAGGATTTTCTATAGCTGGCTGGATAAAACACTGGCCATCTTATAGTGTAATACTATCGTCAAAACACAATCTCACTTTTTTCTAAGAGTGTTTAAATGCAAAACCTTAGCTGCTGGGCATGAAAAAGTTTGCAACCCATTCACCCGATACTCCTAACTAATGGAGAATATGTAGAGGCTTTATGGGTGAGGAGGAGACAAGATTTATTGTAAATAGCTACATCATCTCACTAAATTAATTGAGAACACTAAAATGTTCCTGCATCAATATCACATGGCACATTATACTTGAGGACTTGTATAATTGCTGGCCTCCAGCACCCTGTCACTTGAGAAAGCTGACCTACTGTGCCACCAAACCACATCTAGTTACTTGGACTTTTAACACTTACTGAAGTAAACAAATCCATGTTCTGATAAACCTCTCTTACGTGAGGCTTCTGTAATAACACAGCTCATCATCCGATTCATGAATGGTTACAAAAAAACCTCAATCCCAACTATAGGGAGACAAATGTGTATTACATCCAAAATGATTAAAGCGAGGATGGTATAACTAAAATTAAATGAAGCTTTGTTTGGTTCATATAGAATTGTTAGGTTGACAGAATTTTAACATCAAGAAAGTTACTTTGTAGTTGCTAATGATTGCATCTAATGACATGAATGTGTAGACTCAATCTCAGCTTTAGTCCCTGCCTGTACTGTAAAAGGTACAAACACACATTAATCAGAGTGCATTTACCTAGCATTAGCAACAAAATAATTCTTCATTCATCATTTCACATGCAGGCTCAGAATCACAACCAACGAATCAACTAAAGTTGCAATCCTACCTTTTTTCCTGCTCTTTTTTGTTCCGCACAAGAGCCCTGCCATCTTTTTATTAACGGACAGTCACATATACGAGCTATGTAGTGTGCCAGCCCAGCTGCAGGGGGAGAGAGGTGCAGCTGGGCCAAGCATGAGATGCTTAACCAGGCACCACATGTGTCGTTTTTGTCATTGTGACAGGACTGAAAGCAGCAAGATGGCAGCACGAGGCACATGCACTGATCACTGGCATTCTGATCAACAACGACGCAATCATCAGCATTCTGACAGACCTTTCGAACCAGTCTGCTCATTTTGTTTTACCCATCTGCAATGAATATTGAAGCAGAACATTTCCAGGTACAGGGTGCACTGTGTACTAGATGCGCTAAAGATACTTTGAATGGAAAAATAATTACGGATAGAATATTGTCTGATAATTTCAAACTATAAACCATAACTAAAGCTAGTTGCCTACTACAGTATATACAATAATTGGAATGTATGATACTGTACTGATCAGCTTTAACTATGTTGTAGGATTTTGCTAGTACATTTGATGCTACTTGATGTAGATGTTATCCCTAATTTAGAGAGATATTAAATAGTAAAATACTTTTGAGCACTAATTGATTCTCATTCTACTTAGATCCCTATTAGTGGGGACAACCTGATAAAATAGATAATGTTTCTTCCAAAACAAAGTCCCAATTACTAGGGCTCATCTGTAACATGACTGAAAATGTAAAGTTCAACCTGTTTTAACACTGCTGAATCCAGGCTAAAATTAACCTATTTTGAGCTTTGCATGTCCTTTTTCAAAAAATTCTGGAATAAGAATTTGAACTTTTAAAATAGAATTAGACCCCAGGGTCATGGAATCTCACTTGCAGTATTCCAAAATGGGATGAAGGGTTAATGTGCATTCAAAGTGGTTTTATAGTCCTGAAATGTTTTACATTTATTGTCAAACAGGATAATCACATATGCTTATGCACAATTTTGTTTTCCGTGTCCTGTAGCTTTGCTGTTCTATAAATATAACTAGAGTATTAGATTCCATGAAAACAATCCGTAACAGTTTAGATCATGAAGTATTGACAATGTGAATGTATTCAGCTTTGCATTAGTACTTTGGCACTCAAACAAGTAAAACAGCTTCACTGGGGGAGCAGAGAGAAGGTATACAGTCAGGTCTGCAGCTGAAGTCCGATAACAAATGCTGTTTTATTACAAAGTGTTCCCCTAGAGGGAGATTACCCGGCAGGCTTGTTATATTCTGTTCTCTCTGTTTCTCTCTTCACAGATGCTGCCTGACCTGCTGAGTATCTCCAGCATTTTCTGTTTTTATTTCAGATTTCCAGCATTTGCAGTATTTTCTTTTTGTAGGCTTGTTATATTACTCGTTGTATGTGGCAACAGTGTACCAGAGTCCTAAAGAAGCTCTATGTGGATAAATGTGACATAATTACAGGCCTCGTTAACCAAAAGAACTACTGAAATACTTAACACTTACTAAACATATTTTTAATCTCTTTATAAAGCCATGCCTTTTTAATAAAAGATGTAGCTCACAGCAAGAAATGCTTTATGGGCAGACTACTGCTTGGAGTCCTGATCCCAAAATGGAGATACTGCCCAAGTTACGGAAAGATCAAGACAAAAAAATGATTTTAATAAGGCAGTGTCTTCACAAAAAAGTATTTGGCAAAGTTTTTATTTTAAAAGGGACAAATGATGAACCACCTGGAGATATACATAACGGTAAGAGGAAGGTAAGCAGATTTTATAGGGGTTTTTTTTTGGGGGGGGGGGGGGAAATGGGTGGTGTAAGGATCACACCTGATGAATCTGAAGAGTTTTTGAAATAAGCAAACCCATCAAAGCTGGGATTAGGTACCAAAGTTATCATGAGAGGCTGCAGTGGTTGGGAATGTTTACATTGGAAAAGATAAGGCTCAGGGAAATCTTATGGAAGTATTCAAGATCTGAAAGGGCATAGACAAGATAATCATCTATGTTTAACAAAGTCACCGATTCTACCAAAGACAGCATAGGCTCAAATGTAGATGAGGGAGGGGTGGAATATTTAGAAGCATCTACAGAGGGTGGTGTGTGTATAGAATGGATACCAAGGGAGGCAATGGGTATTGATTGCAGCAAATTCAAGAGAGAGTTTGTTAAGAATTGATAGAGGGGTATGAGAGGTATCATGGGATATATTTCCTGGACACAATGGACAGTCAGTTGGCCTGCCATGGTCTATTCATTCCTATATATTCCCATGTTTCTATTTTTGATTGGGAAAACAGAAGTTTCATTTTCATTAGGATGACCTCACACAAATGCTGGGATGATGTATTTTGATGAAACGTCTGTGCTCATATCGCATGTCTGTAAACAAACAAAAGATTTTGCCAAATATATTGAATGAAAATAATGATCCAGCAGGATCTGGACATCAAACCACTGACATCAAAGGCCAAATTGCTCCTTAATCCCCCTGCTGAATAGACATACAGTGCCACAGGATTTCACCCCGCAGCTCTGTATCCCAGCCAGAAACAGTGCCACATCAGTGACATAGTTTAGAGACCTGCAGAAACTGTAATATCACAGGTCTGTATCAAATTCCAAGCACAGAAATCAAGTACGGGAGCAGTGGAAACCTGGACAAAGTTTCCAAACTTGGCTGTGTGGCCAATGAAAATCAGACAGTACCTCACTCAGAGGGATCAAAAAAGAAAGGATGGGTCAGCCCAGGACCGTCCATACACCCCCTACAGTGGTCAACTCAACAGTGATATTGTTAAAAGCAAAGGACAAGGGAGTTTGGCCACTCACTAGGGAAAGATGCATCAACTAGGAAGAATGTTTAAAAGAACTCGAGGCGAATGCTTGAGTGCACCTCTACTGCTGCGAATATTACCCCAAAATAGAGCAAATATGGTTAACATATTTATAGGGGAGAGTAGGAAGTGAAGCAGAAAATCATTTTTTATCTGCACTGTACGTTAACCCTCGTAAGGAAAACTTGCATGTCGCAGTTAGCAATTTTTTTTTTTTAAACGGTAAAATGACACTGAAATTGGAGTTTGAGCTGGTGCAGTTCCAAAAACGAGATGACCACCAGCAGTTTGTTCCGCAATACTGAGCCGTTTAACATTCTCAATTACAGGGTACAGAATATGGCGCGCCACGAAGTCTGCACCAACAATATCTCAGCAACAGTGCAAGGGTCAGCAGGAGTAAAAGCAGAAAATGAACTGGTATCATGGGGAGACAGTAAGGGAATAAAAATGATTGGCAGCCAGTCACACATTAAATTTAGTTTTACAGGAATTCAGGTCAGAAGCACAGTCGGGAGCATCTCCACACCAGCTTCAGGGTTGCACTGCAGGTCATGATGACAGCAGAACAATGTTTCTTCCTTTTTATTTTCGGTCTTGCTGGTGCTTTCGGTGTTGAGAGGAGATGACGAATGACTGCACACTATACGTGCCAGGACTTTTAAACTGACACATTCCACAATAGCACAGTGAAAGATTGCCTGGATCTGTGGAAGAGCCAGATATGAAATTTAAGGAGATGCAGAGGGAAAATAAACAGACGACAGAAAAAAATAACAGTCCTTGGTAAGGTGCACCAAAGCAAGTCAGGTTAAAGATATCTCAATTTTTCTTTGC
The DNA here is from genome assembly GCA_030390025.1 of Squalus acanthias. Taxonomy (NCBI): domain Eukaryota; kingdom Metazoa; phylum Chordata; class Chondrichthyes; order Squaliformes; family Squalidae; genus Squalus; species Squalus acanthias. The sequence goes on along the minus strand of CM059435.1, from coordinate 76,171,100 downwards.
CCTTAGCAGCACACAAAATATTATGAAGAGGCTAGACCATTGTTAAAAGCTAACAAACCACATTTCCTGATCATTATCATAAATGGGGCATCAATATCATGAATACACTTTGCTATTTTCCTCACTAGGGGAAGAGAGAGCAGAGGGAGAGGGCGGGGGGGAAAGAGTACCCGTAACCTCACGGCTACCATAATATGATTTGCTTCAAAGTAACAGCAATGCGGAAATTCCTGCAGATGTGAAATTCGCCCTTCTCCACAAAAACCCAACCTTGAAACAATGATACCGCACAATGAACAATGCATGGTGCAAACTGTCCCACCATCCGAGATGGAGGAAGGAATGCAGTTTGAAAAGACAGGCACAAATAAATTTAACTGCTTAAAGTCAAGTACTCGATAAATCAGTGCATGCTGTATACGTTCATTTTAAATCTCACGTGCCTGTAATGGGCAGTGAAAGTGATTTATATAATCAAGACTTGAAGGTACCAGAACTCTCAGAAGCAAGACCTAGCAAATCAAAACCTGCACCTCAACATCACATCCTGTGGTACAATAACTGCACTACAGGCTAACATTTTATTGAGATGTGGCTCAAGCTGATACAGCAAGCTACATGGAAGAATGCTCAGTGAGGTTGGTCGTGACCTGGAAATAGGCTGCCCGTCTTTCGGGTGCAGGTGTTGCATGGCACAGACACACCAGAGGCACAGAGGAAAGAAACAAGATCTTTAATTCCCCCACCACAAAAAAAGGATAAGTTGGCTGGCAGTGATGTAAAAAAGCTTTGCTGTCATGGCTTGTGATGTACTGTAATGAGAATTGGGGGAGTACTAGTTCCAACACAAGCCATGACAGCAAAGCAGCTCTGTTTATAGTACATATGGCTTAATATACATGTTCTAATTCAAGACACTGCTTCAGGTTAGTTGCTGGTGCAGTGTGGTCAAGTTGTTGTAGGCAGGCAATAGGATAATAAAATATTTGAGCAATAAGGGGTTAAGCACGTGCAGCAATGTGCAAGTGGTATTATAGTAATGCCAGGTTCTTTTTATTTGGGAGAGAAGGAAGGAGGAGTAGAATACAGAAACATCTGCCATGGGTCATTCTGCTGATGTTGAGTGTGATAAAATAATTCAGTATTTTTGTTAGTTTTTAGCTTGGTATTGGCCCCTTTAATTTGTCACAATACTTAGGTTAAAAACTAGCTTCGCTCACAGAAACTATGTCCCAGCTCAACTCGAAACAATGTGCAATAATAACTGAATCACTGAAGTCTGCTTGAGGGAGGAGCCAAGTCACTTAGTTCAAATGTGCAATTAGTTCAGTTTTGTGTCTGATTAGAAGCTTTTTGAATTGAATAGAGTGCTACAGAAATTCTGCCTGGCTCAGATTAAGGGTTCTATCCAAATTGTTTGAGTTTTGATACGGACTCTTCAAAGAGAGGTTATCTGATTGGAACTGTTGAAGAGACAAAGAACCAGAAAACTTCTGTAGTTGGTGAGGAAAGGATTAATAAAATAACTGTTAAAAACAAGTAACTATAGTCAAAGTTTTAGCACAAGTTGTGCATATTATTTCCTACTATAAATGAGGCGCTGGTAAATTTTAATTACTGTAAATATACCTTATGTTTCTGCCGATATTCACTTGCTCATTTACTGTTTAATAAATTTGTTTGGCACTTGTCTACTGAGTCTTACTCTGCTGTCTTCAAAGAAAGGACTCTCTCTGTGGTAGCACACAATAGAACCAGCAGCTGAAGTAATTAAAAAAAAATGGTTCCCAGTTCATTATCCTGAGCACACTATATTTTACCTAGATACATCAGAACAACTGAAAAAACTCGAGGACATAGGGAAGAAGGACTCCGAGAACAAACTAAAATACAGAAGCCAATACTATCCAGAGTAAAAAAGGTAAAAGTTACCCAAAAAAGTAACAGTGAGTTCAGTGTACCATGAATGCTACCATTCTTCCTACAGCATTGTATAGCCAATATTGTCATCGTCAGCAAATGCCACTGCGTGGCCCAATGTTATTGCCTTAGGTACAATCATGTGGTTTTTAGTCGGTGAAAATGTTACGGGTCTAACAAATACAAGTGTAAGCACTCCATAATACAACTAAGCTATTAATTGAAGGTGTGCTCAAAAGATGGTTGACCAAGATCTGCAATTATGCTGCTGGGATACAGGCTAATTTCACTCCGTATTAAAGATAGACAACCCCTGTAGTGGCTCTCAAAGCAACTTGGTTAGCTGTTAAAAATGCACCGACAGTCCACGAAGCAACTGGTATATTACAGACCCAAAGTAGAATTTGCAGCCAAGCAAGCGGCAAACAGATGGCAATAGACATTGATTGATGGCAGCAGTTAATAAACCAACTATAGCAACAGAAATTATCACAAGCAAATCTTATGACTACAAACTCATAAAGGCCTGATAAGTAAGTCCCATTACTCATTCTACAATTTATGCTTGCGAATAGCAAACACTATTGTGCACTTTCTGTAATGCTTGTGTAATACTTCAATAATATTAAAAGTCCTGTATCTGCACACGCTTCCTCTTTGCCACACATTTCCTGTGTCATGATTTGATCATCCTTGCTGTGACAAGTTTCTTAAGTCTAGGGGTAAAGCTTACTTAAAATGCCTAGATACTTACACTTACCATTACTTAGGATGCAGTGCAGGCCTCCCAACACTAGCTGGCATGGGTGCTTATGCCATCGCTGTCTCCATGCCAACCTGCAAACCCCCCCCGCCCCCCATGCTGCCCTGACCTATCCTGCGTCTTTCTTCACAGCCTTTCTGCTCAGCATTCACTCCCATCCTCCAACCTGGACCTTGCTTTGCAGCCTTCCCACTCAGTCTGCAACCCCCTCGCTCCATTTTGTTTCTGTTGGCAGCTTGCCACTCTTCCTTCCTGACCCACACCTTTCTTCCGTCTTGCTGTTCGGCCTCCACACCTGCCCTATTACTCTACTTGGCTGTGGCACCCGACCCACAGCTTTATTGGCGGCCTTGCCATTCCCACTCTGCTCCTCTCAATAACCCTGGACCTCAACACGACCTGCACCTTGGCCTCTGCCACCATTCTACTCTTTTGCGGCCTTGCCACTGAGCGTCCACCACTTTGACTGCCAGTACCTAGTACTAAATGGGGAATTATCATCTGTGTTTTGTCCATATTTAGAAATGTAAATATTCTAAATTAATGATAGCTGAGACAGGAGAGAGGAAAAAATTGAAAAACGAGTGGCACAAAAAAAGAGATGAGAGAGAACGAGACACACTATCAGTGTCTTTTCCCATCCTAATTTGAGTTTAACAAAAAAAAGTTGCATTTTGAATGCAAATGAAGCCTCTAATTATCAACTGGTTATCACCTCCATTCTAAGTTATTGATACCTATGGAGAGAAACCAATGGAAAAACAGAGAGAAAAAGGCCAACAGAGATACACTTCCAAGAACCAATCACAAACACCAAATTTAGTTTGCAGAGATTTCTAAACCAGAGAATATTACGAAGGGTGACCAAAAGCATGGTCAAAGAGGCGGATTTGAAGAATGGTCTTAAAAGGAGAGGGAGTTTGAGGGGCGAATGGGTTCGAGGAGGGAAAACCGGAGCGTAAGGCCATGGTAGCTGAAGGTATAGCCACCAACTAATAGGAGGCAGGGATGCACAGGAGGCCAGAGTTGGAGGAATGAAGAGTTACACAGAACCTACAGCACAGAAACAGGTCATTCAGCCCAACTGGTATATGCTAGTGACTATATTCCACCCGAGCTTCCTCCCACTCTAATTACCTCTTCTCATCCTGCCCCCATATCCCTTTATTTCCTCCTCCTTTATGTAAGCTTCACGCCTCCCCTTAAATGCATCAATGCTATCTCCACATAGCAGCGAGTTCCACATTCTCACCACTGTATAAAGAAATTCCTCCCAAATTCTTTATTTAATTTGTTAGCGGCCATCGTATATTTATGTCCCTTGTTCTGGACTCACCCACAAATGAAAACAGTTTCCACACAGCCACCCTATCGAGCCTATTCATAATTTTGAAGACCTCCATCGGGTCCCTTCTTAACCTCTTTACCAGAGAAAAGAGTCCTAGCCAGCTCAATCTTTCCTGATTTTGGAGGTTGTAGGGCTCGAGCAGGTCACAGACATAGGTAGCATGAGGCCTTTAAGGTATTTAAACACGAGGATAAGAATTTTAAATTATAGGCAATGATCAAGGGGACACAGATTTGAGCTAGCAATAGGCAAATTTAGACAGACACTGGGAAGTTTTTCTTCATAGAGTGATCAATACATGGAATGGCCTTCCAAATTGAGTAGTCGAGGCAAAATCCCAGAATCATTTAAGAAACAGTTGGATGCTGCAATGACGGAACTTTAGGTTCTTCCTGAATGGATGAACCAGGATGGGTAGAATGCCCTTCCTCATCCGTTATGATCATGTGATCCAGTTCTGCAACACAAATGAACTATGGTGTGGAGGTGGCTGGGGGCAAGGTGAAAGATGCTGGACTTTATAAGTAGAGGATGGAATGATTGCAGCATTGCAATTTCATCACAACTGTTGAGGCCCCATCTGCCTGCTAAAAGTAGGCGTAAAACATCCCATAACACTTTTCAAAGAGGAAGAGGGAAGTTCTCCTGATGCCCTGGCCAATATTTATCACTCATTGACACCACTAAAAGATTTTATCTGCTCATTTATCTCATTGTTAGTGAGACCTTGCTGTGCACAAGTTGGTTGCCACGTCAGCCTACATTTCAAAAGATACTTCATTGGTTGTGAAATGCTTTGTGGCATCCTGAGGATGTAAGAGGTGCTGTATAAATTCAAGCTCTTTCCTGTTTACTTTAATTAACTTGCTTTTAATAAAAATTCAGGGTAAAAATAAGTATTAAATAAGTTGAGGATGCCCCAAACTTTCCATTAGATTAACTGAAGTAGAATGTATCATGTGCAACAGAATAATGTAGGTGGACGACAGCGTCTTGGAGAGGTCAATACAGAAAGTAGTACAAAAAGAACTTGCATTTATATAGCGCCTTTAATGTAGTAAAACTTCCCATGGTATTTCACAGGAGCGTTATCAAACAAAATTTGACACCGAGCTACATAAGGAGATATATGGGCAGGTGAGGGTCAAAGAGGTAGGTTTTAAGGAGTGTCTTAAAGGAGGAGAGGGAGAGGGGGAGACAGAGTCGCAGAGGTTTAGGGAGGGAATTCCAGAGCTTAGGGCCCATGGCAGCTGAAGGCACGGCCACCAATGGTGGAGCGATTAAAATCGGGGATGCGCAAGAGGCCAGAATTAGAGGAACGCAGATATCTCAGAGGGTTGTAGGGCTGGAGGAGGTTACAAAGATAAGGAGGGGCGAGGCCATAGAGAGATTTGAAAACTAGGATGAGAATTTTTAAATCAAGGCGTTTTGGATTGGGAGCCAGTGTAGATCAGCAAACATAGGGGTGATGGGTGAACAGTACTTGATGCAAGTTAGGTTATGGGCAGCAGAGTTTTGGATGAGTTCAAGTTTATGGAGGGTGAAAGATGAGAGGTCGGCCAGGAGAGCATTGGAATAGTTAAGTCTAGAGGTAACAAAGACATGGATGAGGGTTTCAGCAGCAGATGAGCTGAGGCAGAGTCGGAGACGGGCGATGTTACGGAGGTAGAAGTAAGCTGTTTTGGTGATGGAGCGGATGTGTGGTCGGAAGCTCATCTCGGCGTCAAATAGGACGCCAAGGTTCCACATTGAGTCTCCTATTGCTCCCTTATAAAAAGCCAACATACAAGGACTACAGATTCAGAAATCGCAAATAAAAACAATTTACTGGGATTACACAGTGGGTGTGTGACGATCTCAAAAGAGAAAAGATTGGTTAACGTTTTCGGTGTGCTCCTCGTTTAGTCCAATAAAGGGTTTGAGCTTATCTGCTATTTTTGACAAAAGGTCTACATCTGAAACTTTTTTCTTTTCAAATGGTAACAGACTTCCTGTATATTTCCAGTATTTTCTACTTGTATTTTGGGTACAGTATTTGTAACATTTTTAAGGGTACAGGTTCTGTTTTCTATTGTAGTACAGTGCCATCTACTGGATGGTAATGAACACATCAATTAATACCAAACCCCTCAGGTAGATGTATGGTGTTGCATGGTGACAGATGAAAAGCTACAGCCAGAATGTGAACATTTCAAGCACGGTATACTCCCCAACATGGTTAAGTACCACTGACATAACAAGGTTTTGCTTCATTCATTCCCAAGTGTCTCATTACATCTTGATGCCCAAATACCTTTTCTCTTGCGTGAATAACTCAACATTTTCTTTGAGTCAAGCTTCAATGCAGTCCCAATACTTTATTTTTTCTGCTATGTTGAACACCAATGAGGTGGCTACGTAAAGCTTTGACCTTGAGAAAGAGTCTAGCCATCAGTGCCAACAGTATAGTCCCATGAAAGTGTCTATCCCTTTCATTTACAGTTGCAATGCAAAACATTTACATTCAATCATAAAGCATTTAAAAAAGGTGCCCCAACTTGGAACAATGTGGCTTCTCCCAGCAGCATTTAGTTCTAATCATGATCACAAGATTTACTTGACAGATAAAAGGATATAGAGGCACTGGAGATGGTGCAAAAAAAAATGTACTAGAATATACCAGAACTGAGAGCTTTTACCTATCAGGAAAGATTGAACAGGCTGGGGCTCTTTTCTCTAGAAAAGAGAAGAGGTGACCTGATAGATGTCTAAGATTATGAGAGGGTATGATGGGGTAGACGTAGAGGAGATGTTTCAACTTGCAGGCGAGATCAGAACTAGGGACCATAAATATAAGATAGTCACTAATAAATCAAATAGGGAATTCAGGAAAAACTTCTTTACCCAAAAAGTGGCTTGAATGTGGAACTTGCTAACAAAGGGATTACTGAGGCAATAACAGGTGCATTCAAGGGGAAAGCTAGATAAGCACGAGGGAGAAAGAGGAGAAGGATATGTTGATGGGGTTAAAGGAGGCTCATGTGGAGTATAAATCTGTTTGGCATGGACCTCTTGGGCCAATGGCCTGCTTCTGTGCTGTAAATACTTTGTAGGTCTACAAGGACATTTTTTTTTTAATTTGAACTTCCAATACCACAGCAATTGGAAACTATCTAGTTATTTTTCCAAAGTATTTCAGAATTATTAATTAAAAAAAAAGTATAGGGGAGGCACAGTGCAATAGAGTCCTGACTGTGACGTGGAGTGATGGGGTACAGGCTTGGGGTACACAATGGCTGTGATACTATACTGTGCAAGATGCCCAGAGTGACCAGCCACAGGAACCTGCTTTGATCACAAGAGCCCAGTAAAGCAGGTTTCTAACCAAATCCCATTTATATTTCTACTGCAGTGCTATACCTCCAGTTAGTTTTAAAACTGTCAGTACATTAAGAGAAAAGTGAAGGAACAAACTTGCTTTCTTTTTTTGAGGATATGAAATCCCAATTTTATTCCAGTTCCACTTTGGCACAAAAGATCACAATAAAGATTCAAATGAAAAAGGCCATTCAGCCCATCCAAAGTAATTCCTCCAGATAGAATCCACAATAAAAACCTTGATTTAACTGTTCACTCAAACAACAATGCAGATGTTGGTGCAAATCTTTTAACACCTGATCACACTAAACAAATTCAAATCCACATTCCCCCACTGTATGCACCATTCCACAATAAAGTGAGCAAGGTCAGGGACACTTGCTTTCTGAATTTTCTCTCTGTGATGAGCTTAGTCTCCGCATCACCCCAATAGTCAGACCGAGATCTGAAACTTGCCGTGTGGGAAATTGCAGACATGAACTATAAAACTATTCTTAACATTAACCAATACAATTTTATCAGCATTAATATGATGAGTAGTAAGGCCATTAAAAGTTACTGAACTGCATGAGGGAGCTTAATATTGACACAGATTCAGACACACCAGGGTGTTTCAGTGATCAACCATTTATTTTCAACAGTGCACCGAAATGTTAATTCAGGTTCCTCATATAGTCGCATACAATAACGCACCTGATCTCATCACTGCTCACTGTTTAAACAAAAATATTAAATATACCCCACTACCACGAAGGGAGGGGGAAAAAAATCAGCAAGTACAATCTTTTCTAACTTGTAAAAAAAAAGTTAAACTTCTCTACAGACAGTAGCATATTTTGTAACATACATTACAAACAAGAATGACTGGAATTATGCTGGTCAAGTTACTGAAGCTGATCATTTTAATTCCTGGCTTACTCACTCTTGTTTAGGATTCTTTCTTCAATACAGACAGTGCCAACAACGTAGGATTTAAAGTGGAGCCGATCAATAGTAAAGAAGCAGAGACAAGCTATGGTCCTGTTTCTCCTGTACACTGCAGGACAGTGAATAAAAATACCAGTTACGGTTACGGTATAAAAATATCTATTCTTTGCACGTCATGACAAACATTAGGGATTTACCAAAAAAACAGAACAAACAAAATTATGAAGAGGACAATGAAACAGCATAAAATGAGGAAGAGTCTGCTACCCTGATATAATCTGAATTTAGTATGAAAAGTGCAGGGAGGAAGTCGATTATCAGTTAACTTATGTACAGTATTCTATTACTACTTTGCCTTGTATTTGTCAAAGGAATTCAAAACAGCATTATCAGCTTATATGGAAGTAGCTGAAACCATTGGATGCTTTTAAAAGTCTTTATACAGTGCCATACACACTCGTTATCAGTATACCCAACATACACATTTTATGTCAGTGTCAAGTGAATAAGGATTAACAGATCAAGAATGCTTTTAAAAAAGAATATTTTTCTCCCCACTTTATCTTCAACCCGCTACACAGTCTAGTTGGCACGGAACATTTTCTAGTTGATAGAAAGCATGATATATCCATGCTTCTATCAATAATGCTTTGTAACACACCATCTGGAGGTATGCCAGTCTGTATTATTGATTTCTCCCTCCTTATGTCTGCATTCACTCATCCCTTTGACGGACTGGCTGAAAGCAGTCACTCGCCATACGGGGAATCACTGGAGGAGGGCTAGCATAACAATGCGGTTTGAACACTTGAGACATCCAGCATTTTCTTCACGTACCATGTGGCTTCAATTAATGTACAGTTCTTAGTAGCATTTTGTTTGTATAGCTAACAAAAATTAATGAATATAATTTATATTTGGCGTGTGTGTGTGGAACAATATATCGCACAAGAGTCTACAGATTCTCTTTAATGTTAAGGATGAAAAAATCAAGCGTACAAAGACCCTTTTCAAACCTTCCTCCATAGGATAGGTCTTGCACAATTCTGCAATGTGACCTCATTGTGTAGTGCTACTTATGTATAATTACTGTAACAACTAAAGGTTTCAACCGTATCCCTACAAATACAGAGAACAAAATATATTGGAATTTAATCATATAAGCAAGTCTGTGTAACTTTTCCATTTTAAAGCGTCCCGAGGTCCTAGAATGTACAAGGTTTAGCTCAGGACCAGTTCGTAGTTTGTTGGACTAGTGACTGCAGACTGGGGAAACCCCCCCCCCCCGAGAATAAAATCACCCTTTTCTCCATTGTTATTGGCACGAACATTTTGACTTTGAAATCCATCCATTCTGGCCATGGACCAGCAATTGCGAAAAGATACCAAACCTGAAAGAGAGAGAGAGTTGCCTCTTGTATTCAAAAACGTGCAAGAATAAAATCATTTTTTTCTCTGAACTATCGAGAGGTGTAACATACTTAATTGCAGTTCATACACTTCTAATGATAAAGGCCAGATATTCATGCTGTACCTCTTAAATAGATTTGTACCTAAAATGTAAAAAGTTCCCTTCCTCAAAATGCAGCATCAATTTTCCTTATAAAAGGAATAACACAATACAAACAAAACCATTCCAACTATATTTGATGTCCAGACCCTGTCTGGGCATAATTTTTCCAAAACATAGTGGTTCTTCAAATATTTTTTACTGGCCCAATCACTTCCTAATGATGCCATCTACGCCATCCCAATATGCAATTAATGAGGCAGCACAGTAACCTTTATTCTTATTTAAATAATCAGGATTTAGAAATATAATGGTATGTTTAATACAACATTGGCTGAAATTAAATGTTAGAAAAAATTAGATACTCTTCTCAAACTATTCATTTGAGCACTATCCGATGGAGGACTGGTATGAAAGAGCTGCAGATCCCAGACAGAGAAGTAACTAAATTAACATCTCTCCCTGGAGGAACAAGATCTTGCTGTTGAAAACGCCACATTTACTTAGCTCTCTCACTGTGTCAGGCACAGGAACTCCTTCGAATCAATTACTTCCAGAAATCCAAATCATTGTTTGGCATATGTAATTCTGAGTTTGAGTGGTTGTGATCTATAGAAGTCATATAACTCACACACATTAAAACAGTGCAAAATTAATACGACAGTTGATATTTATAGTGTTGTCAAACATGCGCTATCATTTATATAGCATTTTTAGAAAATGTTCTAAGCTGCTTCAGAGGAGAAATGGATGACGAGCGGTTGGGGAAAGAATTGAGAGAAGACCAAAGGATAGAAATAGGTTTTGAGGATGCTTTTCGAGGCAGGGAGGGAAGTAACGAGTTTAGGGAGGGAGTAGCAGAGATGGCTGAAAACTCTGTAGGAGAGAAGTTGCATAGCACACTTAAGTCAAACTGGATATAGAGCAGGAAGAGGTAAAAGGAATGTGGGAAAGGCAATAAGAGGGATTTGTAACTGATGATGATGATGATGGTGATTCTGAATTTGATGCGTCAAGGAGAGGAAGCCAACAGAGGTTGGTGAGGAAAGTGATGATGGGCCAGCAGCAGAAATCTGGGCGAGTTGGTGTTTGTACATGGCAGAGCTCAGGGAGAGCCAGCCCTGGAGAAGGCAAGTCTTGAGGTACCAAAGATAAGGGTTTTGGTTGTGGTGGTGGTGACTGAGGGAGGTGGGTGTTGCTGCGGTGGAACTAAGCACTTTGGGTGATGGATAGGATAGAAGATTTGAAGTTCAGGGTTGAAAAGGATACAGAAGATACAGAAAGTGAGTGTGGAGCAGAGTAGACTTTAGACAAGAAATTAAGGTCTTAAATGAGGAACTCAATGTAGAAAATGGGAGCAATCAATTTGCTTCATAGTCATCATAATAAAAACTTCAGTTTTGTGAATAAGGTCAATGATTCTTAATTAATTCAGTACAACTGGGTTATACACAATTTTGGAAATTCCAATTTTGTGTTTTCATCTAAACATTTATCTGTGAGCACTTCTCAGTTTATTTAACACAATGTTACAATCAGATGCACTTCAAATACTAACTTACAACTTATTTTCTGGTTAAATAACAATTATTAACTGTCTCGCAATCTGTGAATGAAAGCGATGTGGTTTGATAAGAGTTTTAGTGAAACAAAAATAATCAGTAACAAATAAGCAAAAAGCAACAGAAAAGTAGAACATTCAGTATTTCATTATGATTGGATGTGGAAGGATTCAACATTAACATGTTATAATGGACGCTAATAAGGGTGGGGTGCATAGCATAAACTTGCTGGAGGGCAGTACTGATAGGTTGTTAAACCAATTGTGGTCTCCATCCTAGTGCACATGTACATTAGCCTAGCTGGAAAGGCTTGTATCTACTCAATTTTAACTTACAGAATCACTTCCTTTATCATTCATGGAACAAACTATTATTGTACCTTTTCTTGGAAAATTATCTTTTTAAACTTACTGAGAAACACCAGATGTGGTCTATTTGGTCCTCCATACTGAAAATGTTCACTCTGTCAGAGTAGCAGGAACACCATTTCATTTGTGATTTATCTCTTAAACTGATATTTAAATTCAGCAAATCTGCTGTCATCAACACCAAAAAAAGTAATGAAACTCCTCAACATGACTGCAGCCAAAAGCTAACTGCTAGCGGCAAACATAAAAGGGAACCCAAAAGTTTTTTATAAACACATAAATAGTAAAAGGGCAGTCAAAGAAAGGATGGGGCCAATTAAGGATCAAAAAGGAGATTTTCTTGTGGAGGCTGAGGTACTAAATGAGTACTTTGCATGTCTTCACTAGAGAAGCGGATGCTGCCAATGTAGCAGTAAAGCAAGAGGCAGTAGCGACATTGGATAGGATAAAAATAGATAAAGAGCACATACTTCAAACGTTGGCAGTCCTCAAAGTAGAAAAGTCACCCACTCCGGATGGGATGCATCCTAGGTTACTGAGGGAAATTGCGGAGGCTCGGGCCACAAACTTCTAATCCTCCTTAGAGGGTGGTGCCAAGAGGACTGGAGGGTTGCAAATGTTACAGCCCTGTTTAAAAAAGGGAGAGGGTAAACCTGGCAACTACAGGCCAGTCAGCCTAAAATCAGTGATGGGGAAACTTTGAGACAATAATCCAGGACAAAATTAATTGGCATTTGGAAAAGTATGGGCTGATAAATGAAAGTCAGCATGGATTTGTTAAAGACAAGTCATGTTTGACTAACTTGATCGAGTTGTTTGATGAAGTAATGGAGAGGGTTGATGAGGGTAATGCGGTTGATAATATGTATGTGGACTTTCAAAAGGCTTTTGACAAAGTACCACATAATAGACTTGCTAGCAAAATGGAAGCCCATGGGATTAAAGGAACAGTGGCAGCATAGATACAAAATTGGCTAAGGGACAAAGCATAGAGTAGTGGTGAACGGTTGTTTTTCAGACTGGAGGGAAGTACACAGCGGTGTTCCCCAGAGGGCGGTATTAGGACCACTGCTCCTTTATATAGGATTACATAGAATATACGGCACAGAAACAGGGCATTTGGCCCAACCAGTCCATGCCAGCGTTTATGCTCCACTCAAGCCTCCTTCTGTCTTTCCTCATCTTATCAGCACAACCCTCTATTCCCTTCTCCCTCATATGCTTATATAGCCTCCCCTTAAATGCATCTATACTATTTGCCTCAACTACTCCCTGCAGTAGCGAGTTCCACATTCTCACCACCCTCTGGCTAAAGAAGTTTCTTCTGAATTCCCTATTTGATTTCTTGGTGGTTATCTTATTTTGATGGCCTCTAGTTATGCTCTTCCCAAAAAGTGGAAACACTCTCTCTGTATCCACTCTATCAAAACCTTTCATAATTTTAAAGACTTCTATTAGGTCACCCCTCAGCCTTCTCCTTTCAAGAGAAGAGACCCAGCCTGTTCATCCTTTCCTGAAAGGTATACCCTCGCATTTCTGCTATCATCCTTGTAAATCTTCTCTGCACCCTCTCCAGTGCCCCTATATCCTTTTTATAATATGGCGACCAGAATTGTACACAGTACTCCAAGTGTGGTCTAACCAAGGTTCGATACAAGTTTAGCATAACTTCACTATTTTTCAATTCTATCCCTCTAGAAATAAATCCTAGTGCTTGGTTTGCTTTTTTTTTTAAATGGCCTTGTTAACCTGTGTCGCTACTTTTAGTGATGTGTATTTGTACTCCGAGATCCCTTTGCTCCTCTACCCCACCCAGACTCGCACCCTCCAAGTAATAAGTGACCTCCCTATTCTTCCTACCAAAACATAATACCTCACATTTATCTGTGTTGAAATTCATTTGCAGTCCTCCTCAGTATTGACTATTCCCCCCAATTTGGTGTCATCCGCAAATTTAGAAATTGTGTTTTTGATTCCAAATTCTAAATCGTTAATATAAATTGTGAACAACAGTGGTCCCAGCACTGATCCTTGTGGAACACCACTACCCACCTTCTGCCACTCTGAATAGCTACCCTTTACCCCTACTCTCTGCTTTCTGTCTTGAAGCCAGCTAGCTATCCATTCTGCTAGTTGTCCCCTGACTCTACATTCTCTGACCTTGTTCATTAGTCTATTATGTGGTACCTTATCGAAGGCCTTTTGAAAATCTAGATAAATTACTTCTACTGCATTATCCTTGTCTACTCTCCCTGTTACCTCTTCAAAAAATTCAATGAGGTTGGTCAAGCAAGACTTTCCCTTTTGAAATCCATGTTGACTATTCATTATTATATTTTTGGCTTCTAGATATTCTTCTATTTTCTCCTTTAGTAGGGATTCCATTCTTTTTCCTACCACCAATGTTAAGCTGACTGGTTTATAGTTCCCTGGATATGTTCTATCTCCCTTTTTAAATATAGGCATTATGTTAGCTATCCACCAGTCAGTCCTCTGGCACAACACCTTTTTTTAGCGAATTATTAAATGTGTGCAGTAATGCCTCTGCTATCTCTTCCCTAGATTATTTTAAAATGCGTGGATGTAACCCGTCCGGACCAGGGTTTTTTGCCTCTTTGAGTTTGATTAGTTTATTTAATATATCTCTTTTTATTTTAAATGCATTTATTTCATTTCTAATTTCATCTTCCGGTGTCATGTCCACCTGTTATATCTCCCTGGTAATTACTGAAGCAAAGTATTATTTAATATTTCTGCCATCTCTCTATCGTTGCCTGTGGTATTATCCTCTCCATCCCTTAGTGGCCCTATTCCCATCCCGACCTTCCTTTTTTTATTTATGTCTGTAAAATATTTTACTACTTTGTTTTACGTTCCTTGATAATTGAATTTCATAGTTCCTCTTTGCCTTCCTTATTGTTTTTTTGACTTCTCTCCTGATCTCTTCGTATTCTCCCTTATCATGCTCTCACCTGCTGTCTATGTACTTAATGGGCCAAAAATTCGGCACTTGCTGGGTGAGTACGCACTGCGTGCGCGGTAGAGGCTGCGCGCACGCAGCAAACTTAGGGTTTTTTTCCGGTTTCTCCGGGAAGGTAAGTATTGAAGAAGCTGCGCTTTTAAAAAGGAGGCGCAGGACCCGTTTTCAACAAGGTAAGTGGTTAATTAATTATAATTTAAAAATTTTCTCAACAGGTTTATCTTTTTTAGATACTTTAATGGTACGTTTATTTTTAGCACTGTTAAAAAGTATTTTAATTTTTTCAATAACTACTTTAAACAAAAATTTAAATTTATTTATTTAACTTATAGTTATTTTAAAAATGTGACGGTTTTTTTTTAAATTTATTTGAAGTTTAGCTGTTCTTTTGGGGCCGATTTCAATTCATAGATTTGACAGGTCTTCCTGTCTGCTGCCACTGGCTCTCCATGGCCCACGTGATCCCAGGGGACGCATCGCACTAACTACGCCCCTGGGACACGCAAGCACTGCGCGCCGGCAGTTGGAGCAGGCCCAGGAGCTGAAGTCCCCGTGAGCCAGAAGCAGAACGGCAGACGCGGTAGGTAAGTGCGCGCGTGATCCTTACCCCCACGGCAAGCCGGAGAGGCGAATTTCTGGGCCAATGTATGCCTTGTTCCTTACCCTCAATTTTTCCCTTATGGCTTTATTCATCCATGGTGTCCCATTGGTGTTTAGCTTGTTCTTGTTTTTTAGCGGTATATATTTTTTTCTGGACTCTGTTGAACATAGTTTTAAATGTTTCCCATTGCTGTTCTACGTCATTGTTTGTCAATATCGTTGTCCATTTTATTTTCCCAAGTTCTATTCTAAGTCGCTCAAAATCAGCTTTTCTCCAATCTATTACCCTGGTCTTCATCATACTTACGTCCTTCTCAATTATTATCTTAAAGCATATTATATTATGGTCACTATTGCCTATATGGTCCCCTACTTTTACCTCTCTTAACATGCTCTGGTTCATTCCCCATCACTAGATCCAATAACGAATCCTCCCTTGTTGGGCTTTTTACATATTGGGTTAGAAACGAGTCCTGTACACATTGTGTGAACTCCATTCCCTTATCCCCTTTACCTACCTCTTCTGTCCAATTAATATCGGGGTAGTTGAAATCTCCCATGATTATTATTCTGTTTTTTACTCATTTCCCTAATTTGTTTGCATATTTCTTCCTCCACCTTCCTTCCACTATTAGGTGGTCTGTAGATTACCCCTATTAGTGATTAATCCTTTATCTTTTATCTCTATCCATATGGATTCTATTTCTGTCTTGCTGATAGCTGCGTCACTTTTTCTACTGCCATTGTTATCCCTAATAAGTACAGCTACTCCACCTCCCCTTTTTCCCCTCTCTATCTTTTCTAAATATGTTGTACCCTGCAATGTTTAATTCCCAGTCCTGATTTTTCTGTAGCCATGTCTCAGCAATCCCTACTATGTCTGGTTCCTCTCAACACATGATTGCCTCCAGCTCCCCTGTTTTATTACGGACACTGTGTGCACTGCTGTACAGTTTAACTCATTTTAATAGCAGTTCCTTTCACTTTATTTTTAACCATCTTTTTACTCTCCTGTTCTATTACTCTATTTATTCCCTGCCATCAATGTCCTCCCTTACTTTACTCCTTCCTATGCTCTCCTTTCCTGTTTTAATTATCTTTAGGCTGGTTTCATTTCTTGTAGATCTTACTACTTTAAAGCCTTTGCCACCTCCCTATTTAACCTTTCCACTTCCCTTCCATAAAGCAGAACAAATCTTGTGAAATTAAATGTGTCTTTATACATGCAGTTAGTAGAATAACATGGTATGGGACTCAGAATTACCTCAAATTATGATACAATGCACCAGAAATTATATGGGATGCCCTCCACTTTCTCCTATCTTCCTCAAAAGGTAGTAAATTGTCATACCATTACGTTGAGGCAAACACTAACTGTACAAATTATTTACAAGTAAAATACTTAGAAAGCAACACAAGAAACCTGAAATACAATACTTAAAACAAAGATAGAATCAGTCCACGAAGGGTTAACATATCCTCTTTAGCATGGCCTCCTCACAAAGTCTGCTAAACTTAGAGACTTCTGGGCAAAACAATCTTTCAAAAACTTCCTGACACAATGGTATGAGGGAATGACATTAGGTCAACTTCATCAGTGAACACAAATGTTGAGTAGCTGGGGTAATGAATTTTTATGCAAAAGGATAATTAATTCTTCTCTTCCCTCAGCCTTCAGGCTTGCATACATCCCACTTCAAAAAGACTTTTCAAACGCCAAGCAATCTTTGACTGTCTGTGTGGAGTTTGCACATTCTCCCCGTGTCTGCGTGGGTTTCCTCCGGGTGCTCCGGTTTCCTCCCACAGTCCAAAAATGTGCAGGTTAGGTTGATTTGACTATGATAAATTGACCCTTAGTGTTAGGGGGGGATTAAATATGTGGGGTTACGGGGATAGGATGGGATATGTTAGGGGGAATTAAATACGTGGGGTTACGGGGATAGGGTGGGATATGTGTCGGTGCAGGCTCGATGGGCCGAGATGGCCTCTATCTGTACTGTGGGGATTCTGTGAGAGAGGGCAGGGGCAGGGTACTGGATTTGGATGATCAGCCATGATCGTATTGAATGGTGGAGCAGGCTCGACGGGCCGAATGGCCTACTCCTGCTCCTAGTTTCTATGTTCTATGACCTACTTCATTTCTGAATACAGGCAATGGCACCTACCAAGGAAGCTAACCAAATCTTATTGAATACGTGGATAGTTTCTGGTCACATATATAGTAGCTACCCACAAGAGCCAAAGGGAACCTTTAACAACACATTTAGCTGAAGCCAATGTTAAATTATTTTGGTCATATACAAATATAATACCAAAAACACCACCCTGTTACAACCCCTTCCCAAAAAATGGAGCTGCAGAAGAATTTCAGTCACATAGCTTATGAAGTTATAAAAAATTACAATGTTTCAATATTAATTAGGAGGCATGAATCCAGTCTCAGAGTACACGTAGCATTCTTAAATTGTTCCGCCTTTGCTTTGGCAATTTATGACTTTGTCTGAACCTCTTGACTACTGCAACTTATGAGTGTGTATTTCCTGTACTATATATATATATATATAGTTTAATTTTTTCATTCTGGAAAGCATAAGCAACATACAGTACAACCAAGATCATGGTATATCAGAGCATGTAACAATGAGGCTTTGATTTGGTTCCTCTATTAATGCAGAAGTTGTGAATAATGTACTAGAGGCCAAGGCATAGTATCAGATGTTACAATTCAGGATTTCTCCCAACTCTTTGCTCATGTAAAAAGTCAGCTTTCATAAACAGACCCAACACCTCTGGTGAACTGCAATTCAGCCTTATATGTGTATAGAATGGGATGTTTGTTATGCCTCAGGACTAACAATCTACCCATTTACCACCAAAATGGACGAGACCGGATGTAGTATCGACCGCTCACCATGTACCTCTGATCGCTCCAATAATTGGAAAAACACCACACAGAGTGTACAGGTCTCAACTGTAAAACTACAAATTCAAGTTTATTACAATATGCACAGTAATTAAATAAGGAAATAACTTTCCCTGATACATTAAACTGGTTTCCGAGTTGAACGTAAATGTTTCAGAATGCTTAAGAGACCTTTAACATGGTTCCAGAAGAAGCAAAACATGAGCTCCAGGCACAAAGCCGCAGTGACTTGGACTTGCGGTTTCCAGCTGAGCTGAAGGCACTTAGGCTGCCACAGTTACACCTGGTCCAGGCAGCTGAGACACATCTCAGAAAAAAAAAGAGAATCCTTCCTTTGGAAAAAGTCCCAGATCCTTTCTCAAAAGGCAGGTAAACGTGTTTTTGATTAATCATATCTTCCAGCAGTCAGAACATGAAATGCCAGCTTTTGATAACTTGGTCGGATCCTGACTCATCCAATACCTGATCGGCATTAAAACAACTTAGTCCTGTCTACTGTCAAAGTGGTAACCTTAAACCAACATTTCACAAACTAAAGATACAAGTCTCAAACCTATAAAATGACTATGCCGTTTCCTTCCAAGGAACGATAATTTGATTAGCTATTAAATTTACAAAGGAATCCCGAACACAAACAGTTGTCTGTTCAAATTTACCATTTTGACCCAGTTAAAACTAAAAAAAAGTTCAAATTTCACCATTTAACACAGGTCAGATCTCAGTTCTGTTCTACAAGAGATTAACATTCCAGACAAATGATTTTCTTTTTAATGAATTTTAAAATATAAAGAGAAAATGCGAGTAAAAGTGTAGTTTGTTTCCCTTACTGGTACTGTTAAGAGTTAGCATTATTAAATTAACATTAAAATAGCATTACTTTCAGGACTTAAATGCAAATTTAAAAAAAATCTGTATGGCAACAAACTAGAAAGAGGCTAGCTCTTTAATTGCAACTAATTAAAAACAAAACGATGGATATTTTAAAACGGGGAGGGGATAAATCTGGCTTTAAAAAATAGTTTAAAGCTAAAATAACAAATGCGCAGAGATGCTGAAAGATCCCAATTAAATAATGCAAGAAATTTATATAACTGGATATTTTAACTTTATCATTTAACAGAGAAAAGCGAGTCGCTCTCCCTCGCTCGGTGCCCAGTGTGCCTGACCCTGTGACTGTTGCTTTGATTAGAGCTCTGCCCACGACCCTCCCTCTCCACACCCTGCCACCGGCTCCTGCCATCAGACGCCTCACCTTCTTTGGCCTTTTTCTTTCTCACCAATGTCCCTCCCAACTTTCCCAGAAACGATTCGTCCTTCTTCATCCTGCCGGTTTGCTGGATGGTCTGGGACCTGACCGGTGTGGTAGCCATGCCGCTTGCTGTGATTTACCCCCGCAGCTCTATTATCACAGCGGCTCCTCTCTCGCTCCCTCCCTCGATACGGTCTCCAGGAGCCGCAGGAACAGGATGTGGCTAACCGCCGCCAGCCCTCAAGCCCCAGCTTGGCGGCATTCCCACTGCAGCGCCCCCCGCGGCGGCAGGCGCCTGGCAGTCACCGCCGCTGAAATTCCACCTTCGTCCTCTCAACCCTCTTCCCTTCTCATACCAAACAAGAGTTTCTTTTTACTGCCAGTCATCAGTCCTTCACTACATCACACACCTATGCATAGGGAGAGCCATTCCTCCCATCTTAATTCATCCATCCAGAACCAGCCTAGGCTCCCTCCATTGGTGCATCTAATTGCTTCTCAAATGGTTTTTGCCTCCATTACTCTGAATGGAACTGCATTCCGAGTAGGGTTGTTAACCCTACAGGATTGCCCTGAAGTCTCCAGGAATTAAAGATTAATCCAAGTTAATGTTTTCCATCCCATTTACGATCTTATATACCTTAATAAGGAGTGAACCTTTCGTCTTAAAGGTAACACTCCAGCATATGAGTCAGAAGGTGAAGAGTTCGAGTTCAGCCCCGGCAAGTGGAAACTAGAATATGGTCTCTAAATACGGGGTTGACATCCAGCGGGGTACTCATGTCTAGATATTGTTGACCACTGGCTAAGTGGTAGTGTTCCCGTCTCAGAGTCAGCAGTGTTGGGCTCTAATTCCACTTGAGACAGCAGCACCGGCTCCGAATACTGGGTTGACGTCCAGTAGAGGTACGTATGTTTGATGGGTGCGGGTAGATTATTGATATATGTAAATCTTTGTAGGTGTTAAGGCAAGTGATCGGTATTCAGGAATTTAAGTTATCTCACTCAATGACATTAAACATTCCCATGTCATGTAAAGATTCTTTGGTTATGCAAAGCTCTCATTTGATGTACCCAAACAAAATACCTTAACCTTCATAATCAAAAAAGCATGCAATGTGGAATTTCCATTTCCGCACACCAGCCACCTACAAAGCTGGAGTGAGACTGCCTTATTTAGTTTCAAAATAGACAGAGGAATTCTTTGTACTAATGTGAAACTTAGCCAGCAGAAAGAAGCTTTCATCCCAGCAATCTGGGCTGAATTTAAGACCAGGCTCCAGCAGTGAAAAGACTGGCATGTGTATTTATTGGCCCAGATTTTGCGCTCTCGATGACGGCGTACGCTTGTAGGCCATCAGAAAGGCCCCGCATGCGCGAAAACCCGGAAGTTGCAATCTGTCACGGTTCACGCCTTGACAGATCATCCACACCGACCCAAAAATCACTTTTGCTGGCACAGAATTGAGCTATTTGCCCAACTACTGCCCACAAAACCCTTACATCTGGTAAAAGCAGGCATAGGGCCTGCTTTCAGTGTAAGGTTTAATATAAACCTAAAGTTAAAACATTTAAAATAAAAAAAATCATGCACAAACATTTAAAATTAGTTTATACAAATTTTGGCCTGGATTAAAATGTTTAAAATTATTTTTCAAAAAATTAAATTTTTTATTGTATATGCTTTATTGAAGGGACTTTTAATTAAATGTGAAAATGGGAACATTTAATTTTATTCCAGTTTTATAAATTATTTAATTATTTGGGGATTCCTCATATGTTTATGGGGATTACGTTCGTAAATGAAATCCCCATAAGCATATTAGGAATCCACCTTTCTGATTGGAGGACCTGACCCACGTGGATCCCAGGGACGCTTCCGAAGCGCCTGAGTCCCTGAGATCCGTGGGCCTTTACGCAGGCGTACGCCTGCAGGCCCAGGACCCGAAGTCTCCGAAGCCCGGGAGCCTGAAGGTAAGTGCGGATTTTTTTTAATTGGGTCGGAGGCGTACTCCGGAGGTATGCCTCCAACCGCAAATTCCGGCCCATTATTATGTATTCACTTGAAAAGGCATCTGATGTTACATTAGGAAGGTATTCAGAACCATATTAACTTTTTGTTAAATAACACAGTGCTCAGGAGCTGCACGCAATATTTCACCTGATTTAACTGTTTTCCATTTTACTCAAAAATGCTTGTTCAAGGATCATATCTCACTTGTAAAAGTGAGCTGCTGTTGGTTTTTCACCTCCCCTCCCCAAAGTTTTCTTTTTCATATCAATAATGTAAATCTTATACTCGTACAAGACTAAGTCACAATAAGGTATCCTCCAGTTTAATATCTGATTCTGGGCCATGCAAAACATTCTTATTCAAACAGACCCTTCTTTATGTTTACCAGAAAACAAATTTTGAAATAAATTCATGTCACTTGTGATTATAGGTTTAGAAATTCTTATTCACTACTCACTTAGATGCTAAAATTTATCATTTAACTCTGCAACCTTACCCTAACCTGCAAATTCAATACAGGCAGAAGGGGGCGCCTTCAGTAATACCCCAAGAAAGAAAATAATGCAGCAACAACAACCTTCAAGCATCTATTATCCGAATCTTCAGTATGTGATATTCAATTAAATATTGTTTAGTCATGACTAACATTTCTGTTTTTTTGGTGCCGCAATCAAATAAAATGTCCTTTTACTGAGAGTGCAATATAACTCAATCTTGATCACAAATGGTAAGTTTGAAGAACCATTAACTTTGAAAAGAATATTAGGTCAGTGTTTCAAAAAGCAGTGGCATATTATAGTCACTCCACCATTGGCGGCCGTGCCTTCAGCTGCCGAGGCCTTAAGCTCTGGAATTCCCTCCCTAAACCTCTCCGCCTCTCTTCCCTCCTTTAAGACGGTCCTTAAAACCTACCTCTCATCTGCTCCATTATCTCATGTGGCTCAGTGTCAAATTTTGTTTGATAACACTTGGGCAACATGGTGGCATAGTAGTTAGCACTGTTGCCTCACAGCGCCAGGGACCCGAGTTCGAATCCAGCCTCGGGTGACTGTCTGTGTGGAGTTTGCACATTCTCCCCGTGTCTGCGTGGGTTTCCTCCGGGTGCTCCGGTTTCCTCCCACAGTCCAAAGATGTGTGGGTTAGGTTGATTTGGCTATGATAAATTAACCCTTAGTGTTAGGGGGGATTAAATACGTGGGGTTACAGGGATAGGGTGGGATATGTGTCGGTGCAGGCTCGATGGGCTGAAATGGCCTCTATCTGCACTGTTGGGATTCTGTGATTCTGTGAAGCGCCTTGGGATGTTTTACTACGTTAAAGGTGCTATATAAATACAAGTTGTTGTTGTTACAGACATGTTTCTATTTCTCATATCAAGGCTTTAATTTTTTTTAAACATTACTTTGGAGTCTCTGGAATTAAAATGAGTGCAGTGTTCATTGATAAAATGTGAATAGCCATCAAACAAAAGTGCACAAGTCAGAAATTATATCTGAAGTACATTGTACAGTTCTGGGCACCACACCTTAGAAAGGATATATTGGCCTTGGAAGAAGTGCAGCACAGATTCACCAGAATGTCACCAGGGCTCCAAGGGTAAGATTATGAGGAGAGATTACATAAACTAGGCTTGTGTGGAGCATAAATACCGGCATGGATCTGTTGGGCCGAATGGCCTGTTTCTGTGCTGTAAATTCTATGTAGTATATTGTCTATGTAATATGTATTCCCTGGAATATAGAAGGTTAAGGGGTGATTTGATTGAGGATTTTAGGATTTTGAAAGGAATTGATAGGGTAGATAGAAATAAACTTTTTCTGCTGGTGAGCGAGTCTAGGACAAGGGGACATAACCTTAAAATCAGAGCCAGGCCATTCAGAAGAGAAGTTAGTAAACACTTCTTCACACAAAGGGTGGCACAAGTGTGGAGCACTCTCCCACAAAAAGCAGTAATTGCTAGCTCAATTAATAATTTAAAATGTGAGATCGATAGATGTTTGCTAGACAAGGGTATAAACAATATGGAGCCAAGGCAGGTGGATGGAGTTAGGATACAGATCAGCCATGATCTCACTGAATGTTGGAACAGGCTCAAAGGGCTGAATTGCCTACTCCTGTTCCTATGTACCTATATTTATTTAAAGTTCCCATTGTTCATGCTGGTGAAGCGTTTTTGTAAAAAAAACCATAAAACCAGTGTCAAATTACAAATAACTTTATTATAATTTTGATAAAGTACTGGTTTGGTTTCCAATAGTGAAACACACGTAGGTTGCACCTTCTCAAAAAGGCATTATAGAAACCTTATTCCTGCTCCAAACTGGACACCATCACATATCCTGCACAAGGTAAAAAAAAAGGATCGTTAAACCTGAAATTTTGTCCCAGTTATATTCAACATTAAAAAAGTATAGAAAATGAAAGGTCCTACCAGACACATTAATGTTCTTTCTCTTTTAGATACTGATAAATCCTGTTGTGTATTTCCAGTATTTTCTAATTTTAATTTGATATCCAGCATTCATGTTTTATCTTTTTGTTTCTATGGCCCAGAAATTCCGTTCGCAGCCCTCCCACGGGCGGAGGGCTGCGATTTGGAAAAATCTCCGCCTGGACCGGAGGGCTCCCGGGAGGCGCAGAGTTCCGTTGCTGTGCCTCTTCAAACTGCCGGTGTGCAGGGCACACGTATCCCAGGGCCGCAGGTAGTTCGCAGCGTCCCTGGGATCACGTGGGCCATGGGGAGCCAATCAGAGCAGGGAATCTCCATTCATAGATTTGACAGGAAGACCTGTCAAATCTATGAATAGAGATCAGCCCCAAAACATAAGTAAAACTTCAAATAATTTTTTTTTTTAAATCACAGTTTTAAAATGACTATAAATTACATAAATTAACTATTTTAAACAAAAATTTAAATTTTTGAAAAAAATAATTAAAGTTTTTAACGGGGCTAAAAATAAACTTACCTTTCTTTAAAGTATTTTAAAAGGATAAATCAGTGGAAAAATTTTCTTTCTTCAACTCTTAGCCTGGTAAAAGCAGGCCTTGCGCCTGCTTTTACAGGCGCAAGAATTGTAAGTGTTTTCTGCGGGCGGAAGGTCTCCAAAAAACGGAACTCTCCACCCGCAGAGGCCCTGCTCTAGGGCAGGCGTCCGATCTGTCAAGAGCTTTCTTGACAGATCGGAAATGCCGGTTTCCAGTGCATGCGCAGTGCATGCCTAAAACCGGCATTTCCGATGTCCCTACAGGTGAGTACACAGCGCGTATTCACCCGTAGGGATCGGAATTTCTGCCTCTATATCTAGCACTCTACATTACTACGAAACAGGTAGGAATCAATACAGTAGATTGTCCGAGGTATGAGCTCACTTACCAGCTACAATAACATTACTGCTGAATTCAGCGAAATTCCTTGTAAGGAGAAATTAGTGACACCAACTTCACTATTTTATATCATGAGGCTGGACTGCACTGTAATGTAATGCTATCTAAGGAGAAGTATTTTACACACGGTGTAAATGCACTAGAACATACAGAATACATTTTTAAAGCAATATTCATAATACTTGGAAAACTGCTTTTTTCAGTTCCCACTAATGTACTGTACAATACCAGTGGTAAAATAAATTCTATCATGATGGAGATAACTTAGAGCCCCTACCCCTCCTCTTCAAATCCTCCCTTAAAAAAAGCTGTGAAGTCATATTTCTGCACAACCCTCATTGTCCATTTATTTGTGATCAGCAAACTCAGGGCAGGAGGAAATGTAACGCCAAGAGTTCCTCTTTAGTGTTGCAGCAAAATCATTCACCCATTCCCATTCTTTATACACGAGTTTCCTATTTTGTTACCTTTAGCCACAGAGAATTCTCCATGATTTTTGTTTCTCAAAAAGAAGAACTGAAGGTACCAAAGTGTTCTAAGACACCAATACATTGATATTTGGACAGGTATGGTTACTTTTATATATTGAATCCAATACAAACAACACCCAAGGTAAGAAGAGAGTTATGATTATCCCAGAGATTTTCTTAACCACATACTTAGTAAATACATTTATATCAAAGGATTTAGTTCAATGTATACATATCCTAAATGTGCAGATATCATTAAATTTACATGCTAATATCCTGTGTTGTCTATTTTTCTTTCAAGTATAGAAATCAGCTCATAAACTTTGCTCACAGCTCAATCCAAATACACAACACAGTATATTTAAATAATCCATTATTAATCACAAGCTAGATTTTAAAAAGCTTTGACCCACAGGACCAAGAAAGTGAGGAATAGTACTTGCCTATCCCCACTCTGCACACCCATGGGAATACAATAGTTGAGTTCCAGCCTAGCGATGTTTCCCAGTCTCAGGACAATCCCTGCCCCATAGGACCATCGAATACATTCTACCAGCTTCTGCAGGTGTGCATTGGGACCATCGCCTGCAAAATTGATCCAAAGTGTTTGTGTATACATGAAACAAACAACAGCATTTTCAACTAAGCTCCTTTTTCTTTACAACATAAAAAGTGATTTTTCAATAACTTGGCACTGTTAAATGGAATTCATACGTAGGTTCATCCTAAAGGAAATATGCCCTTGGAAGCCACTGAAGTCACAGTTAGAATTTTTATTTTGGGGAGGGGTGGGGAAGCGATAAACCTAGATCACGAGCAACGTGCCTCAAAGCGAAATACTGTATTCAGATCTAAACGCTGGAAGCAGATGTTTTAAATACAAATCAGAATATGACTGATGTGTAATCTTTACCAGGAAGGACAGGGGTCTACATTCCAGTAGAATGAATTTTGTAACTGCTACTTATATTTGTGATGCTAGGGAGTTTCCTTCTGCCAGGAAACAAAGAAAAAACTATACATTTGTCTTGTTTCTTTATGTCACGCATATATAAGGAACAGGATGAACCAATTGTACGGCAGTTCAGCTAATCCATGTTGTATAATTCACTGTTAAAAAACTTAAAAAGAGCAATCACCCATGGAACAAATTTATCTGCCATACCATAGTTGAGGTTACAAAGGTTGCCAGCATTCATAAAGAAGTGTGTTCTGAAAAGGTCTCCAAATCCTCCTTGGCCTGGACGGAAAGGCAGAGGTGTGTACAAGTGCAGCCCTCCAGCCCAGTATGCTTCACCACCAAGGTAGTCCCCTTGCATAATGGAGAAAGAGAGAGAGAACCAAACCTCATTACATGATATACATTCTAGACAATTAAACTCAAAACTATTCAGCTTCTGAATTTTAACAGCTGCTGTCATAGATATTTACATAAACCTGAAATATACTTGCATTTTTTTTGTAAAAACACAAACACAATCACCAAGAATTATTACTTTTTTGCTCATGTGACAGAATGAAACCTTTCATTCTCTCTAATCCTCCTGGTCTCACATGCTCTCCATTACTTGTGACCTGGAAGATATGCTGGTAACACCAGCCTCGAGACTATTTGCCCTACTTTCCACAGCATTTTCAATATACTGCTCTAATAGTAACTGTTTTATTCTAAGGGAATTGCTAATATTTCACATGGTTTTTAAATCACCATCAGGTTCCCCCCCCCCCCCCTAAATGGGCTGCAAACTCCTTTTTATTCTGAATTCCAATAAGAGCAATCATCAACCTGACCTCCCCCTCGCCTATTTGTTTTCCCCAGGACAACTTTTCTGACGATTACAAAGTAGAGACAATCTATATTTACAACAGATTAGTTATATTTCTTCATAATTTTTTTGTGTTAGTTTTACTTCAGAAAATGTTTATCCTTTTTCACTTTGCTAGTGGTGGATTTGAGATGAATCAGTGACTATGCCACTAACAATACTATCTTTGTAGGATATCACATACATGATAGATACTAAAAAAAACATAAATTCAGTTTTGTTTTAATTATTAAGTTTTTGGAATAGCATTAAGAATAATTTATGTTGGCTTTTCCTGAAGGCAGTGGCTATTCTTCACAGGTACACCTGTACTTTAACTGTGGGAGTATCGCAGCCAAGCCCGATCCTGACCATAAACCAACAATGACCAATGCTCAGTCTCCAGCAAGGAGTAGGTACATTGGCTGATATTCTACCTCTCCCCCTCTCTATCTCAGTATGCTGAAGCCAGCTGTAGCCATCCCAGTTGGAATGAGTTAATTCAGTGCAGACCAGGGATTGAACCTGCAGACCTCCCCGGTCGGTGTAGCTCAGCACCACACTGGGTGGCTCACCACCCCACTGAGCTATCAACAGAATAAAAATTAAAGCATGGTTTTGTCTTCAAACTGCAACAAGGTGGGGAATTAAGACAACAAAAAAGGCTTTTTGGAATGGAGAATGTTAACGGGTGTAATATTAACCTTGAACCAAACACATGCATGCATACATATATACACACACACCCTCATCATACATCATACCTTCACTCTGTGGTCCAATACTATACATGCTGAAGCCACGGACAGTTGTTGGTCCCCCAAGGTAAAATCTGAATATAAAAAACAATTTGGAAAAGTCAGTAGGTCTATTCTTCTATCTTTCTCCAATTAAATATTGGGAAGACCGAAGCCATTGTTTTCGGTCCCCACCACAAACTCCGTTCCCTAGCCACCGACTCCATCCCTCTCCCTAGCATCTGTCTGAGGCTGAACCACACTGTTCACAACCTTGGTGTCATAATTGACCCTGAAATGAGCTTCCGGCCACATATCCGCGGCATAACTAAGCCCACCTATTTCCACCTCCATAACATCGCCTGTCTCCGCCCCTGCCTCAGCTCATCCACTGCTGAAACCCTCATTCATGCCTTTGTTACCTCTAGACTTGACTATTCCAACGCATTCCTGGCTGGTCTCCCATGTTCTATCCAAGTAAACTTGAGGTCATCCAAAACTCGGCTGCCCGTGTCCTAACTCGCACCAAGTCCCGTTCACCCATCACCCCTGTGCTCGCTGACCTGCATTGGCTCCCAGTTAAGCAACGCCTCGATTTCAAAATTCTCATCCTTGTTTTCAAATCCCCCCATAGCCTCGCCCCTTCCTATCTCTGTAATCTCCTTCAGCCCCAAAAACCCCCCGAGATATCTGCGCTTCTCTAATTCTGCCCTCTTGAGCATCCCTGATTATAAATCGCTCAAAGATTGGTGACCGTGCCTTCTGTTGCCTAGGCCCTAAGCTCTGGAATTCCCTGCCTAAACCTCTCCGCCTCTCTACCTCTCTTTCCTCCTTTAAGACGCTCCTTAAAACCTACCTCTTTGACCAAGCTTTTGGTCACTTGCCCTAATTTCTCCTTATGTGGCTCGGTGTCAAATTTTGGTCTTATAATACTCCTGTGAAGCGCCTTGGGGCGTTTTACTGTGTTAAAGGCGCTATATAAATACAAGTTGTTGTTGTTACCACAATCCTTCCACTCTACTCTCTACGCAGATAAAGGAAACATTTGGCAATAGACTACATCAGTCCAAAATTTAAAAAAAACAGATTTAGATTTAACTTTTCCCTCACTCATTCATTAGCAGTGACATGAAAGCAATTCCTTCAAGTCCTCTGCCGATGCAATTCTTTTATTGACCACCTGGAGATTCACGACAGCAGCCTGTGGCAGAAAAAGGACTTTCCATACTTTTCTTTAAGGAGCTGACTAATCTTCACTCTGTGCCTCAGAGGAAAGCCTGGCTGAGTTTGGGAATTTCATGGAGAATTGTGGCAAACCTGCACTGTCCCCTCTGTGGCGGCTGGGTCATTGAATATATTGAAGGTGGAGATAGACAAATTTTTGAACGATAAGGGAGTCAAGGGTTATGGGGAGCGGGCAGGAAAGTGGAGTTGAGGCCAAGACCAGATCAGCC
This sequence comes from Squalus acanthias, assembly GCA_030390025.1. Classification (NCBI taxonomy): domain Eukaryota; kingdom Metazoa; phylum Chordata; class Chondrichthyes; order Squaliformes; family Squalidae; genus Squalus; species Squalus acanthias. The sequence goes on along the minus strand of CM059435.1, from coordinate 76,141,729 downwards.
ACGATCTTATCGAATGGCGGAGCAGGCTTGAGGGGCCAAATGGTCTACTCCTGCTCCTATTTCTTATGTTCTTATGGTGCAGTCCATCAGTACACCAATGTGTTACTGCCTAACAATTGACTTTAGCAAGTAGGTTGAACCACCTTCTGGTTACTCCAATACTCTACCATTAAAGATGCATCTTTTGCGCCACTGGTTTTTCCATTAGCCAATGCGCCAGAATGTAAAGTTTTGACTTGCAAGTGACCATCACAGCTTGTGAAAGGTGAGAACCATTGTTGGTAACCCAAGTATGATTCATGCAGATTCGTACCCCAGAAGGAGGATGAGCAGGAAGAAAATGAGCTAATACTCAACCCTTGCTGCATCCAGCTCTTCCAGAGGAGGCCTTAAAATTCCAAACTTCGTAAACAGAAGTGGTTCGGCAATGAAAGCTACAATAGGGTGCACTCTAAATCCAAACGCTCCACAAAGACAAATGCAGGAACTAAAGAAAACAGTGTGCGCTAATTCTGACCCTTCACACTGCCAGATTAATTCCTCCCACCCAGTTTTCTTGATCGGCACATTTAGCCATTTTAGACATTATAGAAGTACTGGGAAATTTTGTTTTTGTGACAATCAAGGTGAGGACTGTCTATATGGAGGAATGGAACAAGTTTTGACACCCAAGTACTCCCAGATGTGGATAGCAACAAAATTAAATGAAGTGTACAGCTTCTTTCTACTGTGCCCAACAATATATTTTAGTCCCATTGTCCGTAAAGCACCCATTGTGCTGCATTAGTACAGTATCCGATAATCAGTACACAACTGCACCCATTTACCATGGCTGAAACAAACACTCACCGATCAGCAATAGAGGATGGCTTGTCTCCAATTGGTACTAGAAGGCCACCCCACAGGGAAGCTGAGAGAACCTATCAGTAAAAAAAACCTTAAATACAGCACTGCATAACCACATAAAGAACTGTCCATACTGTATTAGCTACTTTTACAATGAATACATCAACAAAACAGCAGTAAAATAATTATGTCTGGTCCTTCCCCTCTCATTCCAATAGTAATGAAGGAACAGCTTTTGTTTTGGGATAGGAAAGGTGGGAGGATTTTTCTTTATTACAAATTCTTGGAGCTTTGAATTCTTTTAAAATCCAGTATACACCGATTACTAAACCCTTTGGCAAATTTAAGTCCTTAGGTTAGGATTTGGACTGAAATTATTCACAGATGTTTTTATTGGACATCTATTTACTGAATAAACGTTTGAGAATTTGAAACAACAAACTATCGTTGTTTTGGTGCATACAATTTTAACCAACCACTCGTACATTGATGTTGCTGATCTCCACACTTCACAAATACAGCAGCAAAAATTTGGGGATGAAGAGAAGTCAGTGCCTAAATTGCACCGTATTGAAATTGGTCTCCTTCGTAAATAATTGTTTTCTTTAACATTAATATTCTCTCCTATTATTCTATCTCCTCACACTACCATGGCACAAATCCTTCCCTGCCTGCCCTTTAACAGTGCAACCTTGTTCAACACACACCTGATTCATTCAAGGTTGCAATGTACAGGTTATACTCGCTCCTACTGCACAGAAATCTTGACCTAGGTTTAACATTTCTAGGCAAATGGGTTATGTTATCAGAACTAGACTGCACAGATAATTGAAGTAATAAGAGCTCTTACACTATCCCACAAGAGGCTCCTATTGAACTGCAGCTCAAAGTCCTCCTTTAAAAAGCTCACATCACCTCCAGTGTAACCAGCCAACTCCTGTTCAAAATAAACAAATGATAAGCAATGAAGAGAGTGCGTCTTATGGCTAAACATCATAATTATTTTGGCTTGCAGTTCAGATATAGGGCAAAGGCACTGCTAACAGCTTCACAAACATAATAAATGCTTGCTTTTTTGGAAATCATAGACGTCATTCTGTGAGTGTTATGCTCCAAGTACTTTTAAGCACCAGAGTTAAATGAAGATATTACTTTTCAGAAAACTACTTCACTTGAAAAGTGTTAATGACAAAGTTGATTAGTTTTCTTGTTTTAATGACTTGCATCCAATAGTCAATGCAATGCAACAAGAGTTTATTTGTTATTCCGGAGTCAAAAATTCAGGGAATCGGTTAAACAATTCTGAAAACTAATCATTAAACTAGTCATTCAGATTAGTGAAAAAAATGTCTGCCTACTGTTAGACACAGTGAAAAACAATGTGGAATTAAAGATTATGTTTGTGAGAAATAGCTGTTTTGCTTTCCAACTTGATGTATAAATCAGTTGTTACTAAAATGCATAATAGATAAATTTGTTGTCAACAATTCAGCAATTATTTGTAAATGATTCAATTATACTTATTTAACTAAGAAACCAACATTATTAATTTAATATAAATTAGGTCAATGAAGAAATCTGTGTCTCAGCTAAAGGAGGCTACATGCTACTGACCAGCTCTAACAGGCAGATACTGGTCAGGTAAGAGCCAAAGTTGTTGGGGATTTTCCTAAAAGCTGCATTACATACAATCTATATATACACATGCACAAATGACATTTGTGCCACTAATCCCTGGAATAATTGTCACAAAAGATCTAACAAAACATTGTGTGAAAAATGCAAAGTATTAACTTATCAAGTCTGCCATTTACTTATCCATCATTTAAGGGGACCACATTCTCCTTTACCACTCTCTTTCTCTAATAAATTTATTTAAACTTTTGCTGTTAACATTGATATCTCTTGCAAGTTTTTTTTCCATATTTCTTTTTGCACCTCCTATTGCTTTCTCTGCATCCCTTTGTTGCTTTTTATAGCTCTCCCAGTCTGCTGGATTTCCACTTTCACTTGCATTTGTGCAAGCCTTTTCTTTTAGCTTGATACCGTCTCTTACCTTATTTGTTTACCATAGTTGCTTAACTACACAAGTGGAGCATATGCCTGTTAGGGGTATGTACTGGTTTTGTATACCATATGTATCGGTGCTCTCTATTGCTAAATCTAAATGTATATTAATCACCCCTCCTTTTCTAATTGGGAGCCACTTTTCTTGACCATCAATTCAGTGGAAATGTTCTACCCCCTGCCCTAGTTCATGCTGGTACTCTCCTCTCTTCCCCATCTCCCTCCAGTTCATGATTCCAGTCTTCTGTAACTCCCAGTTCCCACCTGATACTGCTACTGTTCCATGCTGTGGGTGGGGAATCTCGATCTCACAAAACTATCGTGAGATCAAGAATTCCTGCCTGTAATCTGCAGCATATTTCAAAGCATCAGGCGCTTTGGCAGCCATAACAGGTGTGAGACGAGTGAGGAAATGAAAAGAAAGAACTTGCAGTTATATAGCACCTTTCACAACCTCAGGACGTCCTAAAGCGCTTTACAGCCAATTAAATACTTCTGAAGTAGAGTTACTGTTGTAATGCAGGGAACTGTTGTAATAAAACAGGCTGATTTTTGAATGGCGATGCAGTTTTTATAGATTCCACAATAAAAACACAACCACAATTTTCCAGTAGCCCTGGAAATGACCAGCTCTAAATTAACAAAAGCTGGAACTAATTTTTTTTGTTGCTTTGTACGCATTCATTCTCGACTTCACTTGCATTGCCAGCACTCTTGCTTTACCTGGTTTATTTTAAGCAAAGCTCCACGTTTGGGGAGGATTGCTGAATTCCGGGTGTCAACAGGCCATTGTGTGCTGAGAAGAAAAAATAACACAAATCAGTCTTTCCAGAGCAATAAAGTTGCCTGAGAATACACAAGTAATACAATATTGATGTATTTCCATGATGTTTTGTTACAAAAAATGCTGAACAGTGAATCAAATTAGTGAGAACAGTACCTGTATATATAGACTGGTCATTTACTTCATTACTGTTTGTGTAATGGTGTTTGGGCAGAATGGATGTTGCATTTTACCCACGAGAGTCACTGCACTTCGGAAGTAATTCAATGTGAAGTAAGGAGATGTTTTCATGACATAAGGCGCTATGTAAAAGTATTTACTTTCTCACAAATAGTCAAAGGCACTGGTTGATTTAATTGTTGTTAGTGCCTGAGCTAAGTTTCACGCCATCATGCAATGAGCCAATTCTGAAAAGATTGCATTATAAATAAATAGTTTAGGTGGATTTTATTGAAACATCTTCAGATGCAGCAGTCTATTTAAAGTTCCCCTGTAGGAATTAATCCTGAATAATTCACATGCAGTTTTTGATGAGTTACTCAACTGAGAATCAGATTACTCCTTTACGTCTGATGATGGAAACCTTCATCAGAGTCTAAAATGGCAATGAAAGCACGTCAGCGGGATTCTATGGTCCAATTCTCTGCACTGCATTCTATGCATGTGTTAGTTTTCTCACTGGCTTCAACTCTGCTGATGTATCTTACTCAATTAAGCTGAAGGTCATTTCTTTTAAATATTCTTGGAGATTTTTCTGAGATAGAGGTCCTAACTTTGTAAGATATCTCTTCCCCACTACCAACTGGAAAAAAACATCATGCCCCCTCCTGGTTATTTCTCAACAAAGCAAAAGAAGGAAACATAAAAATATTGTGCTTACTAAGCGGACACCACACAAACACATGTCTGCAAAACTTAGTGTTTATCAGTGGCACAAGTGAACCTGACTCAGTCTCGGAATGCCACAGTCAGAACTGCAGCATAGGAGACTGCTAGACTTAAAAGTCATGGGGGAAAAAAATCCCCAGGAAAGGTCCTGCTTGGTTTATTGATTGCCAAAAAATGCACTGCTGTATTGGAAAAAGCCATCATGGCTAAGTATTGATTGTTAACATGAATGCAAAATAGTATGTAATATAATGGGGCAGAAACATCAACATTAGAAAATGGGAACCCATCTGGCAGTCAGTGTAAAATTCAAAAATCTTAAATCTATGAATGGGGCGGATTAAATTGTGCAACAGCCTCTGACTACCGTGACCAAAAATTAACTCAGAATAACATTCGTAGTAATTGAAGGTTTACCGAAATTGAAGATTTGAGTGAGTGGCCACTTTCTTCCCGAACGCAAAAGGATGCTGTGCGAGACAGAGAGCCGAGCTCCCTCCAAACTCCCTCCCATTTCAGAGTGTGATGGGTCTTCCATATTGGAAACTACAAGGAGAAGATAGATGTTTACATTAGAACCTCAAGAGTACTATATTACAGTTCGAAAACAAAACAATCATTCTGTATTGCACTGGTTCTCAAAATCCTCTCAGTCCATTTAGCTTTCCTGCATAATGTTCTGAACTATCTTCTGAATTATGCACGTTTAAGATCTGAGTTAGCTGTGATTTAGGGAATAACTTACTTTGGACCTAGTGTACAAGGAAATAGAGAATCAGCCAATAAGTCTCAGTTAGACACAATCTTCACAATAGTTGAGAAAAAGAATCCTGTTATGGTTATTAAAAAGCATCAGCTTCACCTCAGTTTGGGAACACTGCAGCACAAGATGCCTCTTGAAAATAGCCCCCACTACAAATTTACAGTGAATATTCTCAACAGATTCCACATCAGGATCTTCGTAATGTATAAATATTGTGCTGTGGTATCTCTAATCTCAGTAAAACTGCAACTGATTCAATCTCTCCATCACTTTCTTTAATATCACTAAACATGCTGACACATAACCACTTTGGTGGTTATAAAAGTCTATTTTCTGACTGCTAGCAATATTACAAATAAATAGTATTTGAACTCTTCGAAGTTAAACATAATTGCTAAGATTATCAATTAAAACAGTTAAATAAAGAAGTGTTTCATCCTTACATTGTATTCAGTTGAGACCCCTCTATCAGTCTCACGAAGCGAGCTCCAGGGAAACTGCCCAGTCACCTTATACAAGTTAACAGAAAAACTAAGAAAAAAATATATATTTCAATTGATGATCGAACCTTTCGTTTACACCATGAACTATTTACTTTGTTTGAATACAATACTGGAGTTTCATTAACATCTTTAAGTATCCCTTTATTTTCCACTGAGCAACAGCCATAAAACTGATACATTTTCCAATCTGAATTACAGAGTTTATACAGCGGTAAAGTAGGGACCAGTACTTTATTTATAGTAAACGTTGAGAACATTAACCACAGTAAACCTGTCATATCTTTTAGCACCATTCCTGCCTTGCACAAAGCACTGTTACCATGAATTTAGTTACTTACCAGGTCTAAATTGATGTGTGTCTGTCTGTGTATTTTTATTTATGGTCTTTTAAAAACACCAAATAAGTGACAACGCAACCCTGCTTGTATTGAAGCAAATTGGACAACTAGATATCTAATGATTAAAATAACAATTACAAACAGGAATGCTTACTGCTTTCCAATCTAATGGTTGCTGTGTTTGCCTACATAGAAATGGTCACTGCATTGCAATTCTTTCTTTCATTAAAACAAAGGGCCAAATTTCCACCAGTTATACAATTAGAACACAAAAGGCATAAAGCTATTGTCTTATATTTAGGGAATAACTGAATTATAAATTGACTAAATTTGCCATTTTTCCAACCATAAGTAAAAAGGCAGTATTTTTCAAACTATTTTCTACAGATATATCACAGAAGATAAGAGGACATAAAAATATATTTAACAAGTTTTGCGCTAGCATGCACCATCATACACCAAACATCACACTAAGGTACAGACGATGCAAAGCAATGTTAAAAAGAAAAAGACACTCATTGATCTGGAGACAGAAATTTCTAAACAGTTACAGCTACCCTCTGATTGATCTCTCCAATTTATAAGTAGCTACAATTACCAGACTTTACCTATTTAGAACCATGGAGTTAAAGGCACAGACCAGGTTAGCAGCGAAACATCACAACCAAGACTACCCAAGAGCAATGGGAGACCCACTAGTCTTTCAAATGTCTTTAAGCCTGAACATGTAATAAGGAAACAGCATTTTCTTCTTTACACTTGCAATGCCCAGAGGACACAACTTTTGTGTGTGGAAGAAAAAAAAAACGCCCAAAAACACTTACACTGTTTCTTTGGCCAATTTACTAACAAAGGTACAAATAAGTACCATGAAAATAAAGGCTTATGCAGTGTCTTGATATTTATTCTTCACAGCTAAACTGACTTAACAATCAGATGAAACAGACACACCAATGAACTGATTACTGCAGGTGTCCAGTTTGATGTTCTTCCCAGTAGAGGTAAAGGATGCACTCAGATGGCTGAGTGAATCCCTCCAGTGAGTAGCTGAATCATCCAAGTCAAGATGATCCCAGGTTTCATCCCCAGTCGGTGCGGAGTTAGTTTCCTAGACAGGTGGGAGGTGCATGTACTATAATTGGTGTATAGGTCCCGACTTAAAGCTGGGAGGGGCATGATTCAGCAACTTCTGCTGGAACCATAGCTGCACACACATTTGATGCAGACAAGATTAGGCTCAATTGTAATATTGGCCCTGAATTTGCGGGCCTCCGATCTGCAAATAAAATGCCCGCGCACCTGGTGTTCCGGGAGGTACAGAGATTCATGGTCCTGGGCCTCTCCGGGTACCCGCGGGTAGAGGCCCACGTATCCCAGGGGCGCAGGCAGTTCACAAGCGCCCCTGAGATCACGTGGGCCAGCCCAACCAATAAAAGAAGGGAATCCCCATTCATGCTTATGGGGATTCCGTACGTATGGAAACTCTATAAGCATGAATGGGAATACCCCAAAAAATACATGTACACATCAAATACATTTTTAAAAATTACAAATTTAAAAATTAAAATACTATTTAATTCAAAAATTTATTTTTTTGAAAAATAAATGTAAATGTTTTAAAGGGGCTAAAAATAACCTTACCTTATTGTACAGGTTTTTTAATGTATAAATGATTGCTAAAAATTTATTTTTATGGTTTTTTAAACTCTTAGGCTGGTAAAAGCAGGCCTTTTACCAGGCGTAAGAATTTCACGGGCATTCACTGGGCAGAGTTGGGCAAATAGCGCAAATCTCCGCCCGTGGAGGCCCTTTTCCCGGGGATGCGTTGGATCTGTCAAGAAGATTCTTGACAGATCGCAAGTTCTGGGTTTTTGCGCATGCGCTCCGCATGCGAAAACCCGGAACGTGCGCGGCGTGTACACACCTCGTACACACCCGTAGGGGCCGCAAATTGCGGCCTATTGTACCTATTCCACACACCCTGTCAAATAATCAGCTGACATTCACCATCAAGGCTCGCACATGCCTAGTATTCATTGAACTGGAACACAGTAAGGAGTCAAAGCTTTTAGAAGAGATGGGGAGAAAATTGACAAGCAGCAATGAAAAATAGGGAAAATGAGTAAGCAAATAATGGCCCAACAATTCCTTTAACCAGTCAACCAACAGTGTCCACCGTTAGACTTGCCCTTGCCCGTTTAGTGGAGATATTTTGCCCTGGAAGCTGCTGGTAGTGTGGCATGGAAACAGCGCGCTGCCCTCTACAGGGCATCTGGGGTCTGAGTGAATAGGACAAGCAACTGTGCATCTCCTTAACCAATCAGATTAAAGGATTGTAAAATTAACAGCGCATGGTCTGAACGAACAAGTATAATTTAGAATGGTTAATTCAATGTCAAATCAGGCACAGAAAGAGAAATAAAGAGACGGAAAGAAAGATTGGATTGAGAGAGAAAGAGACAGAAAGAAAAAGTTTTAAATTTCCAACATCAATTAAAATCTGAAGGAAGGAGACTCCACACTTGTAATAGTTAATTTTCAGTGCTGGGGGGTTGACTGGCAGTAATTAACACTTATCACGCCATTAACAATCTTTCTGTGGCATGTTTACTTCGTATCTAGAATGCAAGTACAGGAATGTCACGCTGCTCAATGCATTTGAATGGGGAGCAAGACAGCGAAATGCCATTTTCGCAGAGCGGAACGCCATTTTCGCAGAGCGGAACATCTCTGACAGCAACTTCGCGATTTCCACGTTTAATCGTGTATCTGCCCTCACCTGAATTTGCTGTAGCATTTGCACTTAAATAACGGCGAGCACCATTAGCCTTTGACAGCAATCTTTGGGCCAATATTTGCATAACTATTAAGATTTACATTATATAGTTCCCCAATCCTTCCCAAAGAAAAATGGGGAGTGAGGGACTGCATTTTTTGTGTACTGATATGAAACCTTACCTATTCTGCAAAAATACAAAAGAAAAAATACATCTCCATTGGAAAGTTAATAAATTATTGCATCTAGTTCAGCAAATCATGCATGAATTAAAAAGGCCTAAGACCTTTCTTTCTTCAAATACAAACTTTTTTGGGGGGATACAGTTCACATGTCACAAACACTTTTGTGAAAGCAGCAAGACCACAATTTTCTGCCTTTTTTTACATAGAGAAAATGGATGAGTAACTGAATTACTTTCTGTCAAAGTTGCCAGGCTGCGGTTTAAAGTACGAGAGGCCGTAGGAGGTCTCCTTTGTGCCATAGGAAAACTGAAAAGTTATCTTTTCTGCTCGACCAAACAGATTGGGCAGCTTCAGACCCAAAACCTACAAAACAAGAAAAAACATTAAACAAAACCGATGGAAACAATTGCAGTTGCACTTGTCACGATTAATGCAGCATTAGAAGGAGCTCATCTTACCATACTTCCTTCATTGTTCCCGACCATAGTGTTGTAGCTCCCAGTTAATCGTCTCATTTCCTTTACTTCAAAGATCACATCCAATCCATCGGCCAATGCCTCCTCACCTTTAAAACCAACAAAATGCATCAAGAAAACAAAAACAAGAAGGCGCTGTACCCGCACGGGTTAGTGCATTGATGCACAGAACCGTGGTTTAAAAATTTTAAAACAACACAATCCCCAATCATTTCAGCTGTGTAAAGGATTAAGTCAACTTTTCATTACTTTTTTTAAAAATTGCTCACTCACAATTGGCCTTCCAGGAACTGAGTTACTTATTAAATCATGACAAAATTACACATGGGGTGACCTTTCCCTATAATTTTATTCTCTTGCCTCACTAGCTTATTCTACATCACTCACCCTACCCTGCCCAAGTGGGTGAGCGAGGGTCCTGCTCCCAGGCCTCACCAATGCTGCTCTTCAACATGCACGAGTATGGCCTGGGGTGGCTCACCCCTTCAATTTTCCCTTCCACTCAATGTCCTTCCCTCCCTCTTCCTCCATGTATACCAAGAGGAAGAACTTGCTATGTATATTTTTTTTTAAATCGCTGACATAAGCCCATACCTTACTACTCCATGTCAGAATGCACTGGAGAACCACCTTGCTTGCCGACAGATTCAGTCTACATGTCACACAGCAATAGCAACTTTATTACATTGTTAGCAATGGTGTTCGGTTGCACTGAGCTCAGGTGATATTCAAGTACTCAGAGAGCTATGCTGGATCATCACTAGGTGATGGAAGGTTAGAGTAAGAACATTTTGAAAGTTACCCTGGGAAGTGTCAATGAGGACTTCCACATTTCTGAAAATTCCCAGACGAAGCAACCGCTCACGGGCCTCGTGACACTTCTTCATCACCTATTTTTGGAAAAGATAGAAAGAAAAAAAGTGTGCTAACATTTTGTCAAATTCCACTGTTGAAACGAGTCTTGAAGTTCCACTCCATAGTGCCACCTGCTAGACCGTGCTAAGTTTTGGTTGTATTTGCTAATCACTGCATGGAGCAATTTGAGGGAAAAAAATTCAATTGTTTTGAAAACTTTTATTCTAATCTTTGTGGCATACATTGTACAGTCAAGAAATGTTTAGACCCAGGAAAGACCGTCAACCATTTGTCCAAATGAAAAATCAAAACAAGAAATAAAATTCTAATTTATGGTCAAACCATGACCCTGCAGCCAATAAGATGGAGGGGGGGGGAGCTTGCCAAAGGAGCCAACAGCGAGAGAGAGATCAGACTCACCCATCAGCTTAAGTTGACGTTGTTAGTACAGAGCCTGGGTGGGATTCTGCTCCACTTGACCTTGACCATGAAAATATTTGGCTGCCCAATTAGGAATGGAGTGATGACACTGTACTTTGGTATGTGTGCATGAAGTACCAACGTACATTGTGACATGGGCTGAAAATTTCAGTTATTTTTCTCAGTAAGAAATAAAAATGAAGCAATGTACTTTAGGGCTGGAACTGCATGTTTGCACTACTCCTAACTATCAAACTGCCATACGGTACTCAACCAGTGTCTCGTTAAGCATTCTTCTACTTGAGGCATATCTTACGGCTGTGCAGCACACTGATAATGCCTCCACTACAACTGCACTACTCCAGGTATATCAAGCTACTTACTAAATAAAACTACTATTCATATCCAATTACAGTTCCACAATTTCTGTTCATGTCTGGTCAGGTGTCAGCCTTGGCTCAGTGGTAGCACACTCGCCTGTGTGCCAGAAGGTCGCAGGTTCAACCGCCACTCCAGAGACTTGAGTACATAACCTCGGCTGACATTTCAGTGCAGTACTGAGGGAGCACTGCACTTTCAGGTGCCAGCTTTCGGATGAGACGTTAAACCGTAACCCTGTCTGCTGTGTCAAGTTGACGTAAAAGAACCCATGGCACTGTTCAGAGAAGAGCAGGGGAGTCCTTCTAGTGTCCTGACCAATATTTATCCCTTAACCAACATCACTAGAAACAGTTTAATTGGTCATTAGTTTAATTGCTGTTCCTGGGACCTTGCTGTGCACAAATTGGCTGTTGTGTTTCTAACAGTGACTACACTTCAAAAGTAATTAACTGACTGCAAAGTACTTTGGGACGTGCTAAGGTCACGGAAGGTGAGGTCGCAGAAGGTGACCTATAGTCGTAAATTCTTCTCTTTTTCTTCTATGTTTAACAAATCGATTATAAAATATATGAAACCTTGTTTTGACCCAGACGTTCTGCTGAAAACTACTTGACGTAGATAAAAATTATGCAAAAATATTTACAGTGGATGTCCATAAACTTTCACTGATTTTATGACATCATATTAGGAGCAAATATCCTGAAGTTATAGTAGCGCCGACCATAGCGGTTTTGTGCTTTTTTGCCTGAAAATGCATTAAAAGCAACAAAAAAAAACTTTTGTAACTTCATTAATATGTTTATTGCAGTTAGAAGGGTCAGAAAGGCAATTAAGACCCAAGGGGACTCGCTCTCTAATTTCCGGTCCCTGTGGTGGTGAAGGGGTGCTTGTCTCTAACCATCATTTTGCACTTCCATCTGACCAGCTGAGATCATGAAATCACTAGGGAGTCACTATGTAGAACAAGTCAGCACGACACACAATAGGCTACTTAATAAGATAGAGTCCTGTGGGATTGGGTTAGATAAGGAGTTGGTTGCATTCTCGATGGCAGAAGGTTGTTATTAATGGAAGTGGTTCTGCAAGTGGACCAGTTACTATTAGTTTGGCATTAGGGCAGTTGCTTTCACCATCTTTATTAATGATCTGGAGAACAGCATCGGGGGAAACTGTCACAGATACAAAGATTTGAGAAGGTGCTAGGAATTTAGATGAGAAAAATAGATTACAAGCAGATCTTTGGAATGCGATGGGGGAAATAATCACGTGGCAGATGTCATTTAATAAAGATAAATGCGGTTTTATGCATGTGGTGCATAACACCAAGCATGTGTCCACCATGCAGGGTTGCGAACTTAAAGCTGCTGAGCAGGAGGAAAGCCTAGGTGTTACAGTACATTCACGACCAGTGTCTCACTGGGGGGGGGGGGGGGGGGGGGGGGGGGGCAGCAACAGGGCTTTTCTCAGTTTTGATTTAGCCCAGGGTTGGCTTTTTTTGTTGAAATACAAAACATGTTCTCCTAGAGTTTGACTAACGTTGTTATAGAGTAGAGCATTGAAAACTCAGAACCTAATGCTTAATGCAAATTTATTCTGGTAATTTTTATATAAACACTTACTTCAATGAGGTTCTTAGCTTTGAATACATCAGCTATTTCATATACTAAGAGATCATCTTTAGTTCTGCTGATTCCATCAATGTGCACATGCTGAACAATCACCTAAAATGGGGAAGAGAGATTATTCTAACACGATCAATGATTCAACCTTGAAATGCTTCTGAATTAAAAATAAGAATGTATTAATCAAACTTTAAAAAAGCTATTTTCCTTTCCTTGATCTTGAGTTTAATTCCTTCCAGCAGAAGCCCCAACATGACCTATTCTACAACCATAAATTATCATTTTACTGGGCTTGGGGAGAAAAAATAATGACCATGGATTCTTAAGCAAGGAGTCCAATCAAATGTCCTTGGCCAATTTCAGGAATTCAATAATGCATTGAAGCAGTCAAATTGGAAACAAAGTTGGTGCAGCAATGAAATTCCATCCCTTAGTGGTTTTAACATGCATTGTTTATAGTATTTATAGATGTTCCAGTAACATCACCCAGTACTGCATCAAATTAAATTATTGTGCTAGCAGATAACCTAATTTGGACAGTTTGGGTCCTTTCTGTACTGTTGATCAACAACAACAACTTGTATTTATATAGCGCCTTTAAAGTAGTAAAACATCCCAAGGTGCCTCACAGGAGCGTTATCAAACAGAATTTGACACCGAGCCACATAAGGAGATATTAGGGCAGACTTGGTCAAATGGGTATATTTTAAGGAGTGTCTTAAATGAGAAAAGAGAGACGGAGTGGTTTAGGGAGGGAATTCCAGAGCTTAGGGACTTGGCAGCTGAAGGCACAGCCACCAACGGTTGAGCGATTTAAATCGGAGATGCTCAAACGTCCAGAATTAGAGGATGGCAGATATCTCGGAGGGTTGTGGGGCTGGAGGAGAATACAAAGATAGGGAGGGGCGAGGCCATGGAGGGATTTGAAAACAAAGATGAGAATTTTAAAATCGGGGCACTGCTTAACAGGGAGCCAATGTAGAGCACAAGGGTGATGGGGGAGCGGGACTTGGTGCGAGTTAGGACACGGGCAGCAGAGTTTTGGATGACCTCAAGTTTATGTAGGGTAGAATGTGGGAGGCCAGCCAGGAGTGCGTTGGAATAGTCAAGTCTAGAGATAACGAAGGCATGGATGAGGGTTTCAGCAGCAGATAAGCTGAGGCAGGGGCGGAGTCAAGCGATGTTCCGGAGATGGAAATAAGCGGTCTTACTGATGGCGTGGTTATGTGGTTGGAAGCTCATCTCGGGGTCAAATATGACACCAAGGTTGCGAACAGTCTGGTTCAGCCTCAGACAGTTACCAGGGAGAGGGATGGAGTCGGTGGCTAGGGAACAGAGTTTGTACGAAAACAATGGCTTTGGGTTTCCCAGTATTTAGTTGGAGGAAATTTCTGTTCATCCAGTACTGGATGTCAGACAAGCAGTCTGACAATTTAGAGACAGTGGAGGGGTTGAGAGAGGTTGTGCTGAGGTAGAGCTGGGTGTCATCAACATACATGTGGAAACTGACACTGTGTTTTCGGATGATGTCGCCGAGGGGCAGCATGTAGATAAGAAATGGAGGGGGGGGGGGGGGTAGATCCTTGGGGGGGCACCAGAGGCAACAGTGTGGGAGCGGGATGAGAAGCCATTGCAGGTGATTTTCTGGCTACGATTAGATAGACAAGAATGGAACCAGGCGAGCGCAGACCCACCCAGCTAGACGGCGGTGGGGAGGTGTTGGAGGAGGATGGAGTGGTCAACTGTGTCAAATGCTGAGGACAGGTTGAGGAGGACGAGGAGGGATAGTTTTCCTTTGTCACAGTCACATAGGATGTCATTTGTGACCTTGATGAGAGCTGTTCGGTACTGTGGCAGGGGTGGAAACCTGATTGGAGGGATTCAAACATGAAGTTCCGGGAAAGATGCACACGGATTTGGGAGGTGACAACACATTCAAGAACTTGAGAGGAAAGGTGATGGGGCAGTAGTTTACCAGGACGGAGGGGTCAAGGGTTGTTTTTTGAGGAGAGGGGTGATGACGGCAGATTTGAAGGAGAGGGGGACAGTACCTACGGAGAGAGAACCGCTAACCATGTCAGCTAACATGGGAGCCAGGAAGGGAAGTTGGGAAAACGACTTCCCTTCCTGGCTCCCAGTTTACCAGGCCGACACCCAGCTCTACCTCACCACCACCTCTCTCGACCCCTCCACTGTCTCTAAATTGTCAACTGGCTAGAGGTGACAGCAGGGGTGGAGGCAGCCTGCTGAACACACACACACACACACTTCCCCATTGCTGTGTAGAAACAAAGGAAATTCAGCTTCACATTTAGATGTTAAAATACGCAGAGTTTCAGGAAGTATGAGAAGGATGACAAGATATGGTGAAGGCCCTTGTGCAGATTACTGAAAGAATAGAAGTGCAGATTACTAAAAGAATAGAAGTCTGAGAGCGATTACAAGGCGGGAGGGTGATCAAGAATTTCAGATAAAGTTTTAAAACACAAGAGGAAAACTAAAGCAATTCCTTCCATTTTAAGTCCATTCTTAGATTTTCACAACAGAACAAATACTGTATTACTGCTGAGAAATTCCATATCCAACCATATATTTGTGTTGCTAAATACCATCCACCGGCATACAACCCGGGAAAGAGCAACAATACTGGCTGCAGACTGATGGACTCGGCAGTAACAAAACCTCTTATAAGTTTGAGTTAAAAATCTTATGCTAGAGAAATACACTTTAAAGGAAGCTTCTGACAGTGCAGTTAAAACTTACAGCAAGTGTCAATTTTCAGTTTTTCGTCAAATAATTTTACTTTCCAATAATAATTTAAAAAAGCATGATTTTTAGAGGTACATAGTTCTGCATACTTTAAACATTACAATTACAGTATGTGTAAATGCAAAAGTTATGGCACTTATGCACGTCAGTCAAGTACATCAACTGATAGGAAGTGAACATGAGAATGAGGGGGGAGCTAGTCCAACAAGGGGATTTAGAATAAAAAGAAAAATCTGCAAACACTGGAAATCTGAAATAAATTGAAAAGGCTGGAAGTACACAGCAGGTCAGTCAGCATCTGTAAAGAGAGGAAGTTATGACATTTCAAGTGTCTAGCCCATCACCAGAAAGGCATTCGAAAATCTGGTGAGGTCACGGGCAACAACAGAAAAAGAAATCTCTATTAAAAACCAAAAAACTAAAAATAATTCCTATGCAGTGTTACTGCTTTGATCCACAGAAAAGTCTACAAAACACTCCAGAAGCATTAACTCGAAGCAGTAATAAAAACAGAATCTGCAACACATTCAAAATCTCCTTTAAAATGAAGCAGTAAACACAAAAGTTAATAAACTAGTTTGTATAGTCTATTATTTTAGAATTTAACTAGCAAGACCTAAATGAATGTTTAATCTTTTTGCAATGGTTTTCAGACTCACAGCTTATACACTGGGCTCCACTTTCACAACTCGGATCACATCATGATTTGTGGGATTTGCTCGCCTCCTCAGTCTGCAGTTCACAACAGCTGATATCACCAGGTGAGGGAAATCACAGGCAAAATCTCCCATCCCATCATCACGACAGGTGCCTTTAAAAAAAAGTTAAATAAATAGTCTCTCACCCCTTTATTTTCTAGAACCTCTTGTTTGGTTTCAGGTTCCACCTCAACTGTTTCTGCTTCATCCACTGGAGGCGATAAATTCTGCCCAGTCACTGGGAGGGGTTCCAAGCTCTGAAAGATTTTGTGTCGTTTTATTTTAGTATTGTATTTGCAAATGCACATATTTACTGGATAAAATAACAGCATAAAATGGCAAACTCAAATGGATCCAGCCCAGTTCTTAGAACCTTCAATGACTGCACATTTTGGTTCTTCCCTCTTGGCCTGCGCTGTTCACGTTTGGATTCGTATATCAATGAACAAGATTAATTGGCATGATGGGTCCCAGGCCCAAAACAGTTCTCCATATTCTGAAAGTGTCTGGAAAGACAGCAGCACACTGCTCTAGAAAAAATCAGCCAGGAAGAGTGGCAATGGATCAACCAGCAGTTATGTTTGAAGTTACAAGATTTAAAAAAATATAAAGGGAGCGAGGTCCGAAGGTATGATCAATTATGCAAATATAGGAAGAGTTTTCCAACTTTTCGCTGGGTTGCCCAGAGAAGGTGCCGGCCTGAGATCAGACAACTCCCTGAAAGAAGGGTAAACTATACATAAAAAAGGCAGACAAGATGAGTCTTGCATGAAAAAAACAGCAATTAAACAGCACACATTTTAGTTAGTGACATCTTTTTTGGGTGGGTAGCAACAAAAATAATAAAACATTTATTTTAGATTCAAAACATAGATTTTATCCAAAGCTACAACAAAACCAGTCAATTTATTTAAACTTTTTGGTTGGGAAAAGCAACATGGTTACACCCCAGGGGAGCAGGATAAACCTCAAAAGAGTCATGTTCAGGTCACTCATATGTCTCCTGGAAGTGAGTTCACAGCAGCATTGGCAGAAGCCAGTAGGAGGCCCACCTGCTTTTTGTTCATGTGTGGTGCATGATCTGGGGAGACCAGAGGGACAAAAAGCAGGGGTTGTCAGACCTGTGTGCCAACTATGTACTTGTTTCTACACATGATGATTCTGTCTCTATGAAATAAATTCTTCATTGAAGCAAAATAATGAATAACAGAGAGATAAAAACTACGCCCCACAACTCATCACGTAGTCTTTCATTAACTTCCAATTCGTACACAGGTTATATGTCGGATAACTTATTTGAGCACCTTTATTATTTTTTTCAGGGATCGGTTTTAATATGATAAATCACAGTATTTGTGCTTTTTCTGCTTTCTGGACTCATTGACCAATTCCCAATCTTGCAGTTGACCTGTTCCCAGGTCTTTGCAACAGAGCTTTGATCTGGGATCTAGGGAAATGTCAGCCTGCTCCACCGACCTGGCTGCAACTCACTGTGGCATCACAACGGAGATCAAGAACTCAGTGACACCCGTTTCCCCCTTAGTCCAGAGCAACATTTATTAGATCACATTTGAAGCTACAGTGATAGTGTAGCTGGCCATATCAACAGATTATTCATTTTTAAAATATCCTTTATCCATGCAGAACAATTCATCTACTCTAATAGATATTACAATCTAGAGATAGCAATGAACGCCAAGATTTTTTTTGCCAATTCTCTCCTTTTCCTCTTGAGGAAGAATTCCTCCAGTCCCTGTGTACAGAATGTTACAGCACAGAAATAGGCCACTTAGCCTATCAAATCTGCACCAGTATTTTCCCTCCACAATGCCAACTTTCCTGCCCATTCAACAATGTTCTCCCAGTCATGACAATGTAAATACTTTCATGAAGACTACTCTGATCAGTATTTCTAGTGAAATCATAAGCAGGTTCTTTATGAACACCTTTACTAGAAATACCAACCAGAGGAAATCTTCATCAGTCAGCTTCACTCTGGTAGCATTCTTGCCTCTGTCAGAAGATCATGGGTTCAAATCCAACTTCAGGACTTGAGCACAAGACATGTCCCACGGCACTATCCGAAGAAAAGTGGGGTGCTCTCCTAGTATCCTATGTGAGGTTATCCACTTTGGTAGGAAGAATAGAAAATCAAAATATTATTTAAATGGAGAGAGACTACAGAATGCTGCGGTACAGAGGGATCTGGGTGTCCTCGTACATGAAACATAAAATGTTAGCATGCAGGTACAGCAAGTGGAATGTTGGCCTTTATTGCAAGGGGGATGGAGTATAAAAGTAGGGAAGTCTTGCTACAACTGTACAGGGTATTGGTGAGAGCACACCTGGAGTACTGCGTATAGTTTTGTCTCCTTTTTTAAAGGAGGGATATACTTGCATTGGAGGACAGTTCAGATATGGTTCACTAGGTTGATTCTTGGGAAGAAAGGGTTGTCTTATGAGGAAAGATTGAGCAGGTTGGGCCTATACTCATTGGAGTTTCGAAGAATGAGAGGTGATCTTATTGAAACATATAGGATTCTGAGGGGGCTTGACAGGGTAGATGCTGAGAGGATGTTTCCCCTCGTGGGGGAATCTAAAACTAGGGGGCATAGTTTCAGAATAAGGGGTCGCCCATTTAAGACGGAGATGAGGAAGAATTTCTTCTCTCAGAGGGTCGTGAATCTTTGGAATTCTCTACCCGAGAGAGCTGTGGAGGCTGAGTCATTGAATATATTCAAGGCTGAGATAGACAGATTTTTGAACTACAGGGGAGTCAAGGGTTATGGGGGAACAGGCAGAAAAGTGGAGTTGAGGCCAAGATCAGATCAGCCATGATCTTATTGAATGGCTCAAGGGGCCGAATGGCCTACTCCTGCTCCTATTTCTTATGTTCTTATCCTGGCCAACATTCATCCCTCAAACAGGTTAACTGATCATTTATCTTATTAGCTGTCTGTAGGACCTTGCTACGTATGTATAAATTGGCTACTACATTTACCAACATAACAACAGTGATTACACTTCAAAAACAATTAATCGCCTGGGGCATCCTGAGGACCCAAAAAGAATGTAATTCCCCATCACCTTCAATGGCTCCACTATCGTGGAGGTTCCCCCCCCCAATCAACATCTTAGGGGTTAACACTGACCAGAATTTTAACTGGACCAACCACATTGTTAGTAAACAGCATGGCTATGAGCAGGGCTGAGGCAGGATATTCTGTGACAGGCGGCTCACCTCTTGACCCCTCAAAGCATCTATAGGGCTCAAGTCAGGAGGGTGATGGCATACACTCACCACACGTCTGGATGGGTGCAGCCGCAACAACACTCAAGAAGCTCAACATTATCCACATCACAGCAGTTTGCTTGATCACTGTCCCTGCCACTGGACTCAAGAGCCACCCCCTCCACCATTGGCACACTCTGGCTGCAGTATGTACAATCTACAGGAGGCACTGCAACAACTTATCAAAATTGCTTCAACAGCATCTCCCTTCCCTTCAATCTTTAACCGAGAAGGACAAGAGCAGCAATGTCAGGGGAACACTATCATCCCGAAGTCACACACCACACATGTTCCTTCATCATCACTGAGTCAATATCATAGAATTCCTTAACTAACACCATTGTGGGAGCACCATCATCACAAGGACTTCAGGGGTTGAAGGAGATGATCCACCACCACCTTCTCAGGGCAATTAAGGATGGGTAATAAATGCTGGCATTGCCAACATCACCCACATCCCAAGAACAATTGTTTTTAGTTCCTTCTTTCTGTTCGAGGGGATCATCAATTCTGTTCTACTCAGATATGCACAAATGTGTAATTTCAGCAAAGATCTCTGAATAACTATCAGGAACCCTGCTCAATTCTCCACCCCAGGTCGCTGAGACTATTGTAGCACCCCAGTGAGATCAGTTAACTTAGTGCAGACTTGGGTGGAGTGTGGTCTGTATGGCTCAGTTAGTCAGTGGGAAAACCGTTTTAAAAAATCCGCATCAAAAATATTCCAATTTAATGGGAAAGTCTCACTCGAAATGAGTCAGTTTGACTGATCGGGAACTCGGTGTGTTCAGTAGGTGCCATGATAATCCAGAGTATATTTACACTCCAGGCCACATTAATGAGAACCAGTGAGATGAGCGGACAGAAAACACACCGCAGGCCGGGTAAGAAATTAATGAACATCGTCTCCTCCCTTGCAAGGCCTCTGGCCTCAGGTCACTCCTTACCCGCGCCTGTACTGTGCCCATGGTGCCCCGGGCTCCTCGCTAACCTCCCGCCGGACTCTAGGGTGTCGGCCACCGATTTACAGCCGGTTGTCTCCAAGTTGGGTTTTATTATTAACCGTTTTTCACGAGCGTCGGTCAGACCTCCGGTGAGGCACCAAGGACGCCGCCATGACACATCACGTGACCGGCCGCTCCTCGCCGCTGATTGGCTGAAAGCTGTGCGTGGACAGCCAATCCTAACTCCAGCCGAGCTGTCAATCATTGGCTGCAAGTCATTGTCGGATTCAGAATCACAGCGTCGGAGGCTATTCAGCCCATGGTGCCTGTGCTGGCTCTTTGAAAGAGCGGTCCAATTAATCCTACTGCCCATAGCACTGCATTTTTTTCCCCTTTACAAGTATATACTCAATTCACTTTTGAAAGTTGTTACTGAATCAGCTTCCACCACCCTCTATTAAAACCCTTCATAATTTTGAACACCTTTATTAACCTACTCTGCTCTAACAAGAACAATCCCAGCACATAACTGAAGTCCCACATCCCTGGTACCAATCTGGTAAATTTCTCTGCACCCTCTACAAGGCCTTCACATCATTCCTAAAGTGTTGTGGCCAGAATTGGACGCAATACTCTTATCTAATTGAAAATAGCTTTATCCAGTCAACTACCATTATTCTTCACTGTTCTTTCTCCTTAATGTTCATTTAATTACGAGATGTATAACTGCTGATCAGTGGATTTATCATTACTGCTGTCTTACTCTTCCCTTGGTCCTGATGAGCTATTTCTAGATTACTTGTCAATTCTGATGCTCAATACATTGGTCTTTAGAATTGATTATTATTGTAGTGTCATAGCTAATGGAGTCACCTGCTCATTTATATTGACATTTCTATCAACATAAATCCTCCCTGTTTTTAATCAGAGGTTGATCACATGATGTATGCTGCTCTGGTTTGCAACTACTATCCTTGGACAGCAACCTAAAGTGAAAAAGTAATAATTTTTGGGTGGGGGTAGAAGAGAGAATGGGCTCCGGTTACATTATTGAAAATTCTTCCAGCCTTACTCAATATGCATTCAATCATATTTATGTCTGTAAGGAATTATGCATGTTCAATTTATACATAATTTAAAATAATTATGATATATTTGCACATTGAACTGTCACTGAAATGCTTTCTGTAAACATCAAACTTCTTTTGATCACAATTACAAGTGTTGCTCTCTGTATGCCCAACTAGCCTTCACACATCTACTGTGCATATTGAATTGAGATTATTTTATACAGTAAATATAGTGTCAGCTTGACTCAGTTTGTAGCACTCCTCCCCGAGTTAGGTGGTCGTAGGTTCAAGCCCCCTTCAATGATTGAGCATATAATTTAGGTCAATATACCAGTGCCATTCTGAGGGCGTGCTGAAGAAGGTGCTGTCTTTCAGATATGATCAGGCGAATGTAAAAGAACCCACAGATCAATTTGAAAATTTCTCCCTTCACTAGGAAGGTCCCAGGTTTGATATCTGACCTGTGCCAAATTTGCTGATCCCAGGGCTTCTACCATTGCCACAGTACCCAGAGACTGGTAGGAAGATCATTCAGGGTTGTCATTCCTGTTCCTTCCAATGGTCTCTGCTGCAAACTCACTTGTGTGCCTAACAAATGAGGTCAGGATCAGGCTGGGAGTCCAGCCAATAATTACTGGCAAGGCTCAAATATAAATAATGGCCATGAGTTAGTTATGAGAGAGCAAGCACTGCTTGTTGAACTTTACCCCAGCAAGAAGTACAGGGGACAAATTGTCCAGAAGAGGGAAAGAAAACAATAACTGACATTAGCTTAGTTCTGACTTCTACCAGTGAGAACAAAATCCCCTAGATGTGCCACAACCAGAACAAATGCATGAACAAAGCACAAATTCATCTAAGCTAATGATTCCTGGACTTCAATTTGAAGAAATAAAGAAAAAAGCCCCAACCTGTTCAATTTTTCCCCGATAGCTGTAATCTCTCAGTTCTGGTACCATCCTTGTAAATCTTTTTTGTACTTTCTCTAGTGCTTCTGTGTCCTTTTTATAGTATGGAGACCAGAACTGTGCACAGTACTCAAACTGTGGCCTGACCAGTGTCCTATACAAGTTTAACATAACTTCACCATTTTTGAATTCTATACCCCTAAAAATAAATGTGCTTCATTAACATTTTTAATTGCTTTGCTTACCTGCAAAGCTGCTTTTAATGATTTTTTCACCTGCATCCTAAAGTCTACCCCATTTATATATTTTTTTATTTTCTAAGGTGTAGCATCACTTCACATTTATCTATGTTAGTTAATTTGCCACTTAACGGCCCAGTCTACAAGTTTTTGAATGTCTTATTGTATTATGTTGCATGCTTCTTCAGTGTTAGCTAGACTCCCCCCCCTCCCCCAACCACAGTATCCTTTGCAAATTTTGATATATAAATGGAGATATATTATAAAAAGGAAGGACTGTTCAACTGGAAAGGGGACTGAATTACATGTGTGCCCTTGTCCAATTATTGCCTGGCCTCTAACCCTGCTTTATCAGAAGACTATAATTGGTATTGCCGCCCCATATAAAATGCCATGGGAGATCAATTAGTAATATTAAAAGTCTTACTTGTGTCCAAAAAAACATTACTTCATGTCATCATCTTTTGTTGTACTTTTATCAACTTTTCTATTAGAAATTCCTATGTTCACATTTATAATAGAAACAGTCTATGTAAACTGGTCATGCTGAATTACATACTCCCACCAGTGGTGGCAGTGTAGCACCTCAGTTTGCATCGCCTATGCTTCAATCAACTGTACTTCTCTGCTTCCCAAATTATCTTAAGTTTTGCTATTTAACTATAAATATCAAGGCATTATAAAAAAAATTGGAATGTAGGACTTTAAAATAGGGACTGAATTATGTCTGTGCACCCTGGTACAATTATCCCCTGCTTCATCTGAAGAAACACTTGATCTTTACTCCCTGTGTGAATGGTCACAGGATATTGACGTATTATTATTGAAGATACAGTATTATTAGAGACCTCACATGGCACTAATGTTGAATCAGAACAACTTGTATTTATATAGCACCTTTAACGTAGTAAAACTTCCCAAGGCACTTCACAGGAGCTTTATAAAACAAAATTTGACAGAGCCACACAAGGAGATATTAGGGCAGATGACCAAAAGCTTGGTCAAAGAGGTAGGTTTTAAAGATTGACTTAAAAGGAGGAAAGAGAGAGGTAGAGGGGTTTAGGGAGGGAATTCCAGAGCTTAAGGCCATAGGAGCTGAAGGCACAGTCACCAAATGGTGGCACGATTGAGAATCATGGATGCTCAAGAGGCCAGAATTAGAGGAGTGCAGAGGTTGTGGAGCTGTAGGAGATTACAGAGATAGGGAGGGGGCGAGGCCATGGAGGAAAATATTCCCTTTAAGATGCGTGGCCGCACAGCGCTCCAGCACAGCCGGTGAGCCAGCTTTTAAATTGAAAAAACGTACATGCACAGACTTTTGAATGGGCCGCACTGCCTGTTAAAGGGGCCATGTGGCCCACAAACAATTATGGGGAACATTGCATGGAGGGATTTGAAAATCAGGATGAGAATTTTAAAATTGAGGCGTTGCTTAAATCGGGAGCTAATGTAGGTTAGCAAGCACATGGATGATGGGTGAACGGGACATGATGCGAGTTAAGGCATGGGCAGCAGAGTTTTGGATGAGAATGGGGTAGTATTGCGGAGGGGGAGATTTGGAGTATATAATTTAAAAATAAATAGAACTAATCCGGTCTTCATTTTGAAAACACCAGTTAGCATTCATTTTGGGAACTAGTTTAAAGGTATGGCATATACTAGATCCTTCTCCAATTACACACTCCTCTATCAGCCACACTTGAACAATACACAAATTTCTTTAGTGTCAAGTATAATCATGGTTTTTATTTTCAATATTTTGTTTACACATACAAAAAGGTACACTTACAAAGGTAGAGGAGATGGAAGTAAACAGAATTATATTACTGACTTGGAATTATTATGAGGTATTTGCCAACAATTGGTACTTACAAATAAAAAGGCAAGTCATGAGATACTCACTTCTTTAAAGATCACAGTGACAATAGCACCAGAGACAGGAAGTTGTCTTATTAGAGAGTGCAAATATCTCATCATTTTTTACCCGATCATTTTCAGGTTTCCAGTCATCTCAATGGGATGAACAACAAGCTTGTAAAACACATACTGTATACACACACACACATACATTATTCAAAACTGGAGTAACACAACATCATCCAATGGAAGCCCCATGATCGGTCATTGATAGCGGACAATGGCAGATAATCAAACGTTCCAAATTTAGGGTCTTACACAACTGTTACAGCAATACTTCAGGCACAGGAATAAAGACAAGTACAATACAAATATTAATTAAATTTAATGTTTCTGGTGCTGCAAGACTGATTTAAGTCAGACAAAGATATTAAGCATTAGTGGGGTACGTTTTGTATAAAGTTTTATCTCCTGAATTGGGAAATTGGACAATGGAGGTTCCATTGCATTTACAAATATTTAAAGTCAATACGCAAGCAGCACAGCAGGCAAAATACTCAAGTGTTAATTTACAGCAAAAAAATTCTTACGTCTAGAGAAAGGCCAACCTGACCGGAACCTAGCAATATATTTCAATGCAATAACAATTCATATGAAGAACTCAAAGCCAGTGTTGATCATTCTACAAGATCTTCAGTTAACTAATGCAATCACAGCCTTGCTTCTTCGATTATATACAAATAAAAGGAGGAGTGCATGGGGGCGACAGCATATGTACAAGGAGCGAGATAAAACTAATGTATACGTTGTTGGATTAAACTTGAAATCCACTACTTTAAAATCCAGTGATACAGCCAGAAATTCTGCAATATACATAAATAATTTATAGAAGGTATCAGAATATAAATGCTTTTAAAGTGATAAATAGCAATGAGTTGATGAATCATAAATAGTTGGGCACTACTCACTGATGCTGTGGAAACTTATTTCACTGCATTGTTAACTAGATTCAAACATAGTCATGGCCTGCACAATACACAACGCATGCGTTAAGGTTCTTGAAAGCAGTGCAGTGGTGTGACAACAATCCGGTGTAATGATTACATTTACAACTGGCTTTAAGATTATAAATTTGAGACCAGATGAACTAGGTTTCCTCTGGCGGAATAAAGGTCTCATCACTGCAAAATAAGGCACACACTTGTTTCTAATCTAATTGGTCAGTTTTGAGGTGTTCATTCTATTAGAAAAGGATTTCCTGTTTTGCTGTCGAATCCATTTTCCAAACTTCCAGTCACCATTCAGGAATCATCCGAGCTGGTGAAGAAATAGATCTGTCTGCCTGAAGTCGCTGGACCCTGCTTTGGCAAAGCATCAGATACTTGCACCATTGGATCGGAGGAGCTGGGGAACTCATAGCACCAGCAGTTAAGTTCCACAGAGGAGAGTTGAGAAGTGAGGCAAGCCTGGTACTGGTTTGAGTTGGGTGGAAGGCTCAGGCATTTTCTCAGAGGCACGTTAACCTGAGCACTGGAAAATAAAAACATTACAACAAATTCAGTTCTTGTTTCAAATTAAAGGTTCTATTAAATGGAGTTGAACCCCATAAAATGACGAAACACACAATTGCCTTGATAGAACACAATGCATTCCTAATGTTATTTCCTTCACAAGAATGTAGTGTTCAATAAATTATAGAATGCAATTAAAGCAGTAGAAATCAACTACAGTCAGCCAATGGAGAAAACCCATCTTCCAGAGGCACACCTTTGAGATTTTCCAAAACTCTCAGTCAAGAGTTGCAATCCAATTAATTGTGGAAACTTATTTTTTTATTGAAGCTATGATTTCAGATTGGTATGGTATATAATGGTAGGGCATGGAGTCAGCCTGGTTTTCCCCACAGAGAGAGAGGCAATGAGAGTAAATCCATCCCTTCCTGAAGAAATGACAACTGTTTGTGCATCACTCCAACCTGGCAGCTGAAAAGCCACATTGGTAGAAGCCAGAGTACAAGTCATGTGATTTTCTTTTTAGCTGGGGATAAGGTACGTGGAAAATGAGAAATAAATATTTTGAAAATATTAGGGAACAGCCTAAATTACTTTTCATCTCCAGGCTTCTGAAGTGAGTCCATCAATCATGGTGTCATAGTGATGAACTTAGTATACCAACCGTATAAATATCTATTTCAGTGAACAGTTTGCTGGACACACTGGGCTGACATAGTAGTTAATTATCTAGCAGAGATCTTTGCTCTGTGACGAGACTCATTGTCTTGCATCAACCCAACACATCTGCTCTATAAATTTCACATGTTTCCCTTTTCCATTCCTTCCTACTTCTGTAAAGCTATTTTCCTTTGTGGTACTTCATAAAAGTCTTTGCTAAAGTCTAGGTATATTAAACCTACTTTATCTTCAAAGAACTCCAGCTTATTTGAAAAGGGTGATCTATAAATCCATGATAACATTTTTTTCTATGTTCCTCTTTATGCCTCATTGTTCACTCTTCTAGGATACTTTATTATTTTCTCAATTACCAATGTCAAGCTCAAAAGGTCATCATTCCCTGGGTTATCCTTCAATTCTTTTGGCACAATTAGCAATTCTCTCAAGATATTCAAGAAAACGTGACTAATTTCAATTGCCAGCTCCTTTAATAGTCTGTGTTGAAATCCATCAGCGTCCTAAGTCTGCCGATCACTTCTTGGTGAGTAATTTCAATATAGCTATCAATTTGTTCAGAATCTGGTTACCAGCAGATGTGGCTGTCCTGCATCACATATTCTGCAACTTTTCAATCAACACGGAGCGCTAAACAGGAATAAATTATAGAAATGTGACAGTGTTGCCATATTGAAAAGGAAACAAACATTGTAACACTTTGAAATGGATCCTCACAACGGAAATGATCATCTTGTGCAAGGCCAAGCATTAGGCAGTTACTGTGTTCAGTTTACTAATGGCAGCTAGCCAGTTTCCAATTCATAATCTCAACATACTCGCTGGGATATTCTGTTCAGATTTTTGTTTTGCATACCCATTTCCAACACTGAAAGATGCATATTAAAAATGTATATATATTAGCATATTAAAAATTTATAATATTTGCTGCCTGCCTGGTTTTAGACAGAGAAATATGGCAGCCCTACAACAGAGGCCTGTAAAACCTGGAAAAGTAAATCAAAGATCATGCGCAACCCAATGATGATACTCACTTATAAAAAGTCACCCTTCTCTTTAGT
Organism: Squalus acanthias; assembly: GCA_030390025.1. NCBI lineage: Eukaryota > Metazoa > Chordata > Chondrichthyes > Squaliformes > Squalidae > Squalus > Squalus acanthias. The sequence goes on along the minus strand of CM059435.1, from coordinate 76,113,801 downwards.
TGTTTACAAACATATTTAAATTCTTGAGCCCATTACATTGGCCATTTGTTCCTATTTTGTGAGAGAAAAATATTGCTGGGCTCCAGTCAAGTGTACACTATATAAGAAAAAGGGCTCTCCAGTACCCTGCAAATGTCATTGCCAATCATTTGGAAATATGAACTTCCAAAACAAAGCTTAAGATTATTTTTTCCCCCCAATGACATACCTAGAACGTGGCAGCAGTCCGAATCGTTTTGTTGCTCGATGATAAATGGCACCACCAATAACGCATAGTTGTTCACTCATCCAGCAAACATCCTCCGGGACATCAGGAAGCCACTCCACTAACCTGCAGATTTTCAAAGAACATTAGTCACAGGGAAGCCACAGCAGCTAAGTTATTGCAGTTGCCATTTTCAATTGCCGACTGCAATCAATCCAGCATTTGCCTAAAACCAACCTTCAAATGCCACTATAAACAGGCAATTTCTCCACTCCCAACTAGTGCTGGTGTAAAGTCACAATCAGACTGGCAAACTGCAGTACAAACCTCACTCTTGCCCCATACATACGAACTTCAGTTACAAACAAAATTTGGTTTCCTGCCTGCTGCATCTGCTTCATTTATACTGTGAGGTAGATCCACAACAATAGATAACAAATAAAAACAGAAAATGCTGGGAGCACTCAGCAGGTCAGGCAGCATTCGTGGAGAGAGAAACAGAGTTAATTGATGAAAGATCATCGACCTGAAACGTTAACTCTGTATCTCTCTCCACAGATGCTGCCTGACCTGCTGAGTATTTCCAGCATTTTCTGTTTTGATTTCAGATTTCCAGCATCTGCAGTATTTTGCTTTTGTTTTAATAGGTAACTGTGGGTAAACTACATGTGCATTTATTCTGGAGTCACAGAAAGCTACTAAAGCAACTGCACGTCAACCCTGCAGATATGCAGTTATTGCCAAGTCCCTTTGCCAGTCTGGTCATAGACCTTTTCTGACATCCAGGGGAGATCTGAAATAGGAAAACCATATTCTTGCCTTCATGGGTCAGCTCAACTGTGTCAAGAGCAATCACAACCTACATGTCAGTGCAGCCACAATGCGTGTGGTGTTGCTGGCACATGGGCAAAACCCATCTTAAGTGGACTCAGCACCACAAACAGCACCGGAAGAACGGGTTTCCCCTCAGGTCCCCGGTCAAATTTAACAGCAGGACCTAACATTTTTTGTCTCAGTTTCCCAGCCATAATCTGGCTTGCTGTTGGGCAGGTAGGTCTTCGGCACCAGGCCGCAGCCAGTGAGTGGAGAGGTGGGAGGGATCAGAGGCCTCTGGGAGTGCTCAGAAGGGCTGTGGAGGGAGATTGGAAGAATTGGGAGATCGGAAGAGTCCCGGGGAGTGGGCAGGGGGCGTCTGATCGGGCTGGGTGTAGCGGGTAACCTGGATCCAGCAGCTAAGTGGAAAGGCACTTGCCTCCTGGATCCAGCAGTCCGTGCCTCCTTTTAGCTGTCGGGTTAAATTTAAAATGGTGGTCAATTGAGGCACCCAGCCTCAGTGTAATATTTAAATGACCAATCCAACTCCTGCGAGTGGGTTGGCTGCCCACCCCAGTTAAAGCCGGAAGTGGGCGGGTTGGAGTCGGGTTTCAGATTTATTTATTTATTTTTTAAACATGCCACCCGAGCCAAATCCCCCCCCCCCTGCCCGCAATATGTGTAACAAATAAGCTGTGCCGATGCCCCTTTTGCCTGGTGGACTTCAGTGGAGCTGTGCGAAGAAGAGGGGGAGTTTCCAGCTTTCCTGGCTAACACTACTCCCTCAGCCAGTAACGAGAGATGGATTGTCTGGTCATTCATTTCGTTGGTGTTTGTGGGGCCTTTGTGTGCGGATGTGGTGCCATGTTTGCCTATGTAGCGGTAGTGATTGCACTTCAGGAGTGGTCCGTTGATTGTGAAGTGCTTTGGGACATCTTTAGCAGTGGGCCCAACAGCACAAAACTGTGTCCCTTATCAGCATTTATTGGCACCAAATTGGCCATCTCATTCATAAGAGACCACAGGATATGGTGGTGGTGTGGTTATCCATCTCCTTTTCCCCCACTGGGCCACTAACGCTTTGGAAGGTGGCAGGGCACATTGAGAAGGCGTTTAAAAAAGCATATGGGATCCTTGACTTAATAAATAGATGTGAGAAGTCGCACAACACCAGGTTATAGTCCAACAGCTTTATTTGAAATCACAAGCTTTCGGAGCGCTGCTCCTTCGTCAGCGCTCCGAAAGCTTGTGATTTCAAATAAAGCTGTTGAACTATAACCTGGTGTTGTGCGACTTCTCACATTTGTCCACCCCAGTCCAACACCGGCATCTCCACATCATGGCTGATAAATAGAGGCAGAGTACAAAAGCAAGGAAGCTATGCTTTAACATTTATAACCTACTGGTTAGGCCCCAGCTGGTGTAGTGTGTCCAATTCTGGGCACCACACTTTAGTAAGGAGTGTCAAGCTCTTAGAGAGATTGTAGTGGTGATTTACACAGATGGTACCAGGAATGCAGGACTTCAGTTATGAGGAGAGACTAGTGAAGCTGGGGTTGTTCTCCTTACAGCAGAGAAGATTAAGGGGAGATTTAGTAGAGCTGTTCAAAATCATGAATGGTTTAGATATAGTAAATAAAGGAGAAACTGTTTCCAGTGGCAGAAGGGAACAGAGGACACAGATTTAAGATAATTGGCAAAAGAACCAAAGGCAAGATGGAGAGGAATTTTTTTTATGTAGCGAGTTATGATCATCTGAAATGCACTGCCTGAAAGGATCTTGTGTAATCAGATTCAATAATAACTTCTCAAAAAGGGAATTTGATAAATACTTGAAGGGGGACAATTTGCAGGGCTTTGGGGAAAGAGCAGGGGAGTGGGACTAATTAGATAGCACTTGCAAAGAGCCGGCACAGGCATGATGGGTCGAATGGCCTCCTTCTGTGCCATATCATTCTATGATTTTAAGATGCAGCTTCTAACATTTAAAATTTTCCTCAAAAAAGGGACTTTCTGGGGCATGCCTGACTGCTGTCTCACAGTGAACATTTATTTTCTTCAATATTGGTTGTAGATATTGAGATAATATGGTTGTTCCCAGGTGTGAATGCATTAACTGGTTTTATTTGACGATTCCTGCCACTGTAATTGTGGAATTGCCATGGTTTGGAAATAAAATTGGAAGTGGGTTGGAGTAATCAGGCATTTTAACTTGAAATATATACTGTGATTCACTCAGGATTACAGTTGGCTCCAAAATGTCAATAAAAGTAAGAAAGCTGCAGAAAGATATCAATGGACTGGTCAGGTGGGCTGAAAAGTGGCAAATGGAATTCAATCTGGTGAAGTGTGAGGTAATGCATTTGGGGAGGGCTAACAAGGCAAAGGAATACACAATAAATGGTAGGATACTGTAGTGTAGAGGAACAGAGGGACCTTGGAGTGCATGTCCACAGATCCCTGAAGATAGCAGGACAGGTAGATAAGATAGTTAAGGAGGCATACGGGATGCTTTCCTTTATTAGCCGAGGCATAGAATAGAAAAGGTTATGCCTGAATTTTATAAAACACTGGTTAAGCCACAGCTAGAGTACTGCGTACACTACTGGTCACCACATTACAGGAAAGATGTGATTGCACTAGAGAGGGTACAGAGGAGATTTACGAGAATGTTGCCTGGGCTGGAGAATTTTAGCTATGAGGAAAGATTGGATAGGCTGGGGTTATTTTCTTCGGAACTGAGGAGGCTGACCCGAGACTTAATTGAGGTGTTTAAAATCATCAGGGGCCTAGATAGAGTGGATAGGATGGACCGATTTCCCTTAGCAGAGAGGTCAATAACCAGGGGGCATAGATTTAAAGTAATTGGTAGAAGGATTAGAGGGGAGTTGAGAATTTTCACAGAGGGCGATGGAGATCTGGAACTCATTGCCTGAAAGGGTGATAGAGGCAGAAACCCCCATCACATTTAAAAAGTACTTGGATATGCACTTGAAGCGCCGTGGACTACAAGGCTACGGACCAAAAGCTGGAACGTGGGACTAGGCTGAATAGCTCTTTTTAGCCGGCACAGACACGAGGGACCGAATGGCCTCCTTCTGTGCCGTAAATTGCTAGGATTCTATAAATGCACCAAACCAGGTGACGTAAATTTTAATGCTGTTGAAGGGCAGGACCTCATAGAAAATAATTCTCATGTCTCCAGCACTCAACGCCCTTAAATAATTTTGCTATCACTACTTCTGTTAACTGTGCTTTTGTGTAGTGCAATAAAAATGATGGAATGTTGGGTAGATCTGCAGTGTAGGTTATGCCAGCGCATGTCCAACTCATTGACTTCACATGTCTATATTCAGAGTGGTTTTTGAGTGGTCAGCTTTTTTGGTGCAGAGATTTTTTTTTGAAGTTATTAAGTCAGCTTTTACTAGTTTTCTAGGTTGGCATATGGTGTGCGTATGTGTGAGGGAGGGCTGACTGCTCTGTCTACCTGTACAGATCAGTGATATGAGGAGATGTGTTTTCTTGCTTGCTCGTCTCTGCAGAACCTACCCAGGCACTGGGGGAGTTCCACAGACAGAAATTAAGTTACCAAATGGGCATTAAAGAGGGAAGTAAACAACAAATAATGAAACACAAGTTTTCTCTAATGGTTCAAGTACATTAGGTGTGCAACACAAAAGTTCCTGCTGTGATCCAACGATTTCAGCAAATAAGCACATCTCTCACTGTAAAGCCAGTACAATCAAGCTGCTCAGAACACATACCTGCGGCTAAAAGAATAGGCAGACGCCAACGGTAGTGTGTAAGGTAGCATCGCGTAGGATGCCACTCTCACCAGGAAGAGGTTGCTAAGCTGTGCGTAAAGGCCACTTTTCTCTTTGCACGCTTCACGCAATGCTACAGGAAAAAAAAAGGAAAATATTAGAATTGAACTCTTTAGGCTGATTGCAGATATACTCTGGGCTTCTATGGAACTTCACTCCAGGAAGTATATCAGTTAACATAAAACATTTCTTCAATTCCCAGATCGAACAGATGGTTTACAATTGGCTTAGTTATTTGAACTTGCACATTTAAACCCAGCATTTCTCTTTTCGCAATACCGTTACAAAGTCTTGGAGGTAGATTCTCGATTATTCTTTCACCCAGTACTAATGACCAACGCTTTTTCCAGTGTTGCTGGTTGTTTGATTTGGATTTTTCTGTTGAACCTCTGTCTGTAGCCATCACTGCCGTCTCCTCTTTCATGAATTGCGTCGTGCTGTAATGATTGTCCCGATTCTCAGAGTAGAATGTGTCTGCTGCCCTCACTGATGTGACAGAGATCAAGTCACCTGGAAGGACCGGGATTTTAAGCAGATCTGAGAAGCAAACAGAAAGAGGGTGGATTGGCGTACGAGGGAATATTTTAACAAGGCTAACATTTCAGCTTCAACTATACTGTGGAGATCAAAGACAACAGAAGTCAATACTTTTGAGTGCTGTAATACACACCAAAAATTTAGCACGTGTGCAAAGCCACTTAAACTTGTGTAATGTAAATCCAGAGTCAAGACCTTAATTAATTCTGGAGTGAACCAGAGCGCGATTCCCTCCTCTTTATTCTGATGTCAAGTCAGGCTCCATCTGGATTTAGGCTGCATTTACACTATAATTTTAGCATCAGTGAAAAGCAAAACTGTTACAAATACATCCAAAAACATCATGTTCACTTTAAAAAGTGATGAATTATACTACATTTACACCTTATGATTTAAAATTATGATTCATGATGATTATAGAAAAGTTCCGATCTGTGAAAAAAAAATCCCAGTCCTATGGAATTTTGAATGGGGATATAAATGTAGAAATGACCCAAACACATGAGATGAACACTATTATTTTCTAAGCAATATACAATCCAAATCCTGTGAAGAGAAATTCAAGACTTACTATTTTCTTTGAGGAATCGAAGTGCATCTGCATAACCTTGATGGCACATTTCACCAAGCACCTGAAAATAGATTACATCAAATTTAAAAACAAAATACAGGCTGCACAGGAAAAGCAAGAAATCTCTGAATTTGTACAGACATTCTGCCTTAATTCAAGAAAACAAATGGCTGCAATACATCTCTAACAGACCATAGTAACAGCAGGAATCTAAACACTGTACACAAGAACCAGCCAACTGTTTGCTATACATTCGAACAGAGCACTTACACAAGCTGGCCATGTGGTTTTCATTGTTCAGTTAAACTAGAATACATTTTAGTATAGAAAGGTCATATGTAATGAAGAAAAACCTTTCAAATTTGAAATAAACACAGAAAATGCAGCACTAGTGCACCACCAACTGTAAAGAGAAAATATAGATTAATGTCCTGATGAAGGATCTATACTTGAAACATTAACCTGTCTTTTCTCTTGGACCTACTATGCATTTCCTGCAATTTCTATTCTTATTCCATTAAGAAATTAGCTTGATGGACGCACACAAAAACTGGGAGACAGGTGTCTGAAAGAGTGCAAGAAAGCAACTGTTTTCAGAATTGGATTTTATTTTGTGCAATGTCAAATCCAGACATTTGAAAAATAATTTGGCTGTGGCGTTGTCCATGGTTAGTTGATGAACACAAGTTAATTTTATATTTGGGGAAGAGACTTCAGAACCTGACTCCATCTAGTGGCCAGAGCCTGAAAATACATTGAGATAGTTGGATTAGTAAAATGGAGCAGGAAATGGGGGGGTAATTTTAACCCTACCTCCTGCCCAGTGGAAACCAGGTAGGGGAGCAGTTAAAATCGCCCAAGTTACTTCCCCGCCTGGAGCCGCTGGGAGCTGACAGGTTCCAATTTTCATCTGCTTTCTTGAGCAGGCAGCTTGGATACCTGCAAAACCACGTGGTCTTTTTTTAAACACATGCATGTCGAACCCAACTGCAGTTTTTAAATAGGCGGCCTCAGCAGGAAGCAGCAGCGAGTTTCCCGCCAGGCCAACCCAGCTGCAAAGAAGATCGGGACTAGAAGAGGCCCAAAACAGCAAATTTTTAAAATAAAATACTTCCCTCTGGGCCCCCAATAAGCAAGCTTCGTCCTCCCAGAGTGCGATCTTGCCCTCCTCCCACACGATCCCAAAATCGTGACAACAGGAAGCAGGATTTGTGGACAGGAAGTACGCGCCCAAAGATAGATTAGTCAGAATAACGTTTGAATATAATGATAAAACACAATACATAATAATTCATCTGAAGGATTTTTCGATAACCAAACAAGTGGGCAAATCTAGAAAGGCCAGAGTCCATTTTTTTTTTGAGGGGGGGGGGGGGGGGGGGGGTTGTTATTGAATAGATATGCAAGTGAGTCGTCGTCTTCTTCTTCTTCTCAGGCAGTCCCTCGGGACTGAGGATGACTTGCTTCCACACTAAGAATGAGTTCTCAGGTGACTGATGAGTCCAATGCGGGACCTACAGTCTCTGTCACAGGTGGGGCAGACGGTGGTTGAAGGGGCGGGGTGCTTGGGGTGACGTGCTCTCTTTCCGCTGTTTGCGCCTGGCTTGGCTTCCGCTTGCTCCCGGCAAAGAGACTCGAGGTGTTCTGCGCCTTCCCGGATGCTTCTCCTCCGTCTTGTGCGGTCTTGGGCCAGGGATTCCAAGGTGTCAGTGGGGGATGTTGCATTTTTTCCCCCCAAAGGAGGCTCTCTTGCCGTGTCGGAGCTCCGAGTAGAGCGCTTGTTTTGGGAGTCTCGTATCAGGCATGCGGACGATGTGACCCGTCCATTGGAGCTGATCGAGCGTGGTCAGAGCTTCGATGTTGGGGATGTTGGCCTGAGCGAGAACACTGACGTTGGTGCGCCTATCCTGCCAATGGATTTGCAGGATCTTGCGGAGGCAGCGTTGATGGTACCTCTCCAATGCTTTGAGGTGCCTGCTGTACACGGTCCATGTACATGCAAGTGAGTACTCGCGTCCAAAAAAAAAATTCCACGAACAAATAGCTAATATTTAAAAATTTAGTAAACCAAATAGGTCAATAATCTGAAATACTGTAGATGTCAATCCTAGCTTCAGATAGGAGCTAAAGGTTCCATCTACCTTTGGTTCTGGAGGGAAAAGTGCGCGGGTCAGTCGGTACAGGTTATCCAGGCTGAACTGGATGCTGCTGTTGGCGACTCGCAGTTCGTGGAAGTTGTTGGAGTTGTCTCGAGGACAGATATCACTTTCTCCAGAGAACGGAGACACAGTAATTGTATTCTTCAATTCATACTGAGGCAAGTTGTTGCTGATCCCTCCATCCACATAACGCTAACAAACAAAGATAGAAATAAGGGGGTCAATTTTAAATTCAAGGCTATGGCTTTCAGATCAGAGCTTGGAGATGGAGCTTCCAGTTCCATCTCAGAATTCCTTTCAGTTTACAGATCTGTACATGCTTTGTCTTTGAAATCCAAAGTTTCTTCCTAAGCCACAATCGCAAAATAGTTACTGTTTAAAAAAGATAAAATATTAACTTTTTTGTCTTCCCACTTAAAAGTTAAGAGAGACTAAAACACAGTGCTAATATTGGAAACTTGCATAAAGGAGTGACTGTGCCCCATGTGAGGGAGCCAAATTAACAAAGATAATTATAAACCCAGGATGATTCAGTTTTTTGGATTTCAAACTTGCATGGTAACTCGTCCTGTATACAGTAAGCACAGTAACGCCAGGCTAGTCACCCAATTAGATCATTAGTTCTTACCATTTAAAAAAGGGACTGTACATCTTAATCTGGTGCTGTTTTTGGGAAGAATCATTTTTGTGCTTCTTTGAAACAAGAATATTGACATGGGAAAAATAAAAAAAGTTAAAACTCTCTTTTAAAATGCAAAGAGCACCAGTAACAATTGTTCAAGAACTTTCACATTACTTACCGTACTGAACAGCTCAAATAAAGTCGCCAGTGAGCACGAACTAGAGTTTCAAAATGTTCTAATAAACAAGGCTTCTGTTTCTCAGAGGTTGAGGGGGGTAGAATATGAAGTTAATACTGTGCAGCACTGGAGACTGGGCAAAATTCATTTTTAAACACCAAATGAGAGTGTTTCCTGCATTAAATAGGCAAAAAGAACTATTGTATTTTTTTTTATGACTTTAGGTATGCAGGGTAAGTCCCCCCCGCCCCAACCCCAACCTTGGAACCAACTCGAGTGAAGGTGAAAGCTATCCTTTCTTACTAAGTATCAAAATAGAGAAAGGCATTATGGGAAAACAAGTCACAGATTGATCTGGTAATTAAGCAGATAAAGTGGGGGGAGGGGGGTTGTTCGAGTAGAAGTTAAATGTATGCAACATTCCAGTTGGGGCCTGACCAACAATGCTTTATGCAATGGTAGGATTGCTTCTGATGACGTACCATGCATTGCTGTTTTTATGCAACTCAACACCTCATTTAACTTTTGACGACTGCTAGACCATTAGTGTGATGTTATCAGGGACCCATCTAATTTAACCCCAGGAATCCTATCCTAACTTGTCTTGGTCAGTGTTTTCCCCATTAATGCTGTAATCTAGGGAAATGTAAAGTTATGACATTTGGCAGAGGGAAGGTTAACGTCGATTATGTGCTAAATGGGAATTTAGTCAGCCCTAGAATTCAAAAACAGAATACAAATTTTACTATCTATATCCCTCCATGATTTGTTGACCACATACCTACGGAGTCCATCTTAAAGTTGCTGGTGTTATCAGACTAGATCAGATCCCTGGGCAGTGCATTCTAAACATTCACCATCCTCTGAATTGGTTATACCTGATCTGTCTATTTACTTCCCACACACACCGCCCTCCTCCCCCCCGCCTCAGCTTCATCCCTTGTCCTCTTGTTCTCAAAAGGGATGGTAAACAGTTTCTACAGGTCCAACTTGTTGATGCCAGTAAGGATCTTTAATGATTCACTAAGATGCTCTCTCAATCTTCTCTACTGAAAACTCAGCTTGTGTACTCTCTTTGTAGCTCAGGTGTCTGCTGTCAGCGATCAGACTTTTGCTGCATCTTTTCCAGTGCAATGATTTCCTTCTTGTAAATATGGTGATTGCACATAACAGGGATGAACCAATGGCCTGTACATACTCACCATCACATCCTATGATTTGTGTTTTATTCCCTGCACTAAGCAACCCAAGATCCTATTTGCCACTGCTACACACTGTACAATTGGTATCAATACCAGCAAGCACTGTTCCTGCGCTGTATCTTCAAAACTAACACCATTTTGTTTGTAGTTTCAATGTTAATTCTCCTCCTCCAATCTAATCACTTTGCACTTCTCAACACTGAATTTAATTAGTCATTTCTGACCATAACTTCTCAATCTATCTAGATCCCTCCGCACCCAATGGTTGCCCCAAGAAGATGGTGGGTCTTCTTCTTGAATTGCTGGAGTCCTTGTGATGATGGTACTCTCAGAATTACGTTTGGGTCAGAATTCTGCAATTCCTGACCTGCGACATATATCCAAGTCAGGATGATGTGGAATTTGGAGGGGTTGGTGTTCCTATGACATGGTTGCTCTTGTCCTTCTCGAAAGTAAAAATCACAGGGAAGGGAGATGCTGTTGAAGCAGGATTGGTGAATTACTGCATTGCATCCTGTACATACTGCAACCGCAGTGAACCAGTGGTGGATATTGAGTCTAGTGTCAGGGGCACCAAAAGAACTGCTCTCTCCTGAATGGTGTTAAGCTTCAAGTTGTTGTGGCTGCACCAATCCAAGTGCGTGGTGAGTATTCCATCACAACCCTGACTTGGAGACTTATAGATGGGGGTAAAGGGACTTTGAGTCAGGAAATGAGTCATTTGTCGCAGAGTACCAAGCCTTTGCTTTGCTCTTGCTGTTAGTGTGTCAATATTGCTGTTCCAGCTCAATTTCTGGTCAATGGTGGCCTCCAAGATGTTGATAGTGGGGTACTTGGCAAAGATGGTGGCCTTGAAGGTCAAAAAGGAGCTGGCTGAACTTTCACTTGTCTGTAATAGTCATTACCTAGCAATTATGTGCTGCAAATATTAGCTGTCACATGTCAATCCAAGCCTCCAGGTTATCCAGGTACTACTGTAGGCCGGCATGGGCTGCATCCTCATCAAGGGACTTGTGAATAGAGCTGAACACTGGAAACTTTGATTTGTTACACAAAACCATCTCCAGAATCACTTTCCCTTGGGTGTGCTCCTTAACAATCTGGGTCAAAAAGCAGACCATGACTACGTCCAGGAGGTAAATATCTTTGCTACTGATACCATTGTAGTCCTTACAGTTAATTCCCGAGAGGTTAAAATCCTGCATGGTAATTGTGTTCACTCAAAACATGCCTCCCTAATGTGATTGTACAGTTCAGCATCCATAGCCTCACTGACTTGGTGGCCTGTTGCAATTCCCAACAACTAGCTTCTCCTCTTTTAATTCCTTATCTCTATCCATACTAAATCCAGGATTCATTATTTTCCTTGCCTTTGACCTGCACAGAACTTCACAATTTACCATTGCAGTTGGAACGTTATTTCCTTAATTCATATAAAATTTAAACTACAACATTTTACACAAGGGAAAAAAAAAAGCTTTCATCAATCCACAAAAAAAATTAAACACTGTAGCCAAGGGCACCATTTTGAATGCTGCTGATTAGCCTAGATACATAGGCAGAACCTGGGATCTAATCCTGGCAATGTGTTTAACTATCAACAGGTTTGCCTTTGTCTTTCTTACAGCTTGCTAATAGGATGTTTGGTTAAATCCTCTTAATAAAAAGTAACTGCCTCCTTAATGCTTTCATACATAAATATAATTGTTAGGTACAGTCAAAGTCCATTCTGGACAGGGCTAGATGTTTCTGCCTATTTAATAGGAATGGACAAAATCTAATTCAAACATTTTCACTGTTCACCTTCACAATCTGATATTTTACAATCTTCTCTTCTTAGGCAGTGTCTTACTCCCACAGGCAAGCTTCAGTTTCAAGAACCGCTTGTGACTGGACCTTACCATCATTTGGGTCACGGTTCTCAGCCAAGCTACTGTCCTGTTGCAGAAAATGCACTTTGTTGAGGGGGTGGGAAGAGAAAGATCCAAAAATAGCTGTCTCTCAAGTCACCTTCATTTTCCCTTCTTTGCTATTACTATCCCATATCATTCGATGACCAAGCGAACAGGCTTGAGGGGCTCAATGGCCTACTCCTGTTCCTATGGTCTGCTCCATGGCATCCTTCCATGCTGCTAAGTAACCAGTTACTGGAGTGATTGCACAGCACTCAAAGGACGCATCCAGTCCCTAATCAGAGGTTGACCAAGAATTGAAACTTGCTATAATGCAGACTGGCGATAGCAGTGGCATACATAGTCCTACTGACCACACCATCCAACCAGTGATCAAGAGACTGCTACAAGAGGCTCCCACCAGAAAATTCAAAACAGAAACCCAAGTAAATTTAGATTTTACACCCATTTATGCATATGTTTCATTTCCAAGATATAGAGTCCGTTCAATTACATTAATAACTTTGCATGGAACCTTGCCCTATCTGTTTATATGTCTCACTCCCGCTGACCCTACATCTTTCCTTTGTTGACATCAGAACTCATGGCACCATCTCCTACTCTGACTAATTTCTTCCACAGATCACAGAAATGTGGAACGCCTTACCTCCATCAGTCTTCTCTTCAACCTACAATGTACAGGCAAAAATTTGCTTTATCTTGTTTTCGCTTGAGGGCCATTAACTCTTGAAGATAATTGCCCGTAATTTGCAGTCAGTGGCAAAGCAAAGGCGCTCACCGCTGACCCCAAAGAAAACTGCCCAGAGAGAGATATCTCGCAATCTGTGGTGAGAGGTTTGCCTTTGTCGACATTCATTTGATTTCAGTGCTCTGTAGTGGGAATCCCTAGTGCAATGCTGCTGTGACGTCAACAAGTTGTCTAAGCCGCTAATCGCATTGCAGAATTCTCAGACAGGGAACCAGGAAATGAGAAGCTGCTTTTATTTGGACTTTTTACAAATTTTACAGAGAGAGAAATAACGATTGGGGCTCTCACATGGGGATAAGGTAGAAACTGTAATTTTTAAAAGTTTGTTCCTATTTCAGTTATTTTTAAATTGTAATTTTTAATCATGAGAAATTTGACACTCCACATGTATAAAAGTCAGTTTTTCAGGGCCAGAACGTTTGTTTACCATCAACACGCTGTTAAAACCTCAGTTAGAACTATTCCAACAAGGCTTAACATTTAATGGGTTATTTAACAGTGATATTACTGTGGAAAAGCCCAAGTTTTTGTCTGTTTCACTGATTACCGGCTTTGGGGTTGGGGGGGGGGGGGGGGGGAAAGAGAGAAGAAAGAGACCACAGTGCAGCCAATGTTGGAGCAGTGAATGACTGACCGCAACTTCAGGATTTCCGCGTTTAGACGCGCATGCGCTAAATCCTGAAGTTGTGGTCAGTTTCAGAGGGGTAATGACGGGGAACGTTGTTCGGTCGCCATCATTACCCACCGCAAATTCTGGGCCAATACAAACTGGAGTTATTCTTCACAAAAGTTTTTAAATAGGCTTTCAGCAATCACCTGTTTCTCAATAAAGGCAGGATTGTGAAGAATAGGTTCTTTACATTAGTTTGAGGGGGGAAAAAAACCAAAATAAAATGCCTCCCTCCTCAAACTTTATAGCCTACAAAAGATCACAGAGCCTATGTAAATTGCTCTTACAACGATAATCTCCAAATCCAGTCTCTTACCAATACAGTCATTGGTCAGAGCTGAAACACTATCTGATTACAAGAATGTCAACATGCAAAATGTCAATATGCAAAAACACACAGAGGTACAAAATGTTCCTTTTAACTGTACTTTGTACCTCGTTTGTTGTGCGTGTGACTTGTGAGTTTTTGCATATTCACGTTCTTGTAATCAGCTAGTGTTTCAGCTCTTAGGGGTCAATGGCAATACAGCACTGGCAAGCGTGACTGGTTTTGGAGATTATAATTGCAAGAGCATTTTATGTAGGTTCATTGAATTTGTTGTGCACTATTGTAAACTAAGAATCTTATTCACGCTCTTCCTTCCTCTTTCTCCACCACCCCAAAGAAAGATACAATATTTCACAAAGTGATTTGCCCCGTATTGGAAGTGACAAACATTGAGGGCCAGTCACTGAAATCACACTGGTAAGAGCACAATAGGCAAGTGGGGGGTGGGGGGTGTGTGGAAACAAAGGCTTTACTTAAAAAAAAAACACATTTCCTCAAGTGTGGGCCATCAGCAAGGTTGAAAAATAAATGTGAAAAATCAAATAGCAGTGGTTAGGTGACACTAAACTGGGAATTTCTTCTTTCTCCAAAAATAATGAGATTTCTATTCTTCAGTACCAATGGTTAGTCAAGAAGAGTGACACACAATCTTCTCCCTGAGGACTCTAATGCTTCAAGGGACCTATGCAAGATCATACTATGGCTGCTCGCCATCTGATTCTTCCTATTTTCTGTAGGGAAGCACTAGTCCATAGTACAATTAGTAATTAGAGACCGAGGAACTACCAAAAGGCAAGAATTCCTCTAGGTCTGTTCATGGTTTTAACCAGAAATAACAAAGAACTCAGACACTTTTACAATTTTGCTACATAGACTAACCAGAAAAATTGCTATCCCACTTGGGAAACCTACAAGTGCCAGTTTCATTTATTCATGGGCCAGCAGATCAGAAGCCCTTTAATGGGTTGTTTCATTAAAAGCTTTCAATGTGAATTGCACCATGAAGCATTCTTAAAGGCGCCAGCATTAAATTGGATATTTCAATTCACCTACATTCAACCCCCCCTTGATGTATGTTTCTTTCTCTGTCAACCTTGACCCTCCTTTTCAGATTAAAAATAAGCATTTAATTCACAATTGAAGACAGATTTGCAAAAGCTTAAAAAAAACTTACCACTCCTCGAAAAGATGGTGGAATGAGTCCACAGTAAATTGGGACAAAGGCACTGCAGATCAGAGCCTGAGGAGAATAAGCAGAGGAAAGAACTGAGTGGGACAGCTACAGTTTAATGCACTGTTCAGTGTTAGAAACAGATCAGAAAGCAACACTAGTTGTGGAATAAAATGCAATGATCAGTTCTACATTAATATAGATGGGCCTCGAGGGGAAAGAGAGGAAAGAAAGTTTCTTTACTTTGTGCAGCATTGTTTGAGTTGACCATTTGGACACAACCAATCCTCACGATACATTCTGCCTAAGAATTCCAATGGGAAGCCATTGGGGTGAGGAAGGACACTTGACCAATGGGACAGCAACTATCAGAATGATCGAACAGTCTCAGATTCTGATAAAAGTTACTTTTTGCTCCCCCACAAAAAAATTTGAAAGTCAAATTTCCACATGAAATTGACATTTAAAACATTAAAAGTACTGAAATTTGTTTGAATGTGTTTATATTGGAGCTAATCATCCTTAAAACAAAATAAGCTCACTAGAGGTTCAGTTCCAGCACTTCTTCTAACAATGGCCTGTAACTTGCGGCCCGTAAGGGCCGTGCAAGTTCCAGGTTTTCGCGTGCGAAGCGCATGCGCGAAAACACGGAACTTGCGATCCATCAAGAATCTTCTTGACGGAGCCAACGCATTCTCGGGAAAAGGGCCTCCACGGGTGGAGAGTTGGGCTATTTGTCCAACTTCTGCCCAGCGAATGCCCGTGAAATTCTTACGCCTGGTAAAAGCCTCCGACCGCAAATTCAGGCCAAATGTGTAAGGTGCCAGAAACTTTCATAGATAAAGAACTCTTAAAATTTGTCACCATTCAGCTATCCATTTTTCCCCTCTTGTGCTAAGGAATTCAACAATTCACAGACTATCTGCCCAAGATACATTCCTGCAACTTTCCCTTGTACAGTCCGAACAGAGAGTTTACTTTCAATTGAGCAGCCTAAATAGAGCAGGTATCACACTGTAAAGAACAACTACCCTTTAAGAGGAGATTTCTAGTCTTACCTGGATAAGTTCTTCCTTGGAGTTGAACTCTGACACCAGCACATTCTCACCATCAGTTACCCGGGTAAGAGAAATGCAGAGTCTGCCCGTGGCTAGCTGGTGTGCATTTTCTGGAAGATTCCTGAAAAGTCCATTTCTCATTATTTTTACCAGGTTGAAGGATGGGTGCAGAGGTCCCAGGTTTCTTTTTCTTGCTTCTTTAGCGATTTCCATGACAGTTGCACAACATGTATCTTGGAAAATTAAGAAAAGAACATATTAAAGAAATGTAGGTCATCAATGTACAAATAAACAGAACAGATCATAGAATGATACAGCACAGAAAGAGGTCATTCAGCCCATTGTGCCTATACCAGCGCTTTGAAAGAGCTATCCAATTAATCCCACTTCCCAACTCTTTCCCCATAGCCCTGTCATTTTCTTCCCCTTGAAGTATTTATCCAAATCCCTTTTGAACATTACTATTGAATCTGCTTCCACCAACCTTTCAGACAGTGTATTCCAGATCACAGCAACTCGCTGTGTGAAAAAACCATTCCTCATGTTGCCTCTGGTTCTTTTGCCAATCACCTTAAATTGGTGTCCTCTGGTTACCAACCATTCTGTCACTGGAAAACAGTTTCTCCCTATTTATTTACTTTATCACAACCCTTCATGATTTTGAACAACTTGATCAAATCTCCTCTTAACCCTCTCTGCTCCAAGGAGAGCAACCCCAGCTTCTCCAGTCTCTCCACATAACTGAAGACCCTCATCCCTAGTATCACTCTAGTAAATCTCTTCTGCACCCTCTCGAAGGCCTTGACATCCTTCCTGGAGTATGGCTCCCAAATTTGAACACAATACTCCAGCTGAGGCCTAACCAGTGTTTTATAAAGGTTTAGCATAACTTCCTTGTTTTTGTACTTTGCCTCTATTATTAAAAGAGAAGTCGCCCAACACCAGGTTATAGTCCAACAGATTTATTTAATTTTACAAGCTTTCGAAGCAGTTCGCTCCTTCGTCAGCAGGAGCGAACTGCTTCGAAAGCTTGTAAAATTAAATAAATCTGTTGGACTATAACCTGGTGTTGGGTGACTTCTCATTTTTGTCCACCACAGTCCAACGCCGGCATCTCCACATCATGACCTCTATTATTAAAGCCAAGGATCACTTTATTTTTTAAAAAAGCTCATCAACTTGTCCTGCCACCTTCAAAGATTTATGTACACACACCCCAGGTCTCGGTTCCTGCACCCCTTTAAAATTTAGTTTATATTGCCTCTCCTCATTCTTCCTACCAAAAATGTATCACTTTACACATCTCTGCATTAAATTTCATGTGCCATGTATCTGCCCATTTCACTAGTCTGTCGATGTCCTCCTAAAGTCTGTTGCATTCCTCGTTGTTCACTACATTTCCAAGTTTTGTGTCATCTGCAAACTTTGAAATGATGCCCTGTATACCCAGGTGCAGGTCATTAATATTGGAGGCAGCTGGCTGATCACTATGAAGATAACACAAAATCCCTAGTTGTATCAATTTGTTTCTCCTTCAAGGATACATTTTCTTACGTTACAGGCACTAATGACAGCTGAAATATATCGGAACACCAAAGCAATTCATAGGGCTGGGGATGAAGAAAGAGGAGAAAACTAGCACCCCAGAAATGCCAGCAGGGCAACAGCCTTCTCATGAGGAAGTGCAGAACCAATAAGTAGGAGACAAAAACAAACAGCACACATTTGCTGCTTTTTCTGCAGACCCCGTGGAATCAGATTTGTGCATTCTTCACAGATTCTAATCAAACTCACTCAACATGAAGAGGAAGATATAGGGCAGGACTCTCCTCTTTGGGGCAGACAAACAGCAGATCAGGACTTCCACTTACCCCTTCGGTCTTGACTTTTTTCCCCCTCTTGGTTGGGGTCATTAGTAATGCAGGGCAGGCTCCTGGTGGGATCTCTGCCGCTTGGAGGCTGGAAAACCCCAGCGCTGCAGCACCAGAGGTGATGAAACAGAGGTGACAGGGCCTGAAGAGCCTCAATGAGGTATCTCTGCATCAGCAAATTGGTAGGTGTCTTGGCGGAGACTGAAGCCTACAAAAGGTAGTTGTCCAGGCTAAAATGGAGGAAGCAGCAGCCTGTACCAGACCCTCTCCCTCCATCAGAAAGTTTTGGGACCTTTACAGTCACCATTGCAAGCCTACTGCCAACTTCCAGCAGGCAGTACCAGAGATATATGGTAACTGGGGCAGATGGAAAGGAAATGGGCCTGGAGCCTGGCCCCAACCAACTAACATTTACATGCAGCGGGTAGGAAAGGGAAATACACGTCAGGGTAGAGAGACAGCAGTAGGCCTCACCTCATTTGCCTGCCATTTCCATTACAATCTCACCAAATTCAGGCAGGATCGAGAAGGAAAATCCTGCCCTTAATGTTTGAATTTCAGATCAATTTGCAGATGGCACGGTTACAATTGAACGTGGCTGTCTGTGCCTCCTACTAGTAAACTTAGTGAAATAAACAGCAGCTGCTTCTCCCAGATTAATCAAAAAATAATCGTCGGACACCCAGAGCCCCCACCAGCAACACCCCCACTCCCAGTGTTCCCATCAGGCTATTGCTACTTCCTCAAATCTATGAGAGAGAGAGAGAGAGAGAGAGAGAGGGTAGTTGAACTTAAAAGTAATGTCTATTTCCTGTTTTGGCCTATCTTTTTAGTCAGCCACATGCACAAATGAAAATCCAAAATGCACACAGGTCAAGAGTAAACCAATGGAAAGTAGGCCAGTTGGATGCCTCCTCAAATGACATTGAAGAGCTCCAAAATGCCTGAATCAAAAAGGTTTGAAGGTTTCAAGTAAAAAGAATGGAGATCATTTCTTCCTTTTTCTCTTCGTTGCCATGGCTGGTTAACACAGTTAACGGAGTTTGAGCTACTGCCAACGATAAGAGAAAGGCCTGTGCGAACTCGTCCAATTAACCTCCTGGGAGCTCACTGGACACTCTGGGAAATCCACATCCTGCCTCTGTGTGCCACAGCACGTTAATATCCCACTGATTTTGCCAAATGTTCTCAATTCCAATCGGCCTGCTAATTTATTATGGTAAGAACTGTAGGCTTTGCAAAATCCCCCAGAAACTCGAACAGGACCCTAAGTGAAGTGATTTGAGGTAAAACCCTCAGTTTTGGACATTTTTAAAGATCAGGGAAGAAAACCCTGAAGAAAATTACTTTTCGAATCTTGCTGTTGGGAAAGACACCTTGTCACAGACACAGACAGGCTGCAGAGGGGCGTGGCCAGGCAGTGTATTAAGCTGTCTGGGGATGTGTTTACACTGCCTTCCTATCAAGGAGGAAAAGACAAAACCCAAAAGCCTCACACATCGAAATATGAATAATCCAAGACCTCTTTTGAAATCAATAAAACATTAAGCAACCCGATTTACTTCATCAAGAACCAATCAATCAGATGTCCACAGGACAGATTTAAAGCCCGCCAATAGACCTAGGACAATAGGGATGAGATTTGGCGCGTAGATAAGGGCCTTGCCTAAATCGGAAAATGATCAGGACATGTTTAACACCAAGTTAAAGCCATCGGAACTGGCAAGCCCGCCAAAACTAGACAATGGACTAAACAGGGATCATTTCAAACCTAAAGAAAACCGTTTTAGTAAGGGGTTTTGGGCGCGAAAAGTACAATATAATTGGAGCCTGTCCCAGGGCTCACTCTTTCTTTTGGACTCGCTGACAACGCTGGAACAGCTCTCTCTTTCTCTCTCTCTCTCAGCCCTGCTCCAGCAAAAACACCACAAGCCACGAGGAGGAAGGAGGAAGGCCAACAAACAGACCATCACACAAAAAGAAACCAGAGTGACTGCCTCAGTGACCATTCGTTTGGTGAGCATTGTCCCTGATCTCCTGAAACCAAAACCTAGCTAGATAGTGGGATCTTTGGGAGGGATAAGGTTTTTGTTTGGTATATTGTCATTCTCCCTCGCCTGTACCATGTGTTCCCCAACCTGTGTTTAAGTATTAAGTGTCTTTTAAGTTTGTTACCCTTTTCTTTTAATAAAGTCAAAATTCTTTCATCAGAACCAGTTGTCTACTGCATTTTTTGTTCACAACCCCTAAATAAGTCCAAAGTCTAGGAACCAGGGGCGTGGGAGCGATTCGAACCACTCACTGTCAGAAAGCGAAGGCTGACCCCATTACCACCCCCTACAAAACAGAACGATGACTGACGATAGCAGAGTCAACTACAAAGTTACAGTTTAATATGCTCACTGCCAGTGTACATATGTTTTCTGGGAATTCAGCCCCCAAACAGAGGCTTGGCTTTGAAAACATCAACAGCAACCGACTTTGAGCACACCATCAACTAGAGCAAACAAGCTTGAACTGAAGCCTTACCAAAGGCCAAGCCATGAATCTAAATCTTTTATAAACACAGCCTATACAGCAGGTCCTCTTTAGAATGCTCCCATTAAATACCAGATGGTTTGATTTAATTTGCTCATCAATTATTTTATTCCTCCAACCTCCCCCCACCAAAATATGAAAAACTGGCGCACAAGCAACACCAATTATTTGGAATATTTACACACAAGAGGCTTGTTCACTGGCAGCTAATCACCTGCCTTGGCTGAAATGGCACATTGATAATGATCTTGGCACAGGTTTCTAGGTCAGTCTGCAGCCACGCAGTAACAAACCGCAGTGGTCATTAGAGCCAAGGAATTGTATATTTAAAACAATGAGGGAGCTGATAATTTTATATGTCTGATAAGCTCAAGAAGCAGTTAAACATATTAATTTTAGTTAACAGTGTACAGTGTCATCAGGCAAGGTGAAAAAACTGCTTGTACAAAAAGTAAATTTCTAATAAGCTCTTAATTTCCTGTACTCAGCACATTTACCAATTCATTTTTCTGAAAGCAGGTTTCCCCAAATGGTACATTTTCTGCTCTTCATATTTTCCATATGAATTTTTTGCTAAACTAGTTCAGGAACCTCTCTACCCAGTGTCAGCATCAAGAACTCATGTCAGATACAGCAAGAACCAAAAGGAAGAGTTAAACTTCCTCTACTGAGCCTTCACCCCAACCTCTGGAGATCACTATTGCTAAAAGTTGACATCCTCAAAAGGGTGCAATGTAGCTTGATTTATAATAAAGGCACCTTACATCTAATAGGAATGTGGAGGGAAAAAAAAAGGCAACGATCTTGAAGAAACCCCCTTTCTTTCATCTGATAATGAAATGGGACTGGCTGCAACCTTGAGATTAGATAGGAATTATTTTATGTTAAAAAGGACACTATTTTAACTTTTAAAAAAATCCTTGAAGGCAACTGATAAATGGTACTCCCAAGTGATAAAACTCAATTGAGTTAAGTTGCTTGTGCACACTTGCCCTGGAGTAAACTGTGTTGCAGAACAGAACGTTTGATCTATTGTGTGCAGACACAGGATCAGCCACTATTTTGTACCGATTTCTCTTCAATACTTAGAATCATAGAATGGTTACAGCACGGAAGGCGGCCATTCGGCCCGTTGAGCACTTGCCGGCTCTCTGCAAGAGCACATCAGCTAGTCCCACTCCCCCGCCCTTTCCCCATAGCCCTGGAAAATGTTTTCCTTCAGGTACTTATCCAACTCCCTTTTGAAAGCCATGATTGAGTCTGCCTCCACCACCCTTTCAGGCAGTGCATTCCAGATCATAACCACTCGCTGCGTAAAAAAGATTTTTATGTCATCTTTGGTTCTTTGGAAAGCACCTTAAATCTGTGCGCTCTGGTTCTCGACCCTTCTGCCAATGTGAAGCGTTTCTCTCTATCTACTCTGTCCAGATCCCTCATGATTTTGAGCACCTCTTTCAAATCTCCTCTCACTTTTCTCTGCTCCAAGGAGAACAAACCCAGCTTCTGCAGTCTATCCACATAACTGAAGTCCCTCATCCCTGGAATCATTCTCAAATCTTTTCTGCACCCTCTCCAAGGCCTTCACATCCTTCTAAGTGCAGTGCCCAGAATTGGACACAATATTCCAGTCGAGGCCGAACCAGTGTTTTATAAAAGGTTCATCATAACTTCCACGCTTTTAACTCTATACCTCTATTCATGAAGCCCAGGATCCCGTAAGGTTTTTTTAACTGCTTTCTCAACCTGCCCAACACCTTAAACGATTTGTGCACATATACCCCTAGGTCTCTCTGTTCATGCACCCCCTTTAGGATTGTACTCTTTAGTTTATATTTCCTCTCCTCATTCTTTCCACCAAAATGTATCACTTTGCACTTTTCTGCGTTAAATTTCATCTGCCACGTGTCCGCCCATTTCACCAGCCTGTCTATGTCCTCTTGAAGTCTATCACTATCCTCCTCACCATTCACTATACTTCCAAGTTTTGTCTCATCTGCATATTTTGAAATTGTGCCCTGTATATCCACATCCTAGTCATTAATATATATCAAGAAAAGCAGTGGTCCTAGAACCGACCCCTGGGGAACATCACCGTATACCTTCCTCCAGTCCAAAAAACAACCGTTCACCACTACTCTCTGTTGCCTGTCACTTAGCCAATTTCGTATCATGCTGCTACTGTCCCTTTTATTCCATGGGCTTCAACTTTGCTGGCAAACCTATTATGTGGCATTTTGTCGAACGCCTTTTGGAAGTCCATGTACACCAAGTCAACTGCATTGCCCTCATCAACCCTCTGTTACCGCATCAAAAAACTCGATCAAGTTGGTTAAACATGATTTGCCTTTAACAAATCCATGCTGGCTTTCCTTAATTAATCCACACTTGTCCAAGTGACTGTTAATTTTGTCCCTGATTATTGTTTCTAAAAGCTTCCCCACTACTGAGGTTAAACTGACTGGCCTGTAGTTGCTCGGTTTATCTTTACACCCTTTTTTGAACAAGGGATGATTATCCTTCACTTCAGTCTTTTCTAAAGTATTGGATAAATTATCTTAGTTCTGCCAGTTGGTCATAGAGTTGTGGTTCAAGAACAAGGGCCTCCTGGTTTTGTGATGTTCAGTCAACCAGCTCTACTAGTGGTTGGGTCACCTGGAGTAGCACCACTATCACCAATCATAAGACAGTTTTATATTAGTGCTGGGGCTCCAAAAGAGAAACACTCCTTGGCAAACCCACATTATTTGAGCAGTGTTCTCCCCCTTTTATTAAAAAAACACACCAGCAAATGCATGGGCCTCTATTAAAGGATGACGGAAAGAAACACTTGTTTACCATGCTAACTTCAAACCCACAAAAATCATGTTTCAGGGATCATCAAAACCATGGAGTTCGACTCCTTTATATTTGAATATGCTTCAAATGGTGGGAATGCTGCCTAATGAACAAGTGCCTATTGTAGCAGTGACTGTAAAGAGGCAGTGCGCTTTCCAGCCCAAGCCCGAAAGAACTATTTCCATTACAGACTTCAAAAGGCCAGTATTACAAATCAAACTGATTTAAAAAAAAAAAAAAAAGTCTTGCTGTACACTGCACAACATGTCTAAATGTGGAATCAAGCGAACACATAGGGCTGGATTTTGAATGACCCATGGAGTCGGGTTTGGAGGCGTGTGGGGGGCTAAATTTGCGGGGTCAGGGTTTCCGACCCCATCCCGCTTCCACACAATTTTGACGAAATCAGTCGCGGGGTTCCCGACTCCGTCCCACCTCCAAGAGGCGGGAGAGGCCATTAAAGCCCTTAACGAGCTCTAAATTGGCTCTGTAATGCCATTTTGAAACGTTTTAGCTAGTTTAACCCTTTTCTGACGTGAAGTACGCCTGGTGTGAAACACTCCAGGTGAAACTTGGCGGGAGCACAAGTGGACAGCTGACTATCAGCTGCAGGTCCACTATTACAACGGAGATGTGATGAAGGTAGTAGTAGTATTAGGTCTGAAAGTCCCCGCTGCTGCATTGAATGTGTTCAGAGACTGCCTGGCCTTTGCTGTGAGAGGACTTGGATGCAAAAAAAACCTCTCTCGTGTCCCCCCCCCATATTTTGCATCCAGGTCCACTCACATCAAAAGCAAGCCAGGCAGGTCCTCTCTCACCAACAGTCTCTCAGACTAGGCAGTCAGCAATGATGACATCATCAGAGGCAACTTTCAGACTGAAACCACTAATTGTTTCATGGGTTCCCACATGCTGGAACTCAATTGCCCAATTAAGTGAAAATTGCATCATTCATCCACATTAATCTGGAGTCGGGGGGGAAAACACGAAATGCGGATTACACGACCCCAAGACAAAATCCAGCCCATAGTATTTTTTTCTACTTACACCTGCCCTGGTACACCAAAATCATCAGCCAGTCAATTTAATAGGTTTTTGGCTAACAGAATTATTGGCCTTGACTCATTTACTGAATGGTCAGGAGGAGATGGTCTCGTGCATGCAATATGCCATCAATACTGTTCCATTACAGCTCCCAACTTTTGATCAATATTTGACCAAAGTTGCTTTTCCGATGTGTTGAAATCTAAATGCAGCCAATTGAAATACTGATTTTGCTAAACAAATGCTCTAGTTATTTATGATTATGTTCATTACAAAATACCACATTAAAGAGATAAAGTAGAATAATAACAATTTGCATTTACATAGTGCCTTTAAACGTAGACAAACTGAAGCAGAAGAGCAGGAAGGCAGAGGAGTAGTGGTGGGTTGGGGTAGGGATTGGGAGTCAAAGTACCCGAGAGTGGAGGAATTAATGATGGCATAACTGGTGGCAGGAAGGGGAGGAGACAGGAAAGAAGGACTCGAGATAAACCAAGAGAAGTAATGGGCTCAGGTCCGAAGCAGGAACCAAAATGCACGCACAAATAGACTTGAGGGAATTCAAAAGTTACGTTGGCGTGGCAGAGATTAAAAGAGACATGTCCTTGATGTAAACTGGCGACAACAGTTAAAAGCAAGATTTTTTTTAAAAATACATGAATAATTGCTTTCCATTCCCGATATCCCCGAGGTCCCACTCACTCACTCCACAGTTCCCACCGTGCATCTTTTTGTTTACTCCTTCCATTTTTTCCGTTTCTCTCCCGAAGACAGCAATTATTATATTCGACATTCTGCAGACTCATTATTGAAATCAGGAGTGGGACACTGGCTCATCCACTTCCTATCCTAGGGCACAGAAACCAACAGCAATGCCCTACTGCCAGCCCAGCTGAGCTCCCAAACTCAGTTTAGACCCCAGACTAAATCTGGGAAATCAGCATTTCATTTAAAAAACCTCATTAGTGGCAGAAGTCAATGATTCATTTAATTTTAAAGTCACAAGTGATGGACTCTGCCCAGCACAATTCCATCATGTGCTCGGTAATGCAAGCAGGGGTAATCAGGAAGGAGCCTCGCAAGTATCTAACTTTCTTCCTTTTCAAACCCCCTCCCGCCAAATAAAAAAGGGGATTTTTATAAACTTTGTAAAAAAAATAAAAAAGGTGTAATCATGATTCAGGTTAGAATTCTTCAAACAAGACAGCGAAAAATCGCTCGATTCAACTGCAAGCGATAACCTCACATTGTTGTTTGCAATACTTGACAAAACTGTCTTCCTTTCCAATCTTAACTTGTGTCTGCAGTGGATAACTTTTTCACCCTCATTTTTTTGGTGACCTTCAAATATGAAGGAGTCCCATTTACTATTCAAGTATATAAGATCGCTTTAAAGAAATGAACACTGCAGGGGAATGTAACTTTAGAACTTAAATGATGACATTTAGATCGTGTGTTTGTGATGATTACGATCCGAGGTCAGTGTATAGGTCAATGGCCGGCAGTAACCGCGCTTCTACCAGACGGACACGGAAACCCGCCCAGCCCGGTCAGTCCACACAGCCGCCGCCAATAAAAGCAGCCGCTCAAACTCCGCCCACCCGTGCCTGCTGTCCACACCCTGCTCCGAGATCCGCAGCAATGCCATCACCTCACCATCCCAGCGAGAAGCAGAAAGTAACACCACTGATTGATATCAAATTAATGGGGGATTCCCCCCGAATCATACCCTTTAAAACCTCGCACTGGCCGCACCTGACTGGATAACACACAACTTGTTTAAAACATGCAGATAAAAATACGTGTGGTAAGTCAGCAAGGACACGGCATTTATTAAAAGGGGGAGGTAGAAAGAGGACAAGCATTGATCTCACTATTTGGAGTTTCTCTCTGGAGGACAATCGCTAACCTGTGTAATGTAACCCTCCAATATTTGCTAGCGATAATGGGTGTCTTTGGCATCCCTTCAACCACAACTGCTAAATAACAAGAAGCGGCAGTGATAAGCCGTCCTCATATGATTCACTTAAAACACACACACACAAAGCAAACTGAACACATCCACTCTCTCTGTCCCATATCCCAAACACTTCTTAAGAGTTCAGAATTATTCAGACAATAGATGCAGGTTAGCCAATTTCTCAAAGCTCTTGCATCTGGGATCCTTAGTCACAACACCGACCCGACTAAACAACTCAGGCTCTAAACAGGTTGCAGATGAACTCAAATGAGATATTCTGTTGCAGATATTTTGTTACACTGCATGTTGCTGGATTAAAACATTAGAGTTCATTAGTAACAATAGCAATGAAGAGGCACATCCACCGGTGACATTTTTGTACTCTACAAGCACAATAACAAGTACACCGATTTGGTTTCCTCTTTCCAGATGATATTAAGGAGGAAGATCTCACAGTAAATGTTTCCAAAATTGACAGGTACCCATTTTATAAATACACTATAGACTAATACTACTGGAGTGCATCATCACCCCGGCCAACAAAATTCTAATTTAATTTGTTAAATTTTATTTAATGTTTTCTTAAGTTACAGTCGATTTGTTCAATCACCCCCACCAGAAAGAGTAGACTAATACTTTCTTCCGGTTTCTCTTTGGATTGTAATACCCCCTGCCCGCGACACGATATTGGGGTTCTTGTACCCGGTATTCTTTGCCCTCATGGTGCCCCCTCTTCCCTCTGTCCAGGTTTGGCCACTCACCCAGCGGTACCCCGCAAACCACGGCGGCGGCAGTGAGCGCCCCGGCAGACGCGCCGTAGATCCTGTTGGCATCCCGGGTCAGGTAAGGAGCTTGTTCGTGGATACAACTCGCCACTCCGATATGGTAGACACCGAGGAAGCCGCAGCCGGCGAAAGAAAAGTTCAAGCCGCCTTCCAGATCAAACATCTCGGGCTACGAGACAGAGCCGCAATAAGAGAGGAAAAACCTGACGGGAATTTCGAATATCCTGAATATTACAGTCAAGGGAGCTCCGATCAACAGAAGCTCAATGACAGTGGTTTTCACTGGAGGCGATTGCTTTAGTCCTGAGTTTTTCAATGGGCTGTTTTAAATGCAAGCATTGGGTGCGAGGAAAAAGAGCCCAGTTAGAGGCAGAATACAGCAACGCCAGCTCCTGGCCAATCAGCTGCAAGGACACTTAATAGGGAACTATTTAACTGCTGGAGAACTTTTCATTTGCCTCCCGCTGCCCCAATGGTGAAGTTTTAATGACATTATTAATGTGTCAATGCATATTATCTCCAGACTGTGCTTTTTACATCTACATTTTTTAACATGTACAACTGGTTACACTGATGCATTTTGCAGACTAAAAGGTACAAATGCAATATTTACCAAAATATTATCCGCAAGATAAAAAGAAAAAGGAAGCTTAGAGCTTTCTGGTGACTCATTGGGTAATTGCACTGCAATCGGTATCTATTGGGTCCGGGGCTAAACCAGCCTCCAGGAAAGACCTTGGTATTACCCATTTGTAAATGGAGCCAAGAATCACAGGTTGTGCAAAGCAAGAAAATGACCCCTTTAATCTACATTAATGATTTGGCTTCAGTAACTTCATGCAATTTAATGAAGTTTACAGATGACAGGAGATGGCCGTTAAATCTGAAAGCAACCAGGAACCAAAACACAAAGGAAACATAGGAAATCTCTGGTTCCAGAGCATCGAGTTATGAGAATGGAGGAGAGGAACTGGGGTTTTTTAGCCTTGAAAAGAGGTGACGGAGAGGGGCTCTCATAATGATATAAATCCCACGACTTCAAGGTCAACCAAAACAGCAGAAGACATGACCATAGACTAAAACTTGTGGAGGTCAATTTAGGACAGATATCAGGAGATTTACATGAAGAGTGATCAACATTTGGAATGGTTTTCCAGGCTGGGTAATGGAGCTGAAAACTTTAGATTCATTCAAGAAACTTAAATGAGATGATGGGGAAATTAGTTTTTGTTTATTGAGTGGACAGCATATCACAGAGTGGAGTGTGAACAGAGAGCGAACAGTACCTCTAAAGTAGAAATTTGGCTAGAGTGGGAATTAGGAACAGAGGGGGAAGGAGTCACAGAATAGTTTAATTGAAATTGTAAATAGATAAAGAATGAAAACTTAACTGTGACTTAACCACCATTTATATTAAGAATGGCATATATTAAGGGTGACCCTGTAGCAGGATCACATGGTGTCCATCATGTAGAATTCGCAAAATTATCACGATTTTATAAAATAAGAAGGAGACATATAGTTTCGTACAAACAGCTTTATTTCAGCAGAATGCTGTCAGGTTTTCAAAGTGGACACAAACAGCCTGTAAAATGGCCGCCACGCCTCGTGGCAGAACGTTCTAGACTTTTCAATGAGCAGACAAGATGGCGTTCCAATAAACATTTGTGCGAGATCGGACAAGACTCAGCACATTTGAGATAATTCACAAGACATAATGGGTTTGCATTTTACACATAAATACTGGAATCGGTCTCCCAGGTGCGAATAAGGGCTATTGTACCGAGCGATCAAGGACCCATCCAAAGACATTAATATGCAAAATCCCCACGACTCTACGATGAGAGAGCCGTTTGCGGGTAGTTACAGAAAGCATTTGGAAGCCCCAAAACCCCTCCAGGGAGAATACTGACCGGTTCCACAATGGGAGAAGTATTAACGGGTACTCAGACAGTTACAAGTATCACCGAAACCCATTATAAACGGAGATCACCCTATACAAGAAGTTTGAGCGCCAAAACCCTGACAAAAGAAAGACATTAAGATTGGGCGGGAAAAGAGGAATTACAGCACTATAACTGTAAGGTACAACTGTCCATCTCTCTCTTGCTCTTGCCTCTTGACTCCTTGCCGCTTGCCTCGTGTCTCTGCCTCTCGCAGCTCTTGCTGTTTGACTTGCTGGAAGACTATTGAACTTTCTGATCCGCCAGGATCAACCTCGTGGCTTGCCGCGAAGATTTGTGAAGAACTGGGCTGTGAGGCCTTGAAACGGGCACACCATCCCGAGAAGTCGGTAAACGGTGTTGGAACCGAAGGCCCGAGATGAGATGAGATGAGATGAGATGAGAAGAGAAGAAGACGACAATACGTATCGCCACGGTCAGTAAGCCCCGACCGCGCCTGCAAGTCGAATAAACACTTTTCCTTGCCCAGGAAGACCATTCTTCGAATTTTATCGCATCGGTGTAAGGGCACAGGAAGACTCTTTTTTGAGTAGTGTCGGAACTCCGAGGACAACACAGATCTTCATGACAGCAGACGGTCCAGCCTGCTAGCCGGAGCAGAAACGAGTAAACAAGTGGGGTACAGAGACCCCTGATCAACACGTGGGTGGTCAGGTGCTGCAGGAAAAACATCCGAGCAGAGTTTTCGGAATTCTCCGAGTTATCACGAGTGGTGAGCATGAGTCTCGATCCTACAAATCTAGTTTAGGACAGGTATTGATAGGGGAGGGTTTAAGCTTTAAGGATAATTGTAATGTGTGCCCCCTTTTACGATGTGTCGTGCGCTCCTCGTTTCCCTAAAATTAGTTACATAACTGCGTGTAAGATTGTACTGTCATTAATCTGTGCTTATGACATGTATTTCGTAATCTTGAATAATATGCAATAAAGATTTTCCATTTCGCACTATTCAACCGGGTCTACCTGAGTTTTCTCTGCATTATTGCTCTCGCACCTAAGTCCAGTGTCAGAACCGTAAGGGCGAGTGGGTCGAACCACTCACAGGTGTCTAGTGTTACCAGGCTGGCTGGAGACCAGAACAGGCAACAAGGCCTAACCTCGCACTAGCACCCAGGCTAAGCACAGAGCCACAGGTCTTACCCCTTACAATCATTTGGCTTCGAGCGTTTT
Source organism: Squalus acanthias (assembly GCA_030390025.1). Lineage (NCBI taxonomy): Eukaryota > Metazoa > Chordata > Chondrichthyes > Squaliformes > Squalidae > Squalus > Squalus acanthias. The sequence continues at coordinate 76,083,635 of CM059435.1, read as the reverse complement.
GCTGGACATACCGCTTTTCGTTGACTGTCAGAATAGAACACTATTTTAAACTTGCAGGCATTTTTAGTTGTGGAGCCAATTGTTTTAGTGGTGTCCTCCTTGTAAAAGTGGGCCCTTGTCAGAAATTGATGTTTATTTTGTGTCTGAACAGGAAGAGAGCTAATGTATTGGCAAAATGGGAAGTGGGATACCGGGGTTAAAAGGGTTAAATTATGAGGACAGGTTCCACAAACTTGGGTTGTACTCCTTTGAGTTTAGAAGGTTGAGGGCTGATCTAATTGATATGTTTAAAATAATTAAAGGATTTGATAGAGTAGATACAGAGAAGCTATTCCCTATGGTGGGGGATTCCAGAACAAAGGGGCACAATCTTAAAATTAGAGCTCGGCCATTCAGGAGTGAAATCAGGAAGCACTTTTTTACTTTAATAGGTAGTGGAATGCTTGTCCCCCAAAAGGCTGTGGATGCTGGGTCAATTAAAATGTCAAGACTGAGATAGATTGATTTTTATTAGGTAAGGATATCAAGGGATAGGGATCAAAGGCGGGTAAATGGAGTTGAGATACAGATTAACCATGATCTAATTAAATGGCAGAGCAGGCTCAAGGGGCTGATTGGCCTACTCCTGTTCCTATGTTTATGTAAGAGACATCTGAACTCGGAAAGGGGCCAGGGAAAATAAAAGCAGTCAGAAAGATCTAGTTGAATAGGTGGAAATAAATGATATTAATATACATATAAAAAATAATTTCGCAAAAGGGATAGGATGCAGAACAAATAAAGGGAGTAGAAGAGGAATATCAAATTTACTGGTTATAAGCAGAGAAAAGACTCCCATAAAGGAACAAGGGGTTAGCTTAGCCCCCCAAAAAAATCAAGAGAAAATGATTAGTGTTAAATGAAAGCATAAAAAAAGATAAAGTGCATGTATTGCAATGGTTAGTGTGTGGGAAATAAATTTAGGGAATTAGACGCAATTATGTCACAGGAAGATTCAGATCTAATAGTACCTCTACCAACAGGAACTTGGCTGCAAACTCAGCAGGTGTGGAATATAAACAACATTTCCACCTCTTCTAGACTTATCTTTTGTTTCTTTACCTGTCCCATTACCATCTCCTTTTGCTTTGTACTATCATCCCTTTTGTCATTTAATCTCTCCTGCCTTCCACCCCATCACAGACCTTCCCTTTTGTTCTTTCCTCCCCTCCCCGCTTTCCCTGCCCCTACGCTTTCTTAAAAACCTGTTCCATCTCCAACTTTTTCCAGTTCTGACAAAACATCATTGACCTGAAACGTTAACTCTGTTTCTCTCTATTCACAGATGCTGCCTGACCTGCTGAGTATTTCTGTTTTTATTTGTGGAATATAAACATATTGGGGGTCATTTTGACTTTGGCTGATAGAGTAAAACAGGCGATATTGATTCAGCCGCTTGTTATACAATTCTCTAGATTTTCATTTCCATTGAAAATCGGAAGTGATGTATAATTTGCGGTTAAACTGGTATCGGCCATTTTACAATATCAACTAAAGTCAAAATTACCCCCCACTGAGTTGCAATATTTTTAGGAGGAACAGAATAGGCAAGAAAGGAGGAGCAGTGGCAGTATTGATGAAAGAAGGAATACATGCTGCATGAGAGGGATAATGTATATAAAAAAGAGGCTCAAACAGAGTCAATATGGTTAGACATCATATATAAAACGGTTCTCCCCCGGTTCTGGTCCTCTGCCAGTTATTGTGAGCCAGCTTCTCCTGCAGAAAGAGATGGAGTGAGTTAGTGTATGGTTGTTGTAAAGGTTTGTGCAGATATGTGAGGCAGCTTTAGATAGTGTGCATGCTGAGAAGGTGAAGCAGCAAGTTGCGAGCAGAATGGGGAGGTGGTCATGTGCAAGAAAGTGGCTCCAGTGTGAAATGCTTTACAGTTGCTACCAGGTTAAAAGCAGAATGCTATTTGTGCCTGTTGTGAGGGCGGCAGCAACAGGTGAGTGTGTGATTGGAATGAGGAGAGTTGGTGCGGCGTCCCCTTGTGATTGGAGGAAGAGCATGTGAAACAAGGAAGGGAAGTGTTTGGCGTGCCCAAGGAGTGGGGTGGGAGTGCTGTGGCAGGTCTAATGCAGAGAAATATATAGGAAGACACCATTCTCATCACCCTTGCTGTCCGGGTCAGGTTGTTGAAGTGCTTGCGGCACTGACCCACATCCTGGGGTGATGCTGTGGAGTTGACATTGTTTGCCAACTCTTTCCAGGCCTGCCTAGTGTCTGCTTGAGCAACGTCTTGCCATCTGAGGGAACAGGACCTGCCTCCGTGCCTTCACCTGCTCCACAACCACCTACACTGCTGTGTCAGAGAATCAAGATGCTCTTGCCTGCGACATGTTGCTCTCCAGAAACCTCCCAGTAGCAGCACAGCTTTGCATAGAGTTGAATGGCACCTCACTTTCAAGAGGCACATTTACTCTTTAAATGGACGTTGGGTCTGCTGAAAATCCCACCCTTCAATTTGGCAAGAAATGCATGGACAACCCATAAATGCAATGATCAAAATGGTTTGGGCCTCTCGCTGATGACATCGGGTGAGCAGCTCATTCACCCTGCCCACTGCCCGCCCAAATACCACCCCTAGTGAAAATCTACCCCTTTCTCTCTTCTATGGCCTTTCAAATTTAATCTAATTTAATTTAGTGTATGAATTTCTGTATCTGAGAGGTATGTAGGCAGACTGCTCTGCATCTTCACTCTCCTCCTATCACTCTATATTCAGTGTCAGCTGTGGCACTCTCCCCTCTGAGTCAGAAGGTTGTGGTTTCAAGTTCCACTCCAGAGGCTTGAGCACAAAATCTAGGCTGACACTTCAGTGCAGTATTGAGGGCGTCTTTTGAGATGAGACGTTAAACCGAGGCCCTGTCTGCCATCTGTCTCTCAGGTGGACTTAAAAGATCCCTTGGCTGTTCGAAGAAGAGCAGGGAAATTCTCCCCGGTGTCATAGCCAATACTTATCCCTCAACCAACATCATTTAAAAAAACCCAGATTATCTGGTCATTTATCTCATTGCTGATTGTGGGACCTGGCTGCCACATTTCCTACATTATAACAGTGACTACACTTTAAAAGTACTTAATTGGTTGTAAAGCACCATGACAGATACGGGGGAATATATAACGGGAAATAAGGAAATGGCAGACCAACTAAATGCATACTTTGGGTCAGTCTTTACGAAGGAAGACACAAAAAACCTCCCTGGGATATCGGGAAAAATAGGGACATTGGCAAAGGAGGAACTGACGCAAATCAATATCTCTAAGGATATGGTGTTAAGGAAGCTAAAGGGATTGAAGGCGGACAAATCCCCAGGGCCTGATAACATGCATCCTAGGGTACTGAAGGAGGTGGCCCTAGAGATAGCGGATGCACTAAGTATGATTTTTCAGAATTCATTAGACTCGGGAACAGTGCCCATGGATTGGAGGGTAGCTAACATTACCCCACTATTCAAAAAGGGGGGTAGGGAAAAAGCAGGTAATTACAGACCTGTAAGCCTTACATCAGTTGTGGGCAAAATGCTGGAGTCCATCATTAAGGATGAAATAGCGGAGCACTTAGCAAATGGGGACAGGATAGGACAGAGTCAACATGGATTTACAAAGGGTAAATCGTGCTTGACTAATCTATTGGAATTTTTTGAGGGAGTAACTGGTAAAATAGATGGGGGAGAGCCAGTAGATGTGGTGTACCTGGACTTCCAAAAGGCCTTCGACAAGGTCCCACATAAAAGATTAGCATGGAAAATTGAAGCTCATGGGATAAAGGGGAAAGTATTGACGTGGATAGAGAACTGGCTGTCAGATAGAAAACAGAGAGTTGGAATAAACGGCTCATTTTCTGAATGGCAGGCAGTAACAAGTGGGGTACCGCAGGGATCTGTCCTGGGTCCCCAGCTGTTCACAATTTACATTAATGACCTGGATCAGGGAGTCGGATGCAGCATTTCCAAATTTGCAGACGACACTAAACTAGGAGGGGGGGTGGGCTCAGAGGAGGAGACCAGGAAGCTCCAGAGCGATTTGGACAGACTGGGTGATTGGGCGGATAAATGGCAGATGCACTATAATGTGGACAAGTGCGAAGTTATCCACCTTGGGTGCAGGAACGGGAGGGCAAATTATTATTTAAATGGCAATAAATTGGGAGAGGGGGAAGTACAGAGAGACCTGGGTGTTCTTGTACACCAGTCACTGAAGGCGAGCATGCAGGTGCAACAGGCGGTCAAGAAGGCAAATGGTATGCTGGCCTTCATAGCAAAAGGGTTGGAATACAGGAACAGGGATACCTTGCTGCAGCTGTACAGGGCACTGGTGAGACCACACCTCGAGTACTGTGTACAGTTTTGGTCGCCTCATCTGAGGAAAGATGTTCTTGCCATGGAGGGGGTGCAGCGGCGATTCACCAGGCTGATACCAGGAATGGCGGGATTGACCTATGAGGAGAGACTATGTAGTTTAGGAATGTACACACTGGAGTTTAGAAGATTGAGAGGGGACCTCATAGAAGTGTATAAAATTCTGACAGGTCTAGACAGACTAGATGCAGAAGGAATGTTTCCCTTGGCGGGTGAGAACAGAACTAGAGGACATAATTTAAGGATAAGGGCTAAACCATTTAGGACAGAAATGAGGGGGAATTTCTTCACTCAGAGGGTGGTGAACCTGTGGAACTCATTGCCACAGAGGGCAGTGTACGCCAGCTCATTAAATATATTTAAGAGGGAATTAGATATATTTCTACAGGCAAAAGGGGTTAAGGGTTACGGAGAGAAGGCGGGGACGGGATACTGAATTGGAGGATCAGCCATGATCTCATTAACTGGCGGAGCAGGCTCGAAGGGCCGGATGGCCTACTCCTGCTCCTATCTTCTATGTATCTATGTATCCTGAGGTTGTGAAAGGCACTATATAAATTCAGGTCTTTCTTTTTTTCTGTAACCAGTCACTGGAAAGTACACAACAGTGGCAAGAGCCTATGGTTCTGATTAATTTTCTTCTTTCCCATGGGACAGCTCCTCAGCCCCTCTCATGATGTCCACTTGGCACATTCGCGGCAATCAGGAACTTAGTATGCAATGAATTGCAGACATGTACCTGAATCCTGTCACCTGCAGTGTCATGCAGCAGTGCATTGTGTTACCACACTTCCCCATAAGGTTCTTATTTTATTCTGCAACTTGCAGTTGGATCGTCCAAATCTTGATTGTTCACACATCACTAGAACTTCTAAATTGGACTTACTGGGCGTTAATGGAAAAAAATCGAGCGGGGTATAAATTGGGTGTTGATTTGCTATCGTCTATTTTGTACTACCACCCAAGATTAGTTTCACCCCATTTTGTGCCAAGTTACTGCCCTGTTTCATGAACCTTTTCTGCCCTATCACTGCATCATTATATCACTCTAGTTTCTGTTTCCTGTAAGTATAATTACCACAGGCATACGTGGCAGGCTGCCCAAATTCAAAGTGTGGAACAGCAACATATCAGGGTTATTTCTTTGAGAGTGCAGCTTCAGCAAGTTAGCAGTGTGATAGGTCATTACTATCAGCTGGATTGGTATTTTAATACTTTTACAATGCCTGAATATTTAGCAGTGGCAGGCAGTTTCAGCGAGATTGTAATGACTGTATGCTCTTAACTGACCTTCTTAATCTAGTATTGTAAATTAATTAAGGTTTGTGTAAATGTGTTATGTTTATTGGTTAATCTAATTCCACGTGGTTTGGACCTGCTTCACTTGATATTTAAGCTTTTTGTTTTCTTTTGCTTGATCTTGTGAGTTTATATCCCTGCCTCTTTATTCATGTATGTTTTATTGATGTTCCTAATCTCTTTGAACTCTGGCTCTTGTTGAAGGGAATGGTTTATTAAAACCCTCCCTCCTTCGTATCTAAGTCTTTCTCAAGTTTACTAATTTCTGTAAAGCCCAAGCCAGCCTAAGTCTTGAACATTGTACCCATAGATGGAGCAACTCTTCTCGCACCTCTGTCACACTTCTTGACACGATAGAAGAAAAAACTCATTGTATGATAGGCGATCCCTCTCTCACCTCTAGCCTCCTTCCATTACTAACTTTCTTATCTCTCTGTTATCACTCTCCTGAATTTCCTTCATTTGTTGCTGCTAATCTCAAAATATGCTGTACTACATGCTCTTCCTCCTTCTTGCATCGTCACTGTGTTGAAGTCAAAGACTTTTAAGACTGCCTCCTATTCTAACTTATTCTTTTATCGTGACCTCAGAACTGTAGACGTCTTTGCAGTCTTTCCTTTATGTCCCTGTGCGACAGTTTCTTCCGGGACAATATTAACAGGAGTCGGCATTTGAAGGGAATCTGCCAGCTGGCAGTAGACAGCTAATGTGGCAGAAGGATGTGAGAGGTTGCAGGCAAGAAGGGCTTGTGAGGGGAGTTCCAGGTGGAAGAGTTATAGATCTATTGAACCACAGTGCAATGCAAATTAAGATTTCTCATTCTATTTAAGAAGTGAGTGATCAGTGGAGGGTACCCCATGGTGCTAAAGGGAAAAGGTGAAGGTCACAGTTCTCTTACCTTGACTGCCCTGGTCAGGTCAATAAACTTCTTGTGGTACTGCTTTACTGTCCTGGAGGTGAAAGAGGTGGCACTCAGCAATATTACCACCTTCCTCCACATGGCTATGCTGACTGCTTAGGGTGGCCTTCTTCATTACGATCCCAGCATAAGGTCTCCTCCATCTAATCTCATCGAGGAGGATCTGCATCTGAGAAATTCTGGGCTCGCCTCCTTATGCCATCACTTTCTTGATGCCTTCCTTGTAAGCCTTAAGGAGAAGTTTAAGGAGAAACCATTAGGAAATCTTTCGAAAGAAAAGGGTTTCTTTGGTTAGGCATCACTGCAGTTGAACATTTTCACAAGGGTGGGGGGGGTAAAGTACACACACACACACACACACACACACATAATCTGCTGCACCTTCAAGAACCTGCATATCACCTGATGTTGCGGCTAGCCACAAATTTCCTCCCCACCGCTCCAAAAAATTTACTTTGGTGTTTACATAGGATTACACAGGATATACGGCACAGAAACAGGCCATTCGGCCCAACCAGTCCATGCCGGTGTTTATGCTCCACTCGAGCCTCCTCCAGTCTTTCCTCATCTAACTATCAGCATAACCCTCTATTCCCTTCTCCCTCATATGCTTATCTAGCCTCCCCTTAAATGCATCTATACTATTTGCCTCACCTACTCCCTGTGGTAGCGAGTTCCACATTCTCACTACCCTCTGGCTAAAGAAGTTTCTTCTGAATTCCCTATTTGATTTCTTGGTGGCTATCTTATATTGATGGCCTCTAGTTTTGCTCTTCCCCACAAGTGGAAACACTCTCTGTATCTACTCTATCAAAACCTTTCATAATTTTAAAGACTCCTATTAGGTCATCCCTCAGCCTTCTCTTTTTAAGAGAAGAGACCCAGCCTGTTCATCCTTTCCTGATATGTATACCCTCGCATTTCTGCTATCATCCTTGTAAATCTTCTCCGCACTCTCTCCAGTGCCTCTATATCCTTTATATAATATGGCGACCAGAATTGTACGCAGTACTCCAAGTGTGGTCTAACCAAAGTTCGATACAAGTTTAGCATAACTTAACTATTTTTCAATTCTATCCCTCTAGAAATAAACCCTAGTGCTTGGTTTGCTTTTTTTTTATGGTCTTATTAACCTGTGTCGCTACTTTTAGTGATTTGTGTATTTAGAAACATAGAAACATAGAAAATAGGTACAGGAGTAGACCATTCGGTCCTTCGAGCCTGCACCGCCATTCAATGCGTTCATGGCTGAACATGCTACCTCAGTACCCCATTCCTGCTTTCTCGCCATACCCCTTGATCCCCTTAGTTGTGAGTGTTATATCTAACTCCCTTTTGAATATATTTAGCGAACTGGCCTCAACAACCTTCTGTGGAAGAGAATTCCATAGATTCACCACTCTCTGGGTGAAGAAGTTCCTCCTCAGCTCAGTCCTAAATGGCTTCCCCTTAATCCTTAGACTGTGACCCCTGGTTCTAGTTTTCCCTACCATTGGGAACATTCTGCCCGCATCTAATTTGTCTAAACCAGTCAGGATTTTAAATGTCTCTATAAGATCCCCCCTCATTCTTCTGAACTCCAGAGGATACAAGTTCAGTTGACCCAATCTTTCTTGATATGTCAGTCCGGCCATCCCAGGAATCAATCTAGTGAACCTTCGCTGCACTCCCTCAATAGCAAGAATGTCCTTCCTTAAGTTAGGAGACCAAAACTGCGCACAATACTCCAGGTGTGGCCTCACCAAGGCCCTGTACAACTGTAGCATCACCTCCCTACTCCTGTACTCAAATCCCCTTGCTATGAAGGCCATCATTCCGTTTGCTTTCTTGACTGCCTGCTGCACTTGCATTCCCACCTTCAGTGACTGATGTACCATGACGCCCAGGTCTCGTTGCACGTCCCCTTTCCCTAATCTGCCACCATTCAGGTAATAGTCCGCCTCTCTATTTTTACCACCAAAGTGGATAACCTCACATTTATCCACATTGTACTTCATCTGCCATACATTTGCCCATTCACCCAACCTGTCCAAGTCACTCTGTAGCCTCCTAGCATCCTCCTCATTGTTCACACTGCCTCCCAATTTAGTGTCATCCGCAAATTTGGAGATATTACATTTAATCCCTTCGTCCAAATCATTAATATATAATGTAAACAGCTGGGGTCCCAGCACCGAACCCTGCGGTACCCCGCTGGTCACTGCCTGCCATTCTGAAAAGTACCCATTTACTCCTACTCTTTGTTTCCTGTGTGCCAACCAGTTCTCAATCCACGTCAACACATTACCCCCCAATCCCATGTGCTTTAACTTTGCTCACCAATCTCTTGTGTGGGACCTTGTCGAAGGCCTTCTGAAAGTCCAAATACACCACATCTACTGGTTCCCCCCTGTCCACCCTATTGGAAACATCCTCAAAAAATTCCAGAAGATTTGTCAAGCATGATTTCCCTTTCACAAATCCATGCTGACTTGGACCTATCATGTCGCCACTTTCCAAATGGTCTGTTATGACATCTTTAATAATTGCTTCCATCATTTTACCCACGACCGATGTCAGGCTGACCGGTCTATAATTCCCTGCTTTCTCCCTCCCTCCTTTTTTAAAAAGAGGGGTTACATTGGCCACCCTCCACTCCATCGGAACTGATCCAGAGTCTAAGGAATGTTGGAAAATGATCGTCAATGCATCCACTATTTCCAAGGCCACCTCCTTAAGTACTCTGGGATGCAGACCATCAGGCCCCGGGGATTTTTCAGCCTTCAGTCCCATCAATTTCCCCAATACCTTTTCCCGACTAATAAGGATTTCCCTCAGCTCCTCCCTCTTACCAGATCCTCTGACCCCTTTTATTTCCGGCAGGTTGTGTGTGTCCTCCACAGTAAACACCGAACCAAAGTACTTGTTCAATTGATCTGCCATTTCCTTGTTCCCCATTACGACTTCCCCTGTTTCCGACTGCAGGGGACCTACGTTTGTTTTTACTAACCTCTTTCTTTTTACATATTTATAGAAGCTTTTGCAGTCCATTTTAATGTTCTCTGCAAGCTTCCTTTCATATTTTATTTTCCCTGCCCTAATCAAACCCTTCGTCCTCCTCTGCTGAGTTTTGAAGTTCTACATTTGTACTCCGAGATCCCTTTGTTCCTCTACCCCACCCAGACTCGCACCCTCCAAGTAATAAGTGACCTCCCTATTCTTCCTACCAAAATGTAATACCTCACATTTATCTGTGTTGAAATTCATTTGCCAATTATATGTCCATTCTGCAAGTTTATTAATGTCCTTCTGTAATTTGTTGCAGTCCTCCTCAGTATTGACTATCCCCCCCCAATTTGGTGTCATCCGCAAATTTAGAAATTGTGTTTTTGATTCCAAAGTCTAAATCGTTAATGTAAATTGTGAACAACAGTGGTCCCAGCACTGATCCTTGTGGAACACCACTACCCACCTTCTACCACTGTGAATAGCTACCCTTTACCCCTACTCTCTGCTTTCTGTCTTGAAGCCAGCTAGCTATCCATTCTGTTACTTGTCCCCTGACTCCGCATTCTCTGACCTTATTCATTAGTCTATTATGTGGTACCTTATCGAAGGCCTTTTGAAAATCTGGATAAATTACATCTATTACATTAGTGCATCTACTCTCTCTGTTACCTCTTCAAAAAATTCAATGAGGTTGGTCAAGCAAGACTTTCCCTTTTGAAATCCATGTTGACTATTCATTATTATATTTTTGGCTTCTGGATGTTCTTCTATTTTCTCCTTTAGTAGGGATTCCATTATTTTTCCTACCACCAATGTTAAGCTGACTTGTACAGGCGTTTTGTTTCTGGCCCGTCAGTACATACTTAAATGACCTGACCTACTAATCCTTGCAGTGTCAGTGACGCAAATTACCAGCAAATGTAATTCCCGCCCAACCATAATGAGGACAGAAACCACAATGCAGATTTTTGCGTCCACTTACTATAATATAATAGAAAATTATTCAACTTATAACATTAAAAAATTAAAACTAAAAACTAAAGCCATGTTTGCCTCTCATAAACAACCAGGCTAGCCTGTATTGATCCATTCCACTTTCCCCCAATGTATTGTCCTCTCTATGCAGCTTTGTGTTACGTCAGACAGTATTAGATTGTCTCGTCTCTCTAACATGCAAGAGTAGATTCTAGGCCCTTAATTAAAATCCTCTTACTTTTCATATGAGAACTTTACAGCTTTTTGAAGAAGTTGAAAAGTACAAATATCATACAAAACAGTCCAGGCATGTAATTGGACTTTAAATTACACTTTTTAAAACTGCATTATCTAGATTTTTGATTTTCACAAATATTGATAAGAGGTATTTGAACAAAGTCCAGGGGCAGATGTGTCTTCTTATTTGAGGAGTGCCTGTAAACATATTCTGTGATAACATTCTAATCAGCTATCATTATCTTTGAGAATGTGTTAAACTGTGTTATGACTCTGGGAAACAGAAATTGCTGACCTATGGATTACTGAGTTCATTGTGTGTGCTTTGATGAGACAGTGCCAGAAATCTAAATTTCAACACAGTCAGTGTACTGCAGAAGAGTACCACTAGTCACATATTTAAAAAAAAACTGTGTGCTTGGGATGAAGGTGACACTGCCAAGGCAGCATTTATTGTCCATCCCTCGTTGCCCTGAGGGAATTAAGAGTCAACTGCATAATGCAGGGCTGGTATCACATGTAGGTCAGACTGGTTAGTCGTGGCTGGCTTTCTTCCCTAGTGTATGGAACCCACTACCCCACCAGGTTAACACAATACAATACTATAGGTAGCATTAATAAGAGTAATGAAATAACAACCATTTGTTTCCCTGGGTTAGGAAACTGCAAATTAGCTCGGGCTCCCCCTCATGATTGTTATTCAGTAACCACTGTTGGAATATAAGTATGTGTGGACATTGGGTGAGGATGGAATTAGGTTTGGTTTGATGCCCTCTGTGGCCGAATAGCCTACTAACATTAACTCTTGGAGTTCACACATTAAGAATGCCCCGCAAAATACTGATGGCTGTTGGCACTCATGGAAGCCTATTCCGGCGAGATTCAGTACCTTCAGGTGAGTGCGGGGCGAATAAAATTGTCAGAAAGGGTGAAAAAAGATTTGCACCACACTTTAAAAAAAAGTTTTTTTGCAATGTCTCTCCTCCTCTCCTGAAGGTGCTGACTTTTGCTGATTTACAGTTCCCCAGTCATCAGCAACCCTCTGGTTTCTCATCTAACTGGCAATTCTTCATGTGCGAGCTTAGACAGTGTGTGTCAGCAGGCTATTTAACTATAACGGGCATCCAGCAAGACCAGTCCAGTTCTCACCCAATTTCAACACGTATATTTTCCTGCAGGAGTCACTGGGTAGCGACCAGGAGTGAGCATCCTGGCTAATTTTCCTCCTCCTTAACTAAGGAGCTTGAGGTCAACTGCAGGCTCTGAACTCCTGCCCTGCCTGAGATCAGCTAACTCAGCACAGACCAAAGATTGAACCTGGAACATTGTAGTCTGTATGCTTAGTGCTGTACTATGTGGCTCATTTATCCACTAAGCTGCCAAATATTTCCTCATCATGTCAGCCGTGGCTCAGTTGGTAGCACTCTTGCCTCTGAGTCAGAATGTTGTAGGTTCAAGTCCCACTCCAGAGACCTGAGCCCATAATCTAGGCTGAAACCTCAGTGCAGTACTGAGGGAATGCTGCATTGTCGGAGGTGCCACCTTTCAATTAGACGTTTAACCGAGACCCAGTCTGCCCTCTCAGGTGGACGTAAAAGATCACATGACACTATTTTACAGAAGCGCAGACGAGTTCTCCCCAGTGTCCTGGCCAATATTTATCCCTGAACCAACATCACTAAAACAGATTATCTGGTCATTATCTCATTGCTGTTTGTGGGAGCTTGCTGTGCACAAATTGGCTGCCATGTTTCCTACATTACAACTTCATTGGCTGTAAAGCATTTTGGCATATCCTGAGATCATGAAAGGTGTTATATAAATGCAAGTCTATCTTTTTGTCTTTTAAAAGGATGCCTTTTAAAGAAGTAATCACAGGAAATGTAACAGGCAGTACTTTTAAATTATCATTACTTTAAAGTAGAATAAGATACATTTTGAAAAAACATTGCTGTAACTTTAATTTTCAAATGTGTAAAAATCTGTACAAATACACTTTAAAAGAAAGTTTATCATAGCCTAAGGAATTAAGAAGCAAATTTAGGAGACAAAATTCTCCCTATAACCCCCTAATGAGTCTCCTGGTGTCAAGTTTGGAAGGCAGTAAGGTTATCACCTTTTAGGCTTCCTCAAATGTCACAAAGTATGGCCGGAATGTTCCGACTGGTCAGCGGGTGGGATCGGTGGTGGGTTGGGTGGGAAAGAGTTTTTTTTTGACAGTGGGTCAGGACCCCGCTGTCAACTGGCCACAATGCGTCTTTCCCAATGTCGGGTCTGTCAGCGCTGAGCAGACACGACAGGCAGCGGCGGGTCCCAATTAAACTCATTACCATCTAGTTGACAGATCATTTTCAGGCTTTTTTAACTTACCTTTTCACTTTAACTTCATGGCCACGGGAACCACACTGTTCGGGGACCACAGCTGTCAACCTGAGGCGGGAGTTCAGTGGCCATTGCTCCAGCTGATTACTTGACAGCTTCAAATGTACAGTAAACACTCCCACCTGACAGATCATCACTTTCCTCAGCCACAAGCTGTTTCTCAGTCCATTTCCATCACAGATTCTGCAGGCTTTCCACTTTCCACTCTCCATTCACTCTTACCTCATTGGAAGAACTTTCTCACCATTGACAGAATGCTTCTGTCATCTCTACTTCACCTGCTATCTATTCCATCAACATGGGTGCCCTTTATACTGTCTCACCTTGGTCTGCAGAATCTGACCACCATCAGCTTCAACACCAGCAGCACCAGGCACACCAGCAGCACCAACAACACCAACCTTCTCCGCAATCAACTGATGCTGCACAGGACACAGGGCATCAGCACCCGAGCACCTTGCTGCACAGAAGGCCAGGGATGGCCTCACCATGGCCAGATTTACTTCACTTGGCGCTGTACACCCTGGCTGCCACATGATGCGCCAGGTTGGCACCACCCCACACCAACACCATAAAGCATCCCTACAATGCCCAAGCCATTCCTTTCACACTCAACACCATTGCAGGGGGTACCATTATGTCTCACCATTCACTGCAACTCACTCAGCCACTTCCAAAGGTGCACACAAATCTGTCCAAGAACGCAAAGTGTTGAAAATAAAGGTTCCAATGTTTGACAGCACATTAACAGAAACTTTACATTAACATTGGATAAAACACCCAAGTGCCTATCCTTATGTGTTGTTAGTTGGAATGATTGCACTAGGATGAGGGTGAGTGTGCTGGGTGGCTTGTGAGATGGGGATGTGATGATGTAGATGAAGAGGGATGGGTGGAGGTGCAAGGTAAGTTGGCGTGACTAAGGATATGCAAGGGTAGTGTAGGGAAGGCAGAGTGATGGGGATGTGATGAGAGGCACAGCAGGATGAAGGTGAGTGTGGCTTTGTACTAATGTTTCATGATCTAATGAGATCATTGAAATGTTTGCGCCACTGCACCCAGTTCCTCCTGACCACATCCCTGCTTGTGTCCCCTGTGCAATGTGCAACCAGGCTGTGTTGGTCTCCTGGGGAGGTCTCTTCTGCCCAGTGGAAGGGAAGAGGACCTCCTTGCGTGCTCTGACTCCCTCCATAAGCATATGGAGGGAGTCATGGGAGAACCTGGGTGCAGCCCTGCACCTCTGTGCAGTCATTGTCAGTGCTTGCAGCACTTCAATGCTGTAGATCACTGACAGCACAAATGTTAAAAGAAAGTTGGCCATGGTCCCTTTAAGGAAACCGGCCGATGACACGTCATGAATGGCTTCATAAGACCTGCTTCCTGTAATTGGACTGGGAAACGCGCTGGGTGGGCTTAACAAGCCCCATCAACATAAAATAATTTTCCAGAATGGGATGGAGCCAGCAGCGGGGTCGCGACTCGCCACCGATGTCGCCCGCCCCGGACCCGCCGAGGTAAGGAAAATCTCGGCCTATGTGTTATTTAGTAGGGTTACAAGAGCGACCTGGGTTATTCATCATTTCCTGATCCTCCCTTCTTCTGTGGGTAACACCTGAGAGAAAATCTTCAGTTGTATCCAGCAGTGGTGGTGTAAAGTCCGTGATGGGACTGGAAAAAGGAGTGGAGATGCTCAACAGCAATTCCCCACCCATTACACGCTGCCCTGGCCATTTCTAGTTGGGCATTAAATCAGCACTCAGCAGTCTCACTGAAAGCTGATGAGATGCTGATTGTAACATAATGAGCCACTGCTAAGGGCAGCACACACACTTACAGGTTTTACACCTACACCAGACGCTTGCTCAGTGCAAGTGATGCAGTTGAAAATGTGTGTCCAACATTTTGCAAAGTATAAAGGGAGTAGCTTGCAAATTGTTTTTGTGCAAATTGCTTTTCATTTGTTTGCCCTTCAGAAACTTTGCTACAGGCTACTGTGCAGTTGGTAGTTATTTACTTTCTCTTGCTTTGTGTAAGCATGAGGCTGCACATGGGATTCCTACTGTATTTATATCTCCTGAAGGAAGAGAAAGGATGCCTGACAGTTTGGGTTGCATTGCAAGCATATTTCCTACATTACCAAATACCCGCCAATCCATATATATAGGATATGCGGCACAGAAGCAGGCCTTTCGGCCCAACCAGTCCATGCCGGCATTTATGCTCCCTGTGGTAGCGAGTTCCACATTCTCACCACTCTTTGGATGAAGAAGTTTCTTCTGAATTCCCTATTGGATTTCTTGGTGACTATCTTATATTGATGGCCTCTTGTTATGCTCTTCCCCACAAGTGGAAACATTCTCTCTGTATCCACTCTATCAAAACCTTTCATAATTTTAAAGACCTCTATTAGGTCACCCCTCAGCCTTCTTTTTTCAAGATAAAAGAGACTCAGCCTGTTCATCCTTTCCTGATATGTATACCCTCGCATTTCTGGTATCATCCTTGTAAATCTTCTCTGCACCCTCTCCAGTGTCTCTATATCCTTTTTATAATATGGCGAGCCAGAACTGTACGCAGTACTCCAAGTGTGGTCTAACCAAGGTTCGATGCAGGTTTAGCATAACTTCCCTACTGTTCAATTCTATCCCTCTAGAAATAAACACGAGTGCTTGGTTTGCTTTTTTTATGGCCTTGCTAACCTGTGTCGCTACTTTTAGTGATGTGTATTTGTACTCCGAGATCCCTTTGTTCCTCTACCCCACCTAGACTCGCACCCTCCAAGTAATAAGTGACCTCCCTATTCTTCCTACCAAAATGTAATACCTCACATTTATCTGTGTTGAACTTCATTTGCCAATTATATGCCCATTCTGCAAGTTTATTAATGTCCTCCTGTAACTTGTTGCAGTCCTCCTCAGTATTGACTATTCCCCCCAATTTGGTGTCATCCGCAAATTGTGTTTTTGATTCCAAAGTCTAAATCGTTATGAAATGAGTTGATTGTGCCTCAGTGTGCCTGAGGAACAGTGTCTCAGGAGACTCCACCTCAGAAGGGATGTTGTGACAAGAGCTGTGCCTGAGGCTTGGCGTAGACCAGTTACCTCGCTCCAACAGTGGCAGTGAAGGATGAGAACAGCCCTCAGTTTCTGCACATCCAGGACCCTTCCAGGAGCCTACAGGGAACTTCACTCACATCTGTCATTTTGCTGCTCACAGGTATGATCTCCATCCTCATGCACAATCAGCAGCAGCATGACCACACCTGACTGGATTCCCTCAAGTACAAGGGATCATAGATTGAATGTATGTGTCTCTATGGGCACCTGTGCACAGATGCCTATATGAACCATAAGGGATATAATTCTCTGTGTGTAGCTTGTGTTTCACCATCATAGAAACATAGAATGATACAGCACAGCAGGAGGCCATTCAGCCCATCGTGCCTGTGCCGGCTCTTTGAAATAGCTGTCCAATTTAGTCCCATTCCCCTGCCTTTTCCTGATAGTTCTGCAAATTTTTGCCCTTCATGTATTTTACCTTTTGAAAGTTCATGATTTTGAACACCTCTATTAAATGTCCCCTTAACCTTCTCTGCTCTCAGGACAGCACAGCACGCAATGCATGCAGAATTTATGGGCGTCAACAGATCCCAAGAGGCTACTGCTCGCCCTAAAGCTGTCCTGCTACGAAGGGGAATAAACTGTTGCAGCAACACAACAAAGCAGACCTGCTCCATTCAATGAAGAAATTTTGCAGGTTCTGCTTGAGGTGGTCCTTTTGGAGCTGAGGGACATCCTCCAGTCGAGCAGTGCTGCAGCATTATATATTAGAGGCGGAATTGTAACTCCCTCTGCCCGGTGGTAACCGATCGGAGCAGGAATGAAAATCTAAGCGATATACTTACTGCTCTTTTACCATCCCATGGCCATTTTAACGCCACTGTTTTCTTGAGCGGTTGAGGCACCCGCCTGACTCAGGTAGGAGCCTCGGAAATACATGTCAATAATTGTCCTATGACGTACATAAGACCCAAAAGCTATTTTAGTGGCCAACTGGACGAAGCGTCCACCAGGGACAGTTCTTTAGTGAGAACATCGCAGATTACAGGGCGATATGATCGAGGTGTTTAAAATGATGAAAGAGTAATACAGGGTAGATAAATGCAGACTGCTTCCAGTAGTAGAGGGATGTAGAACAAGAGACCAGAGTTACATGATTAAATGTACAAGATTTAGAACAGAGACCAAGAGATACTTCTTTACATAGAAACATCGAAGATAGGAGCAGGAGTAGGCCATTCGGCCCCTCGAGCCTGCTCCGCCATTCGATGAGATCATGGCTGATCATCCAAACTCAGTACCCTGTACCTACCTTCTCCCCATATCCCTTGATACCTTTAGCTTTAAGAAATATATCTAACTCATTCTTGAATATATTTAATGACTTGGCTTCAACTACCTTCTGTGGTAGAGAATTCCACAGGTTCACCACTCTGTGGGTGAAGAAATTCTTCCTCATTTCTGTCCTAAATGGCTTACCCCTTATCCTTAGATTATGACCCCTGGTTCTGGACTCTCCGACCATCGGGAACATTCTTCCTGCATCTAGTTTGTCCAGACCTGTCAGAATTTTATATGTTTCGATGAGATCCCTTCTCATTCTTCTATACTCCAGCGAGTATAAGCCCAATCGACCCAATCTCTCCTCATATGTCATTCCTGCCATCCCAGGTATCAGCCTTGTGAATCTTCGCTGAACTCCTTCCATGGCAAGAACATCCTTCCTCAGATAAGGCGACCAAAACTGCACACAATACTCAAGGTGTGGTCTCACCAAGGCCCTGTACAACTGCAGCAGGACATCCCTGTTCCTATACTCAAACCCTTTCGCTATGAAGGCCAACATACCATTTGCCTTCTTCACCGCCTGCTGCACCTGCATGCTTACTTCAGCGACTGGTGCACAAGGACACCCAGGTCTCGTTGCACTTCCCCTTCTCCCAATCTATTGCCATTCAGATAATAGTCTGCCTTTCTGTTTTTGACACCAAAGTGGATAACCTCGCATTTATCCACGTTATATTGCATCTGCCACGCTTCTGCCCACTCACCCAACCTGTCCAAATCATCCTGGAGTTTCTCTGTATCCTCCTCGCAGCACACACGCCCACCCAGCTTTGTGTCATCTGCAAACTTAGAGATATTACACTTACACAGAGCGCTGCATGGCTGTGTAATTCACAATATAATTTGGTTCAGTGTAAGAATAGAAAAGGATAAGAAATGATGAGGATAAGAGTGCTTGACTGGAAGAAAACAACTTAAAGTGAGATAAAAAAATGACCTGGGCCAGATTAAACTGAAGAAAATACTAGCAAATAAAACTGTAGATCAGCGATGGGAACTATTTAAACAAGAAAAATAAAGGATGCAAATCAAGTACATTCCAGTGAAGAAAAAGGGGACAGCATCAAAGGCTGGGGTTTAATGGAAGAATAGGGAGAGTACATCAAAATTTGAAACTAACAAAAAAACTTGGGATAGAGTTTCTAGTTTGGGCGTAATCGGCAATCTGGGCGCAAATTGCACTTGAAATTGCGCTGGGTTTCCGAAGTGAAGTTACGGTTCATGTTTCCGCTCAAACTCATTTACATAATCACAAACGTAAAATCTTCCATGAACCACCACAATCGGCCAGCATTATAGAACGTAATTCCTATTTTTTTCCCCTTATATTAAAAAATATTCCTTGATGTATTTAAGAGTGGTAACCTGGTGCAGATTTATTGATCCAGCTGAAAATGGGTTTATCGCAGAAAATGAGCATTTTTAATGCGTGTCTACTCCACCACCTGTGAGTAACCGAAATAACTGAAAATGATTTGAAAAAACTATACTGAACCATTTACTAGTTTCATTGGTGTACACTAATCATTCTCTTAATAAATTAAATGTTTTTTTAATATTTAAAAACTTTTAAAACATGCCGACTAATGCCTGTGCACTTAACTAAAAGAGCTTCATTTGAAGAGTCTCCTCAACGGCCGCAATCGGTGGAATCTAGCCGTGCTCGTTGCTTCGATCGGGGGTGTGGCCAGTTTTGTGGGCGGGGCCGGCTTCCAGCTCAATGTTTTTTAAACTAGTACAAAAGATCACGGAAACACACTTACAGGGCAGATAGCAAAAGCAGAATCCAAGAAAAATATGACAATTATAGATAAGCACCCAAAAGGGGGACTAAAAGGGCTAAAATGGATGCAAATTAAACTAAAATGGATGAAAATTTGAACAAGAAATAAGGAGCAGAATGTGGGCACAGTAATAGTAAGAGGATAGTCAAGGTAGGAGTAGGGAATGCTTTGAAACTAAGGAGGCGGGCTTTCATTGGAGAGTGCAGGAATGGCAAAGATACAAACTAAGTACTTGGCCTACGTTTTCATTTTCATAGAGGAGGTGAATATAGGGATTGTAGAGCCACCAGAGGTGGGTGTAGAACAGTTAGTGGATGCTTTTATTCAATGACAAATGATGCTGAAGAAGTTATTCAAATGTAAGATATATAAATCACCAGGACCTAATGATTTATATCTGAGGAGCCAAAGGGAAACTGGAGAATAAATAATGGAGGCTCTGAATATAATTTTTCAAAATTCTGTTTGAAGGGAAATTGTGCCAAAGGACTGGAAGATGGCAAACGTGACACCCCTTTCCAAAAAGGAGACAGAAATAAGTCAGAAAGTTACATTCCAATTAGTCTGACTTCAGTTCAGTTGTTAGCAAACTACTAGAGCCTACAATAAGGGATGAAATCACTCATCACTTCGAGAAACATATTTCTCAGAGGCAGTCAGCGTGCATTTCTAAAGGACACATAAGAACATAAGAAATAGGAGCAGGAGGAGGCCATTCGGCCCCTCGAGCCTGCTCCGCCATTCAATGAGATCATGGCTGATCCGATTTTGGCCTCAACTCCACTTTCCTGCCCGCTCCCCATAACCCTTGACTCCCCTGTTGCTCAAAAATCTGTCATGCTTTAACAACCTTATTGAATTCTTTGAAGATATAACAGAGAGCATAGACAAAGGAAATACAGTGGGTGTGGTTGATACGGATTTTCAAAAAACATTTGATAAGGTGCCATATTAGAGACTTAAGGTAAAAACAGTGATACATGGAATTAAAAGAATGTGGGCACAGGGATAGGGACTTGGTTGGAGGACAGAAAGCGAAGGGTAGGGGTAAAGGGTAGTTTCTTTGACTGCCCCTTGGCGACATAAAACAGATACCAAGCTAAAGAGAAATTGGGGGCTGAACAAAAGCTTGGTTAATGTGTACCCTGTCTAAAGCCTCAATATCCTTCCAATTGTGTGGAACTCAGTACTACACACAATATTCTAACTGAGGTCTTATCAAGGTTTTATATAGGCTCATCATTACCTCTAAAATTTTATATTTTATACCCCATGATGAAACCTAGAAATCCATTAGCATTTTTACAGCCTTATCAAGCTAAAGTGCTGTCTTTAATGCCCTATGAACTTGTACCCTCAAATCCTTCTGGTCTACCACACCGCCAAGCCTACTTGTTACTTTAATTACTGCTGTTTTTTTTTACTGAAATATATCAGCTCACACTTACTGATATTGAATTTCATCTGCCATGTTTTAGGTTATTCCTTTACCTTATCAATATCCCTTTTCAGTTTCCTTTAGTTTTCTAAATAATTAATGATATTTTGGTATCACCTACAAATTCTGACACCACTTCCTCTAGGCCTATAACCAAGTTATTGATATAGGTGGGATAGCAAAATACTGCAGATGCTGGAAATCCGAAATATGAGTTCTGATGAAAGGTCATCGACCTGAAACGTCAACTCTCTTTCTCTCTCCACGGATGCTGCCTGGCCTGCTGAGTTTTTCCAGCGTTTTCTGTTGTTATTATTGATATAGGTGAAGTGGTAGTGAGGGGGATGGCTCAACTTCTCACTCCAGGATACCCTCCCCATAGGAGCACATTGTACCATGCCTGGAAGGAGGCAGAGGAAAAGGACTTGAGGGTGAAGCTGACTGTTACTGATACTGGCAGGGCCAGCTCATGGTGCATTTGAGCTGCAGGTGTCTTTGAAGCCAATGGCACAGCTCTGGTTGTCTGCTGATCTAGAGCCTAGGTAAATAGTTCTGCATGGTCATTACCAGGTAGGTGCACCTTTATCTGTAAATGTGAGTGGGAGGGTACGAGCAGACTGCCTCTGGTGCAGCTTAACCTGCCTGGCAGCTCTCCGTTGCTCTTCATTCTCTTCCCTCAAAAAATATAAGGACAATTCCCATTGAGAAACCCATTGTCCCACTATCATGGACATAACAATGGCAGTGCCAGAACATGTGGCGCAAAGCTTCCTGGAAATAGGAAAGAAACAAAAAAAAGGCAAAAAGGAAACTTCGGAAATAGCCCCAAAATGCTGCTACAAATCTTACCAAAGGGCTTTTTAAATACACTTCTGTAAACAGCCTAACAGGTCTGGTCACCACTTTATATGGGCGGAAAGATGACTAACGCTATTAACTGCACAAATGCTGGGAAATTGCATAGATGTCTGAAGTGCTTCATAGGGCCTGAAATTTAACATTAGTATCATGGAAACAGTAGCATAGTGGTAATGTCACTGGGCTAGTAATCCAGAAACCTAAATGAATGATCCAGAGACTGAGTTCAAATCCCACCACAGCAGTTAATTAAATAAATCTGGAATAATTACTAGTATCAGTTTTATAACTGCCGTCCTTACCTGGTCTGGCCTATATGTGACTCCAGACCCACATGTGGTTGACTCTTAACTGCCCTCTGAAATGGCCTAGCAAGCTGTAACAAACCGCTACGAAACAAAATCATAAAAATGAAACCGTACGGGCCGCCTGGAATCGACCTTGGCTACGGACACGGGAACGGCACACCTAGCCCAGTCAACCCTGCAAAGTCCTCCTCACCAACATCTGGGGACTTGCCCCAAAATTGGGAGAGCTGTACCACCAGCAGGACAGACCCACCAGGGGTGGCGGCACAGTGGTATACAGTCGGGAAGGAGTGGCCCTGGGAGTCCACAACATTGACTCCGGACCCCATGAAGCCTCATGGCTTCAGGTCAAGCATGGGCAAGGAAACCTCCTGCTGATTGCAACATACCTCCCTCCCTCAGCTGATGAATCAGTACTCCTCCATGTTGAACACCACTTGGAAGAAGCACTGAGAATAGCAAGGTGGGGGACTTCAATGTCCATTACCAAGAGTGGCTCGGTAGCACCGAGCTGGCCAAGTCCTGAAGGACATAACTGCAAGTCTGGGCCTGCGACAGGTGATGAGAGAACCAACACGAGGGAAAAACCTACTTGACATCGTCCTCACCAAACTATTTGTCTCAGATGCATCTGTCCATGACAGTACTGGTAGCAGTGACCACCGCACAGTCATTGTAGATGAAGTCCCGTCTTCACAATGAGGACACCCTCCAGCGTGTTGTGTGGCACTACCACCGTGCTAAATGGGATAGATTCAGAACAGATCTAGCAGCTCAAAACTGGGCATCCCATGAGGTGCTGTGGGCCATCAGCAGCAGCAGAATTGTATTTCACCACAATCTGTAACCTCATGGCCTGGCATATCCCTCACTCTACCATTACCATCAAGCCAGGGGACCAACCCTGGTTCAATAAGGAGTGTAGAAGAGCATGCCAGGAGCAGCACCAAGCGTACCTAAAAATGAGGTGCCAACCTGGGGAAGCTGCAACACAGGACTACATGCACGCTAAAAAGCGGAAGCAGCATGCTATAGACAGGGCTAAGCGATCCCACAACCAACGGATCAGATCAAAGTTCTGCTGTCCTGCCACATCCAGTCGTGAATGGTGGTGGACCATTAAACAACTGACGGGAGGAGGAGGCTCCATGAATATCCTCAGCGATGGTGGAGCCCATCCATCTGCAGCTGCAGCTGCTTCATCAATGACCTTCCCTCCAACATAAGGTCAGAAATGGGGATGTTCGCTGATGACTGCACAGTGTTAAGTGCCATTCACAACTCCTCAGATAATGAAGCAGTCCATGCCCGCATGCAACAAGACCTGGAAGATGTTCAGGCTTGGACTGATAAGTGGCAGGTAACATTCGCACCACAGAAGTGCCAGGCAATGACTATCTATAACAAGTGAGAGTCTAACCACCTCCCCTTGACATTCAAAGGCATTACCATCGCCGAATCCCCCACCATCAACATCCTGGGGGTCATCATTGACCAGAAACTTAACTGGACCAGCCACATAAATACTGTGGCAACAAGAGCAGGTCAGAGGCTGGGTATTCTGCAGCGAGTGTCTCACCTCCTGATTTCCCAAAGCCTTTCCACCATCTACAAGGCACAAGTAAGGAGTGTGATGGAATACTCTCCACTTGCCTGGATGAGTGCAGCTCCAATAACACTCAAGAAGCTCAACACCATCCAGGAGAAAGCAGCCCGCTTGATTGGCACCCCATCCACTACCTTAAACATTCACTCCCTCTACCACCGGCATACCGTGGCTGCCGTGTGTACCATCTACAAGATGCACTGCAGCAACTCGCCAAGACTCCTTTGGCAGCGCCTCCCAAACCCGTGACCTCTTCCACCTAGAAGGACAAGGGCAGCAGGCGCATGGGAACACCACCACATCCAAGTTCCCCTCCAAGTCCCACACCATCTTGACTTAGAAATAGATCGCCGATCCTTCATCACCGTTGGGTCAAAATCCTGGAATTCCCTACCTAACAGCACTGTGGGAGTACCTTCACCAGACGGACTGCGGCGGTTCAAGAAGGCGGCTCGCCACCACCTTCTCAAGGGCAATTAGGGATGGGCAGTAAATGCTGGCCTTGCCAGCGACACCCACATCCCATAAACAAATAAAATCTGCAAAAGGCCAGGTGCTTCTAGTGTTGGTACAACAAACTAACCAGAAAATTGGATGGAGTGCTAAATGGGCAGACATCTGCAGTAACAGATCTCTGCCTATTTTTCAAGTTGTTGGGAGCTAAATTGGGCTTTGTAGTGTCTGTTTTTTAGGTGCTACACGGCCTCCTTGCGCTTGAAAATGACGTCCGAGATGCGTACGCACACATCCGACGGAAAGTACGCTGGACACCATTTTGGTAAAGGAGTTTGCACGCGCGCACCTAACGACTGCCGGCAGCATGCAGAGCAGGCAGATTAGGACGTCAATCAGTATGCAATGCTGATTCGACACCAGCGCTGCCATTTTCGAATGCCCTGTCTTAACCTCGAACTGCTGAACATGCGTTAAACGGCATGAAGGACCCCCCACCAGTGCTACTTAAAGGGATCATGAACTACTTATAGGTTAGTACAATTGTATGCATTTTTGGAGCTTTCCTATACTTGCCTAAAGTGTCAATAGTCTACAGGGAGTGGTCTGGCTGGTGCTGAAGTACTTTTTTGTTCATTTAAAAGCTTGTGCTGAAACACTTCCCCATTTCTGACCTTATGTTGGATAGAAGGTCATTGATGAAGCAGCTGAAGATGGTTGGGCCTAGGACACTGCCCTGAGGAACTCCTGCAATGATGTCCTGGGGCTGTGATGATTGACCTTCAACCACTACAACCATCTTCCTTTGTGCTATGTATGACTCCAGCCAGTGGAGAGTTCTCCCCCTGATTCCCATTGACTTCAGTTTTACTAGGGCTCCTTGATGCCAGACTCGGTCAAATGCTGCGTTGATGTCAAGGGCAGTCACTCTCACCTCACCTCTGGAATTCAGCTCCTTTGTCCATGTTTGGACCAAGGCTGTAATGAGGTCGGGAGCCGAGTGGTCTTGGCGGAACCCAAACTGGGCATCAGTGAGCAGGTTATTGGTGAGTAAATGCCACTTGATAGCACTGTCGATGACACCTTCCATCACTTTGCTGATGATTGAGAGTAGACTGATGGGGCGGTAATTGGCCGGGTTGGATTAGTCCTGCTTTTTGTGGCCAGGACATACCTGGGCAGTTTTCCACATTGTCGGATAGATGCCAGTGTTGTAGCTGTACTGGAACAGCTTGGCTAGAGGCTCAGCTAGTTCTGGAGCACAAGTCTTCAGCACGATAGCCGGGATGTTGTTGGGGCCCATAGCCTTTGCTGTATCCGGTGCACTCAGCTGTTTCTTGATATCACGTGGAGTGAATCGAATTGGCTGAAGACTGGCTTCTGTGATGGTGGGGACCTCAGGAGTAGGCCGATATGGATCATCCACTCGGCACTTCTGGCTGAAGATGATTGCAAACACTGCAGCCTTGTCTTTTGCACTCATGTGCTGGGCTCCACCATCATTGAAGAGCCCAGCACAAGCTTTTAAATGATCCTTCATCATTGCTCGGTCAAAATCCTGGAACTCCCTACCTAACAGCACTGTGGGAGTACCTTCAGCACACGGACTGCAGCGGTTCATGAAGGCGGCTCACCACCACCTTCTCAAGGGCAACTAGGGATGGGCAATAAATGCTGGCTTTGCCAGCGACGCCCGATCCCATAAGCGAAAAAAAAAAGTTGCTTCCAGACATGGGTGGCCTGGTAGGCCTTCCTCTTGGAATTAAGCATGACTGGGAGAAAGAAGAGAGGCCACGCAGACCAGGACAAGCTGCTAAAAGAGGGAGGAGGAGGAGAAGGGCTCTCAGCAGGAGGTCCTATCTGTAGAAAGTCTTTAGGGAGCAATTCTCTTACCTTAACTTCAGCAGCAACCAATACTTGAGATGCCTTTGCTTCATTAAAGAGGTTGTGAGTGAAATCTGCCAACTGCTGCAGCCACAACTGCAACCTCAAAGCAGGGCAAGGACCACATTGCCTGTGGCTGTCAAGGTGACTGTGGCTCTTAATTTTTATGTATCTGGCTCCTTCCATGCAACTGTTGGAGATCTCATTGAAACTTATAAAATTCTAACAGGACTAGACAGACTAGATGCAGGAAGGATGTTCCCGATGGCGGGGGAGTCCAGAACCAGAGGTCACAGTCTAAGGATAAGGGGTAAGCCATTTAGGACTGAGATGAGCAGGAATTTCTTCACCCAGAGAGTGGTGAACCTGTGGAATTCTCTACCACAGAAGGCAGTTGAGGCCAATTCATTAAATATATTCAAGAAGGAGATAGATATATTTCTTAAGGCTAAAGGGATCAAGGGATATGGGGAGAAAGCAGGGACAGGGTACTGAATTTGGATGATCAGCCATGATCTCATTGAATGGCGGAGCAGGCTCGAGGGGCCGAATGGCCTACTCCTGCTCCTATCTTCTATGCTTCTATAAGCAACATCTCACAGTTTGCAGTACACTGATGCATAAGAGTGGTCACTGAGGCTCTCTATACACAGAGAGACAGCTTCATCTCTTTGCCAGAGACAAGCAGGCGGAACGAGGACGAGGGTTTGCTTGGATTGCAGGCTTCCTCATGGTGCAGGGTGCCATTGACTGCACGCACATTGCCCTGCGTGAAGCTCATGTGAACTCTGCCATTTTCCTGAACCAAAAGGGATTTCAGTCTCTGAATGTGCAGCTGGTGTGCGACCACAGGCAGCGCATCATGCAGGTTAATGCCCGTTATCTTGGCAGTAGTCACGATTCCTTCATTCGGCGGCAATCCTCTGTGCCACCTGTTTTTGAACCACCATGGCAAGTCAAAGGCTGGCTACTGGACAACAAGGGTTATCCACTCATGACATGGCTCATGACGCCGGTCAGGAACCATGCACACTTGCACAGCAGGCCTACAATGAGAGCCATGCTGCCACAAGGAACATTATAGAGCACACCATCGGCGTCCTCAAGCAACGCTTCCGCTGCCTGGACCACTCTGGGGGAGCCCTGCAGTACTCAGTTGAGTGGGTATCAAGAATTGTAGTAGTATGCTGCATGCTGCACAACCTGGTCATTATGAGGGAACAGCCCTTGCCTCCACCTATTAGGCGAGAAGCTGAGGAGCAGGAGCACGAGGAGGAGGAGGAAGTGGAGGAGGAGGAAGTGGAGGAACAGGAAGAGGAAGGGAGGCTACAACGTGGACAGCCCCTTTCTGCCCGAGCGCTACGTGATGACATAATGAATGAGCGATACCAGTAACCTCAACTACAACTCCCCATTCACCAACAGTCCCACGCTCCTTACCTTTCCTCTATCACTGACCATCACATCGTCCTCTTTCCGACAACACAAAAATAAAAACCACCAGAAAATGCACATTCGAATCCAAATTTATAAATTCAATCATTACATAATGCAAACTAAAGTAAACTAATCACCCTTGTGCATTCTCTTAGTGCCTTTTTTCCGTGTGCCTTTACCTACCCTACAGCTCCTACGAGGTGCTTCCCCAGTAGCTGCAGCACAGGTGGTGGACGGCTGCTGACCTTCAATTAAGGAGACTGCGATGGCCTTGGAGGGTGACCTTGAGCAGCTCTGAGCCTAGAGGGCCCGGCTTCGGACTGCAACATCTCGGCCTGGACTGCAGCAGTCTGGGCTGGCTGGCTGACAGGCAACAGCAGGGGCACTGGCGGAGTGGCAGGGGTGGGAGCAGGAATGCCGTCAACCTGAGAGAGGACAGTAGGTTTGTGCTCCATGGAGCCACTGCCACTCCCCCAGGGCGGTGCCTCAGCAATCCTACTGATCTGTTGGAGAACAGATTAACTGTCTGCTGAGAGGTCCTGGAAGTCCCTTTGAACAGTGGTATCCACACCCATGAGGGCAGCAGTCTGAGCTTCCACTGCAGCACTCAGACCTTTGATGGAAGCTGCTTGTGCTGCAATGGAAGCTGAGACATCGGCCATGAGATGCTACATCATGGTGAGTTCCACAGGTGTGCTGATGGTGGTGACCACCTATTCCATGTTGTAAAGGATGGGCTCTAAGCTCTGTTGGTGCTGGACTCCTCCATGCTCCTTGACACTGAGCGCAGGCTTTCCAGTGCACCAAGCATTTGGTTGTGTACACCCATCAGCCTTCTGACCCATCGAATGTTAACTTTTAATAATTCTATTACATCTATTGAATTTCTTTTCAGCAAAACTCCCTTGTGCTTCTTCAAAAAGCACCTTGGGATCTTTTACAGTCACCTGAGATTGTAGGTGGGGCCTTGGTTTAACGGTACCTCCAACAGTACAGCACTCCCTCAGTACTGCACTGAAGTGTCAGCCTGGATTAGGTGCTCAAGTCTCTGGAATGGGACTTGAGATTGCTACCACTGAGTCAAGTCTGACACTTATTTTGGTCAGCAGTTAATAAAAGAGTAATAGGTGCGTAATGTGGTTTTGTCTTGTATTGGAAATTTTCGGCTAGGCTCAGTACCTGGAACAACGACAATGACAACTTGCATTTATATAATGCCTTTAACATAGTAAAACATCCCAAGGCAGCGTTATCAGACAACATTTGACACCGACCCACGTAATGAGATATTAGGACAGGTGAGCAAAAGCTTGGGCAAAGAGGTAGGTTTTAACGATTGACTTAAAGGAGAAGAGAGAGGTAGAAAGGCGGAGAGGTTTAGGCAGGAAATTCCAGAGCTTAGGGCATACACGGCTGAGGGCACGGCCGCCAATGTTGGAGAAAAGAAAATCGGGGGTGCACAAGAGGCCAGAATTGTAGGAGTGCAGAGATCTCGGAGAGTTGCAGGGCTGATGGAGGTTACAGAGATAGGGAGAGGTGAGGCCATGGAGGGATTTGAACACAAGGATGAGAATTTTTTAATTGAGGCGTTACTGGACCGGGAGCCAACGTAGGTCAGGGAGCACAGGGGTGATGGGTGAATGGGACTTGATGCGAGATAGGATATATCAATGAGTTAGGAATAGTCAATATCACAGACGGACTACCCTAACCTGGCATCCAACAAAATTGTACAGTTTTAGTTGCTAACAGGGAAATTGGAAGATGTAGGCAGCCATTTTATACAGCAAGGGAGCACAGAAATAAGAAAGAAACAGTAGAGAGGGAGAACAGTGAGGCAGAGAAAATCAGAGCAGAAAGACAGAGAACGAGAGCGAAACAAAAATAATTTGGAGAGAAATAAAAAGTAGGGTATGAAAACAAAAAAAAAGAAATAGCAGTTAAACAATAATAGTGAGAAAAGAAACAAAATAAGATCAGAAATGATAGAATTAGAAATACTAGATATAAAACATGACTAAGAATGTACACATTTCCTTGATTCCACACATTTTTCTGGTGTGCACATAAAGGAAAGCTATGGTGTACAGGAAGTATGATCAATATATTTCATCAGTAACATTTGGATAGTTTCAGTGTGCAGAATGCCAGAACCCCAACAACTGTGAACAAGCTACCAAAGTTCAGTACTGAATCTGAGTCAGATTGTTAAGCACCCAAACCCTAACACCATTCTTATCTGCTTCCACATAAAATGTTCACAGGTAAAGGGAGGCTGAATAACCAGCTGCACATTTTTTTTTTATCACACTGACAATACATGTAATATTTTTGCGGCTTGACATGAAATGCATTTTTGTATCAAAATGCTTGACAGATAAAAATGTTTCCAAATACTTCAAGAAAGAGATCTGAATTTGTATAGTACCTTAACACATCCACCGGAAACCTTCAAAATGCTTCACATAACATGAATTACTTTGAATTGCAGTGACTGCTGTTACGAAGCAAAAATGGTAGCAGTTTTATGCATAGCAATATACCACAAACAGGAATTAGATGAATGACCAGTTACCCTTTTTGGTGGTGTTTTGGGAGGAAAGAAGAAAGAGCATACATTTATATAACACCTTTCACAACGTCCCGAAGTGCTTTACTGTTAGTCACTGTTGTAATGTAAGAATGTTGGCTCGGATATTGGGTGAACTCCATGGTCTTTTTCAAATAATGCCGTGGGATCTGTAACATCCATTGGAACCACCAGAATAAGCAGGCAAGCTCGGTTTAATGTTTCATCCAAAGGATGACACCTCTGATAAAGCAAGTGCTGGACTGGCGCATGAACCCACAGCCTTCTGACGGAGGAAAAATGGCACAGATTGAACCAAGCTGACATTCTTCTATAAATGAATGTGACCCTATGAAAACAATGTAACATAGAATTTGGGAAAGAGAAGTTATTGGGGGAGTGATTGTTACTCATTCACTGCAATCAAAGGTGAAGATACACAACTGGAGGAGGGCTCATTTCACCGAGCTGAAAAGGGATTTGGCCCAGGCGGATGGAAACAAAGATTGGTAGGTAAAACAGTAAATAAGCAATGGGATGCCTTCAAAGAGGAGATAGTTTGGGTACAGACTAGACACATTCCCATGAGGGGGAAAGGAAGGGCATTCAAAGCTAGAGCTCCAAGGATGACTAATGATATACAGATTAAATAAAACAGAAAAAGGTGGCTTATGATAAATGTCAGGTTCATAATTCAGTACAGAATCAAGCAGAATATCAAGAATGCAGAGGAGAACTGAAAAAGGAAATAAGAGGGGCAAAGAGAGTGTATGAGAATAGATTAGCAGGTAACATAAAAGGGAATACTAAAGTCTTTTATAAATATATAAATAGTAAAAAGATAGTCAAAGGAAGCGTGGGGCCGATTAGGGAACCAAAAAGGAGATCGTCTTGTGGAGGCAGATGGCATGGCTGCGGTACTAAATGAGTACTTTGCATCTGTCTTCACAAAACAGGAGGATGCTGCCAATGTCTCAGTAAAGTAGGAGGTAGTAGAGAAATTAGATACGATAAAAATAGATAAAGAGGAGGTACTTACTTAAAAGGTTGGCAGCGCTCAAAGTAGAAAAGTCACCCAGTCCGAATGGGATGCATCCTAGGTTACTGAGGGAAGTAAGGGTGGAAAGACGGAGGCTCTGGCCACAATCTCTCAATTCTCCTGGTATATGGAAGTGGTGCCAGATGACTGGAGGATTGCAAATGTTACACCCCTGTTCAAAAAAGGGGAGAGGGATAAACCCGGTAACTACAGGCCAGTCAGCCTAACTTCAGTTGTGGGGAACATTTTAGTCCGGGACAAAATTAATTGTCACTTGGAAAGGCATGGGTTGATAAATGAAATTGAGAGGTCGCACAACACCAGGTTATAGTCCAACAGTTTTATTTGAAATCACAAGCTTTCGGAGCTATCGATTGCTCCTTCCTCAGGTGAAGTAAATTAGATACAGAATCGCCAAAGCATATATAGATAGAGAACAAAGCATGTGTACCTTACAATTGCAGACCACTAAATTAAATCATCCTGACTATCTGCCGAGGTGTGATAAAGTTAATCAAGTCAGCCAGGAAGGTACCACATCAAAGACATTTGTGATCTGTAGTCCTTTCGGGATCTTGTCTGCTTTCTTGCATCTCTGTAGATACTTGATGTCGGTGTCGAAGATCCCGAAAGGACTACAGATCACGAATGTCTTTGGTGTGGTACCTTCCTGGCTGACTTGATTAACTTTATCACACCTCGGCAGATAGTCAGGATGATTTAATTTAGTGGTCTGCAATTGTAAGGTACACATGCTTTGTTCTCTATCTATATATGCTTTGGCGATTCTGTATCTAATTTACTTCACCTGAGGAAGGAGCAATCGATAGCTCCGAAAGCTTGTGATTTCAAATAAAACTGTTGGACTATAACCTGGTGTTGTGCGACCTCTCAATTTTGTCCACCCCAGTCCAACACCGGCATCTCCGCAACTTGATAAATGAAAGCCAGCACAGATTTGTTAAAGGCAAATCGTGTTTGACAAACTTGATTGAATTCTTTGGTGAAGTTGCGGAAAGGATGGATGAGGGTAGTGTGGTTGATGTTGCGTAACTAGACTTTCAAATGGTGTTTGATAAAGTACTACATAATAGACATGTTAGCAAAATTGAAGCCCATGGGATTAAAGGGGCAGTGGCAGCGTGGATACTAAATTGGCTAAGGGACAGAAAACAGAGAGTAGTGGTAAACGGTTGTTTTTCAGACTGGAGCGAAGTATACAGTGGTGTCCCCCAGGGGTCGGTATTAGGACTTACGCTCTTTTTGATATATATTAATGACCTGGATGGGTATACAGGGCATAATTTCAAAGTTTGAGATGACATGAAACATGGAAATGCAGTAAACAATGAGGAGGATAGAGCAGACTTCAGGAGGACATAGACAGACTGATGAAATGGGCAGATATATGGCAGATGAAATTTAATGCAGAGAAGTGTGAAGTGATGCATTTTAGAAGGAAGACTGAGTAGAGGCAAAATATAAACTAAATGGTACAATTAGAAAGCGGGTGCAGAAACAGGAAGACCTGGAGGTTTACATACACAAATCTTTGAAGGTGGCAGGACAAGTTGATAAGATTGTTAAAAAAGTATATGGGATCCTTGGCTTTATAAATAGAGAGGTCGCACAACACCAGGTTATAGTCCAACAGTTTTATTTGAAATCACAAGCTTTCGGAACTATCGCTCCTTCCTCAGGTGAAGTAAATTGGATACAGAATCGTCAGAGCATATATAGATGGAAAAAAAAGCATGTGTACTTTACAATTGCAGACCAATAAATTAAATCATCCTGACTATCTGCCGAGGTGTGATAAAGTTAATTAAGTCAGCCAGGAAGGTACCACATCAAAAGACATAGCAAGATACAACTGAGACAATGAGGTGTAGAGTACAAAAGCAAGGAAGTTACGCTAAACCTTTATAAATCACTGATTTAGGCCTCAGCTGAAGTATTGCGTCCAATCTGGACACCACACTTTAGGAAGGATATCAAGGCCTTGGAGAGGGTGCAGAAGAGATTTACTAGAACGGTACCAGCGATGAGGGACTTCAGTTATGTGGAGAGATTGGAGAAGCTGGGATTGTTCTTTTTAGAGCAGAGAAGGTTAAGGGGAAATTTAATAGAGGGGTTCAAAAGTTTGAGGGATTTTGATAGAGTATATAGGGAAAAACTATTTCCAGTGGCAGAAGAGTTGGTAACAAAAGGACACAGATTTAAGTTAATTGGCAAAAGAACCAGAGACAACATGAGGATTTTTTTTTATGCAGTGAGTTGTTATGATCTGGAATGCACTGCCTGAAAGGCTGGTGGAAGCAGATTCAATAATAACTTTCAAAAGGGAATTGGATAAATATTTGAAAAGGAAAAATTTGCAGAGCTGTGGGGAAAGAGCAGGGGAGTGGGACTAATTGGAAAGTTCTTTCAAAGAACCAGCACAGGCACAATGGGCTGAATGGCTTCCTACTGTGCTGTATGTTTCTATGACTCTCTGATAAGCTTCCAGTCAACGTGAAGCAGTTATTAACAAAGCGATCTCAGTACTAGGATGCATCTCGAAGGGATTTGATTGTAAATGGCAAGTACTTATCCTAAAGCTGGACAGAGTAGGAGCCAAGGAGATACTTTTCTTACCAGGTTGGGTGGAATCCGTGATACAGTAGATTCACCCTCCTCGTAGGACTGCTCCTGGGCCTGGCCAAAGTGGCCATTATCAGGTCCAGGCAGCGGGCGGTCGAGGGGGTCGTTCGGCCCAATTGCCTGCCTCTCTTCCGCGGCTATGTTCGCGCCCGGGTGGTCCTGGAGATGGAGCATGCGGTGTCCGCCGGCACACTTGAAGCCTTCTGAGACCGGTGGGCGCCGCAGGGACTGGAGTGCATTGTCTCCCCGGTCAACGTAATTTTAATTTAATGTGTTAAGTTTTATTTGAAGTTTTGTTAATTTACAGTCGTTTATGTTTACTCAAAAGAGTACAGTAGATTCACACACTTGAAGCCTTCCGAGACCGGTGGGCGCCGCGGGGACTGGAGTGCATCGTCTCCCCGGACAATGTAATTTTAATTTAACCTGTTAAGTTTTATTTAAAGTTTTATTGATTTACATTCGTTTTATGTTTGCTCAAAAAGAGTACAGTAGATTCACATGCTCTGTAGAAGGACTGGTGTAATGGGTATTTTATGTTTTTTTTATCATATATTTCAAATACCAAGTTAGAACGATCTCTATATATTCAAATTAGTGAATCATGGATTTATTTAAAAAAGCATCATGAAGGATATTTTTGGCAGGTTTATATATAGGGGGATTCTTGGCGGAGCTTGGAAGAGCGAAGTTTTATTTGTCGGCGGAGTGAGGCGGGGGTGCCTGCGCCTTTAAGCTGCCGGGAGGAGGCTGGTGCCGGCGCGGTGCTGATGCTGAGCGGGGAGGCGGGCTGCAGCAGCAGCCGAGCAGCGCTGATCAGCAGGTGGAGCCGGCGCTTGGTGCAGTGTGAGCCCGCTTCCCCCTCGTCTCACCTCACCTCACCTTACCCAGCTCAGCCTTGGAGCCCGAGCCCGGGAGGATGGCGGAGAGCGAGGCAGAAACACCCAGCACCCCAGGCGAATTCGACAGCAAATACTTCGAGTACAATGGAGTGCGGCTGCCTCCCTTCTGCAGGGGGAAGATGGAGGAGATCGCCAACTTCCCCGTCAGGAAAAGCGACATCTGGATCGTCACTTACCCCAAATCCGGTAGGAATTCTTTCTCCACCCTCCCTCCCGTTAGGTCAGACTCGGCGGCGATGCTGCCCGGAGCGGGCGGGCCGTGTTTGGGTCCCAGCGCCGCCACACGGAGCCTGCACAGACATCGCATCTCATCAACTCGCTCCACAATTCAGAGTCCGCATTAACCAACCTGCTGATGGGGATAGACACAAGAATAGCCGCCCCCCGATTTCTCTCCCCCTCCTCTCCCCATCTCTCCCCCCTCCTCTCCCCATCTCCCCCCGATACATCTCTTCCATTCCCCCCCCCCCCCCAGGATACATCCCCCCCCCCCCCCAGGATACATCCCCCCCCCCCCCCCCCCCAGGATACATCCCCCCCCCCCCAGGATACATCCCCCCCCCCCAGGATACATCCCCCCCCCCCCCCAGGATACATCCCCCCCCCCAAGGATACATCCCCCCCCCCCCCCAAGGATACATCCCCCCCCCCCCAAGGATACATCCCCCCCCCCACCAAGGATACATCCCCCCCCCCGCAAGGATACATCCCCCCCCCCCAAGGATACATCCCCCCCCCCCAAGGATACATCCCCCCCCCCCAAGGATACATCCCCCCCCCCCCAAGGATACATCCCCCCCCCCCCAAGGATACATCCCCCCCCCCCCCCCAAGGATACATCCCCCCCCCCCCCAAGGATACATCCCCCCCCCCAGGATACACCCCCCCCCCCAGGATACACCCCCCCCCCCCAGGATACACCCCCCCCCCCGCAAGGATACATCCCCCCCAGATAGACCCCCCCCCCCAGATAGACCCCCCCCCCAGATAGACCCCCCCCCAGATAGACCCCCCCCAGATAGACCCCCCCCCAGATAGACCCCCCCCCAGATAGACCCCCCCCAGATAGACCCCCCCCAGATAGACCCCCCCCAGATAGACCCACCCCCCCCGATAGACCCCCCCGATAGACCCCCCCAGATAGACCACCCCCCCAGATAGACAACCCCCCCAGAGAGACCCCCCCCAGAGAGACCCCCCCCAGAGAGACCCCCCCAGAGAGACCCCCCCAGAGAGACCCCCCCAGAGAGACCCCCCCAGAGAGACCCCCCCAGAGAGACCCCCCCAGAGAGACCCCCCCAGAGAGACCCCCCCAGAGAGACCCCCCCAGAGAGACCCCCCCAGATAGACCCCCCCAGATAGACCCCCCCAGATAGACCCCCCCAGATAGACCCCCCCCAAGATACCCCCCCTCAAGATACCCCACCCCCCAAGATACACCCCCCCAAGATACACCCCCCCCCCAAGATACACCCCCCCCAAGATACACCCCCCCAAGATACACCCCCCCCAAGATACACCCCCCCCAAGATACACCCCCCCTCAAGATACACCCCCCTCAAGATACACCCCCCCCAAGATACACCCCCCCCCAGATACCCCCCCCCCCAGATACCCCCCCCAGATACCCCCCCCCAGATACCCCCCCCCAGATACCCCCCCCCCCAGATACACCCCCCCAAGATACCACACCCCCCCAAGATACCACACCCCCCCAAGATACCCCACCCCCCCAAGATACCCCACCCCCCAAGATACCCCACCCCCCAAGATACCCCACCCCCCAAGATACCCCACCCCCCAAGATACCCCACCCCCCAAGATACCCCACCCCCCAAGATACCCCACCCCCCAAGATACCCCACCCCCCAAGATACCCACCCCCCAAGATACCCCACCCCCCAAGATACCCCACCCCCCAAGATACCCCACCCCCCAAGATACCCCACCCCCCAAGATACCCCACCCCCCAAGATACCCCACCCCCCAAGATACCCCACCCCCCAAGATACCCCACCCCCCAAGATACCCCACCCCCCAAGATACCCCACCCCCCAAGATACCCCACCCCCCAAGATACCCCACCCCCCAAGATACCCCACCCCCCAAGATACCCCACCCCCCAAGATACCCCACCCCCCAAGATACCCCACCCCCCAAGATACCCCACCCCCAAGATACCCCCACCCCCCAAGATACCCCACCTCCCAAGATACCCCACCTCCCAAGATACCCCACCTCCCAAGATACCCCACCTCCCAAGATACCCCACCCCCCAAGATACACCCCCCCCAAGATCCCCCGCCCCCGCAGACCCACCCCCCGCAGACCCCCCCGCAGACATCCCCCCCGCAGACATCCCCCCCTCCCCCCAGATCTCCCCCCTCCCCCCAGATCCCCCCCTCCCCCCAGATCCCCCCCTCCCCCCAGATCTCCCCCCTCCCCCCAGATCTCCCCCCTCCCCCCAGATCTCCCCCCTCCCCCCAGATCTCCCCCCTCCCCCCAGATCTCCCCCCTCCCCCCAGATCTCCCCCCTCCCCCCAGATCTCCCCCCTCCCCCCAGATCTCCCCCCTCCCCCCAGATCTCCCCCCTCCCCCCAGATCTCCCCCCTCCCCCCAGATCTCCCCCTCCCCCCAGATCTCCCCCTCCCCCCAGATCTCCCCCTCCCCCCAGATCTCCCCCTCCCCCCAGATCTCCCCCTCCCCCCAGATCTCCCCCCTCCCCCCAGATCTCCCCCTCCCCCCAGATCTCCCCCTCCCCCCAGATCTCCCCCCTCCCCCCCAGATCTCCCCCTCCCCCAGATCTCCCCCCTCCCCCCAGATCTCCCCCCTCCCCCCCAGATCTCCCCCCTCCCCCCAGATCTCCCCCCTCCCCCCCAGATCTCCCCCTCCCCCCCAGATCTCCCCCCTCCCCCCCAGATCTCCCCCCTCCCCCCAGATCTCCCCCCTCCCCCCCAGATCTCCCCCTCCCCCCCAGATCTCCCCCCTCCCCCCCAGATCTCCCCCCTCCCCCCCCAGATCTCCCCCCTCCCCCCCAGATCTCCCCCCTCCCCCCCAGATCTCCCCCCTCCCCCCCAGATCTCCCCCCTCCCCCCCCAGATCTCCCCCCTCCCCCCCCAGATCTCCCCCTCCCCCCAGATCTCCCCCTCCCCCCAGATCTCCCCCTCCCCCCAGATCTCCCCCCTCCCCCCAGATCTCCCCCCTCCCCCCAGATCTCCCCCTCCCCCCAGATCTCCCCCTCCCCCCAGATCTCCCCCCTCCCCCCCAGATCTCCCCCCTCCCCCCAGATCTCCCCCCTCCCCCCAGATCTCCCCCCTCCCCCCCAGATCTCCCCCCTCCCCCCCAGATCTCCCCCCTCCCCCCCAGATCTCCCCCCTCCCCCCAGATCTCCCCCTCCCCCCCAGATCTCCCCCTCCCCCCCAGATCTCCCCCTCCCCCCCAGATCTCCCCCTCCCCCCCCAGATCTCCCCCCTCCCCCCCAGATCTCCCCCCTCCCCCCCCAGATCTCCCCCCTCCCCCCCCAGATCTCCCCCCTCCCCCCCAGATCTCCCCCCTCCCCCCAGATCTCCCCCCTCCCCCCCAGATCTCCCCCCTCCCCCCCCAGATCTCCCCCCTCCCCCCCAGATCTCCCCCCTCCCCCCCCAGATCTCCCCCCTCCCCCCCCAGATCTCCCCCCTCCCCCCCCAGATCTCCCCCCTCCCCCCCCAGATCTCCCCCTCCCCCCCCAGATCTCCCCCCTCCCCCCCCCAGATCTCCCCCCTCCCCCCCCAGATCTCCCCCCTCCCCCCCAGATCTCCCCCCTCCCCCCCAGATCTCCCCCCTCCCCCCCCAGATCTCCCCCCTCCCCCCCCAGATCTCCCCCCTCCCCCCCCAGATCTCCCCCCTCCCCCCCCAGATCTCCCCCCTCCCCCCCCAGATCTCCCCCCTCCCCCCCCAGATCTCCCCCCTCCCCCCCCAGATCTCCCCCCTCCCCCCCCAGATCTCCCCCTCCCCCCCCAGATCTCCCCCCCTCCCCCCCCAGATCTCCCCCCTCCCCCCCCAGATCTCCCCCTCCCCCCCCAGATCTCCCCCCTCCCCCCCCAGATCTCCCCCCTCCCCCCCCAGATCTCCCCCCTCCCCCCCCAGATCTCCCCCTCCCCCCCCAGATCTCCCCCCTCCCCCCCCCAGATCTCCCCCCTCCCCCCCAGATCTCTCCCCCTCCCCCCCCAGATCTCCCCCCTCCCCCCCCAGATCTCCCCCCTCCCCCCCCCAGATCTCCCCCCTCCCCCCCAGATCTCCCCCCTCCCCCCCCAGATCTCCCCCCTCCCCCCCCAGATCTCCCCCCTCCCCCCCCAGATCTCCCCCCTCCCCCCCCAGATCTCCCCCCTCCCCCCCCAGATCTCCCCCCTCCCCCCCCAGATCTCCCCCCTCCCCCCCAGATCTCCCCCCCTCCCCCCCCAGATCTCCCCCCTCCCCCCAGATCTCCCCCCTCCCCCCAGATCTCCCCCCTCCCCCCAGATCTC
Source organism: Squalus acanthias (assembly GCA_030390025.1). Taxonomy (NCBI): domain Eukaryota; kingdom Metazoa; phylum Chordata; class Chondrichthyes; order Squaliformes; family Squalidae; genus Squalus; species Squalus acanthias. Next base: position 76,044,603 of record CM059435.1, on the reverse strand, counting down.
CTCCCAGATCTCCGATCTCCCCCCCAGATCTCCCCCTCCCCCCCAGATCTCCCCCCTCCCCCCCAGATCTCCCCCTCCCCCCCAGATCTCCCCCCTCCCCCCCCAGATCTCCCCCTCCCCCCCCAGATCTCCCCCTCCCCCCCCAGATCTCCCCCCTCCCCCCCCAGATCTCCCCCCTCCCCCCCAGATCTCCCCCCTCCCCCCCAGATCTCCCCCCTCCCCCCCAGATCTCCCCCCTCCCCCCCAGATCTCCCCCCCCGATCTCCCCCCTCCCCCTCCAGATCTCCCCCCTCCCCCCCCCAGATCTCCTCCTCCCCCCCAGATCTCCCCCCTCCCCCCCCAGATCTCCCCCCTCCCCCCCAGATCTCCCCCCCAGATCTCCCCCTCCCCCCCCAGATCTCCCCCCCCAGATCTCCCCCCTCCCCCCCCAGATCTCCCCCCTCCCCCCCCGATCTCCCCCCTCCCCCCCAGATCTCCCCCCTCCCCCCCCGATCTCCCCCCTCCCCCCCAGATCTCCCCCCCTCCCCCCCCAGATCTCCCCCCTCCCCCCCCAGATCTCCCCCCTCCCCCCCCAGATCTCCCCCCTCCCCCCCCAGATCTCCCCCCTCCCCCCCCAGATCTCCCCCCTCCCCCCCAGATCTCCCCCCTCCCCCCCAGATCTCCCCCCCCTCCCCCCAGATCTCCCCTCCCCCCAGATCTCCCCCCCCCAGATCTCCCCCCTCCCCCCAGATCTCCCCCCTCCCCCCCAGATCTCCCCCCTCCCCCCCAGATCTCCCCCCTCCCCCCCAGATCTCCCCCCTCCCCCCCAGATCTCCCCCCTCCCCCCCAGATCTCCCCCCTCCCCCCCCAGATCTCCCCCCTCCCCCCCCAGATCTCCCCCCTCCCCCCCAGATCTCCCCCCTCCCCCCCAGATCTCCCCCCTCCCCCCAGATCTCCCCCCCCCCCCCAGATCTCCCCCCTCCCCCCCCAGATCTCCCCCCTCCCCCCCAGATCTCCCCCCTCCCCCCCAGATCTCCCCCCTCCCCCCCAGATCTCCCCCCTCCCCCCAGATCTCCCCCCTCCCCCCAGATCTCCCCCCTCCCCCCCCAGATCTCCCCCCTCCCCCCCCAGATCTCCCCCCCAGCAGATCTCCCCCCCCCAGCAGATCTCCCCCCTCCCCCCAGATCTCCCCCCTCCCCCCAGATCTCCCCCCTCCCCCCAGATCTCCCCCCTCCCCCCAGATCTCCCCCCACCCCCCAGATCTCCCCCCACCCCCCAGATCTCCCCCCTCCCCCCAGATCTCCTCCCAGATCTCCCCCCGCCCCCAGATCTCCCTCCAGATCTCCGATCTCCCCCTCCCCCCCAGATCTCCCCCCCAGATCTCCCCCTCCCCCCCAGATCTCCCCCCTCCCCCCCAGATCTCCCCCCTCCCCCCCAGATCTCCCCCCTCCCCCCCAGATCTCCCCCTCCCCCCCCAGATCTCCCCCTCCCCCCCCAGATCTCCCCCTCCCCCCCCAGATCTCCCCCCTCCCCCCCCAGATCTCCCCCCTCCCCCCCAGATCTCCCCCCTCCCCCCCAGATCTCCCCCCTCCCCCCCCAGATCTCCCCCCCCAGATCTCCCCCTCCCCCCCCAGATCTCCCTCCTCCCCCCCCCAGATCTCCTCCTCCCCCCCCAGATCTCCTCCTCCCCCCCCAGATCTCCTCCTCCCCCCCCAGATCTCCCCCCTCCCCCCCCAGATCTCCCCCCTCCCCCCCCAGATCTCCCCCCTCCCCCCCCAGATCTCCCCCCCCCAGATCTCCCCCCTCCCCCCCCCAGATCTCCCCCCTCCCCCCCGATCTCCCCCCTCCCCCCCAGATCTCCCCCCTCCCCCCCCAGATCTCCCCCCCCTCCCCCCAGATCTCCCCCCCCCCCAGATCTCCCCCTCCCCCCCAGATCTCCCCCCCCAGATCTCCCCCCTCCCCCCAGATCTCCCCCTCCCCCCCCCAGATCTCCCCCTCCCCCCCCCAGATCTCCCCCCCCCCAGATCTCCCCCTCCCCCCCCCAGATCTCCCCCTCCCCCCCCCAGATCTCCCCCTCCCCCCCCCCAGATCTCCCCCTCCCCCCACCGATCTCCCCCTCCCCCCCCCAGATCTCCCCCTCCCCCCCAGATCTCCCCCTCCCCCCCCAGATCTCCCCCTCCCCCCCAGATCTCCCCCTCCCCCCCCCAGATCCCCCCCTCCCCCCCCCAGATCCCCCCCTCCCCCCCCCAGATCTCCCCCTCCCCCCCCAGATCTCCCCCTCCCCCCCCAGATCTCCCCCTCCCCCCCCCAGATCTCCCCCTCCCCCCCCCAGATCTCCCCCTCCCCCCCCCAGATCTCCCCCTCCCCCCCCCAGATCTCCCCCTCCCCCCCCAGATCTCCCCCCCCCCCCCCAGATCTCCCCCTCCCCCCCCCAGATCTCCCCCTCCCCCCCCAGATCTCCCCCTCCCCCCCAGATCTCCCCCTCCCCCCCCAGATCTCCCCCCCTCCCCCCAGATCTCCCCCCCCCTCCCCCCAGATCTCCCCCCCCAGATCTCCCCCTCCCCCCAGATCTCCCCCTCCCCCCCAGATCTCCCCCTCCCCCCCAGATCTCCCCCTCCCCCCCAGATCTCCCCCTCCCCCCCAGATCTCCCCCTCCCCCCAGATCTCCCCCTCCCCCCCAGATCTCCCCCCTCCCCCCCAGATCTCCCCCCTCCCCCCCAGATTCCCCCCTCCTCCCCCCTCCTCCCCCAGATCTCCCCCCCCAGATCCCCCCCTCCACCCCCAGATCCCCCCCCCCAGATCTCAACCCCCTCCCCCCACAGATCCCCCCCAGAAGTGACTTCACCTGACGAAGGAGCAGCGCTCCAAAAGCTTGTGATTTCAAATAAAGCTGTTGGACTATAACCTGGTGTTGTGCGACTTCTCACTTTTGTCCACCCCAGTCCAACACCGGCATCTCCGCATCATGGAATATAGAAGATTAAGGGGTGATCTAATTGAGGTGTTTCAGATGATTGAAGGATTTCATAGGGTGGATTGAGACAAACTATTTCCTCTGGTGGGGGAGTTCAGAACAAGGGGCCATAATCTTAAAATTAGAGCTAGGCTATTCAGGGCTGATGTCAAGAAGCACTTCTTCACACAAAGGGTAGTGAAAATCTGGAACACTCTTCCCCAAAAAGCTGTTGAGGTTAGGTCAATTGAAAGTGTCAAAACTGAGATTGATTGATTTTTGTTAGGCAAGGGTATTAAGGGTTACAGATTGAGTTTTCTGATGAGGTAACAGAGAGGGTTGATGAGGGCAATGCGGTTGATGTGGTGTACATGGACTTCCAAAAGGCATTTGATAATAGGCTTGCCAGCAAAGTTGAAGCCCATGGAATAAAAGGGACAGTGGCAGGCATGGCTACGAAATTGGCTAAGTGACAGGAAACAGAGAGTAGTGGTGAATGGTTGGTTGTTTTTCAGACTGGAGGAAGGTATACAGTGGTGTTCCCCAGGGGTCGGTACTAGGACCACTGCTTTTCTTGATATATATTAACTTAGACTTGGGTGTACAGGGCACAATTTCAAAATTTGCAGATGACACAAAACTTGGAAGTATAGTGAACAGTGAGGAGGATAGAGATGGACTTCAAGAAGACATAGACTGGTGGAATGGGCGGACACGTGGCAGATGAAATTTAACGCAGAAAATTGCGAAGTGATACATTTTGGTAGGAAGAACGAGGAGAGGCAATATAAAGTAAAGGTACAATTCTAAAAGGGGTGCATGAACAGAGAGACCTGGGGGTATATGTGCACAAATCATTGAAGGTGGCAGGGTAGGTTGAGAAAGCGGTTAAAAAAGCATACGGGATCCTGGGCTTCATAAATAGAGGCAGAGAGTACAAAAGCAAGGAAGTTATGATGAACCTTTATAAAACACTGGTTCGGCCTCAACTGGATTATTGAGTCCAATTCTGGGCAGCGCACTTTAGGAAGGATGTGAAGGCCTTAGAGAGAGTGCAGAAAAGATTTACAAGAATGGTTCCAGGGCTGAGGGACTTCAGCGACGTGGATAGACTGGAGAAGCTGGGTTTGTTCTCCTTGGAACAGAGAAGGTTGAGAGGAGATTTGATAGAGGTATTCAAAATCATGATGAGTCTAGACAGAGTAGACAGAGAGAAATTGTTTTCATTGGTGGAAGGGTCGAGAACCAGAGGACACAGATTTAAGGTGATTGACAGAAGAACCAAAGGCGACATGAGGAAAAACTTTTTTACGCAGCGAGTGGTTAGAATCTGGAATGCACTGCCTGAAAGGGTGGTGGAGGCAGATTCAATCGTGGCTTTCAGAAGGGAATTGTATTAGTACCTGAAGGAAAAAAATTTGCAGGGCTACAGGGAAAGGGCGAGGGAGTGGGACTTGCTGAAGTGCTCTTGGAGAGCCGGCATGGGCTCGACAGGCCGAATTGCCTCCTTCTGTGCTGTAACCATTCTTTGATTCTAAGGCAGGTAAATAGAGTTAAGATACTGATCAGCCCTGATCTAATTGAATGACGGAACAGGCTCGAAGGGCTGAATAGCCTACTCCTGTTCGTATATTCCATGTTTCTCCCCCCCACCCCCGCCCCCAGCCCCCAGAATTCACATACCACCCCCCGCCCCGCAAGAATGGTGGACAAATGTAACCTTAAAATCAGGTCCGAAGAGGCATTTATGCCAGGCAACCGGCTACTTGTTACCTGGTCATGAGGAGCAGAGCAGGCGTTAAGAGAGGTCTAGCAGGCAGCATTCATGCGTACCCGTCTCTCTCTTTTCCCCTAGTTTTGGCTTGTATGTCATATAACACATTCAATGCGATTGGGTGTGGTGGTGGGGGGGTGGATGCAATGGCACTATGGCAGGTGTTCTATCTGCCTGCCTGCACCAGGCAAATACTGAGCTAGTCCAATGTATAATGTCAAAGGCTGCAATGATATTACAAATGTTCGTCTGAAACCAGTACCTGTTTGGATGTAGACCAAAGTTATACTAGCCCACCACCAATTCCTTTTTGTAAATCTGGAGGCTGATTTAGACTTCTTCCACCTGTGCAGATAATGGAAACAGCCATGCATGCAGCTCGTTTGCACGGAGCTTCTGCAGGTGCATTGTAAGTGTTGGGAATGCATCATTGAGCAGAGGTCAATAAACAGATGGAAACCATTGAGTTCTAGTTCATAGAATCATAGAATAGTACAGCACAGAAGGTGGCCATTCGGCCCATCGCGTCTACACTGGCTCTTTCGAAGAGCAATCCAGTTAGTCCCACTCCCCCGCTCTTTCCCCATATCCCTGCAATTTTTTCTCCAAGTATTTATCCAATTCCCTTTTGAAGACTACTATTGAATCTGTATCCGCCGCCCTATCAGGCAGTGCATTCCAAATCCTAACCACTCGTTGCGTAAAAAAGTTTTTCCTCATGTCGCCTCTGGTTCTTTTGCCAAACACCTTCAATCTGTGCCCTCTCGTTATCGACCCTTCAGCCATTGGAAGCAGTTTCTCTTTATTTACTCGATCTAAATCCTTCATGATTTTAAACACCTCTATCAAATCTCCTCTTAGCCTTCTCTGCTCCAAGCAGAACAACCCCAGTTTCTTCAGTCTATCCACGTAACTGTAATCCCTCATCCCTGAAACTATCCTAGTAAATCTCTTCTGTACCCTGTCCAAACCCTTCATGTCCTTCTTAAAGTGTGGTGCCCAGAATTGGACACAATACTCCAGCTGAGGCCGAACTAGTGTTTTATATAGGTTTAGCATAACTTCCTGGCTTTTGTACTCTATGCCTCTATTTATAAAGCCCGGGATCCCATGTGCTTTATTAACTGCTTTGCCACCTTCAAAGATTTGTGCACAAACACCCCCAGGTCTCTCTCTCCTTGCACCGCCTTTAAAATTGTACCATTTAGTATGTAAGGGGTCTCTCTTCATTCTTCCTACCAAAATGTATCACTTCACACTTCAGCCTCCGACATCCATTCCAGCTGAAGGCCTTACGTGGTCGAAAAAAGGTGGAATTTATACCAGTATGGTTCTGAATTTAAGGTTGTCCCACCTTATTACAAAGAAGTTTTATGGTGCATTTATACTCGATCCATCAAACTCCGAGCAAATTACCCCAGAGTTCGCTTCAGTTGGAAAGGCCGATTTGTACTGGCACCACCGAAACCTGATGTGATTCGTTAGCGTGTCATGACACAAGCACACAAAGCAGTTTGGTTATTTTTGTAGACGCTAAAAATATCTTTAAAAAAATGTTCCCAGGAGGGACAGCAGTTGGGGAACACGATTTAGATCTTAGTGATATTCTAACTCTCTTTCCGTGCTCAGTATTGCCCTTTCAGGATCCGAACTGTGTAAGAAGGCGTGTAAATTGCAGTTGAGATTTGCAGTTTGAGTCTGAAACCACCAGGTACCTGGGTTCCACAGTCAGGTTGAGAGATCAGTTCGATCTGCCATTGACCCTGTTCACACACTATCTTTAGCGCCACTGGGAGCCAGAAACAGCTGTGCCGCGACATTGAAGATTGTGTGTGAATGCACTCTGAAAGAAAGACTTGCATTTATAAAGCGCCTTTCACGACCACTGGACGTCTCAAAGTGCTTTACAGCCAATGAAGTACTTTTGAAGTGTAGGCACTGTTGTAATGTGAGAAACGTGGCAGCCAATTTGCGCACAGCAAGCTCCCACAAACAGCAATGTGATAATGACCAGATAATCTGTTTTAGTGATGCTGGCTGAGGGATAAATATTGGCCAGGACACTGGGGATAACTCCCCTGCTCTTCTTCAAAATAGTACCATGGGATCTTTTACATCCACCTGAGAGAGCAGACGGGGCCTCGGTTTAACGGCACCTCCGACAGTGCAGCACTCCCTCAGCACTGCACTGGAGTGTCAGCCTAGCTTTATGTCCTCAAATCCCTGGAGTGGGACTTGAACCCACAACCTTCTGACTCAGAGGCGAGTGTGCTACCAACTGAGCCACAGCTGACACTGAATGTTAATGTTGATATCTATTTTTCCACCTGTCTACTTTGGTTGAATTTAATTTATATTTTGGTGGTTGTTCAGTTTTTTTTGAAAACAGTAACTCGAAGACAAATACCTCAGTCACTGAGCCTGAGGGGCTGAATTACCATCAGTAGGTACAGCCATTCACCCAACTCGCTGCCTGGCTGAATATCAGTCCTTCTCTTTCAGTAACTTCTCCAAGCTAGTTTTCCCCAGTAATGTTCTCAGCAGTATTATATAAACAAAAACAGTCAATAAAACCGATGGAAAATCTGGAACAAATGAAAACTATGTTGAGGTTATTGATAATTCTTTGAAGCAGCTTAAAAAAATTATATTGATTATGGCAGCACAACAGTCACTTTTAGTTATGATAGTGATTTGTTAAAGTGATCTTTGTTTATCTCAATTCTTTGAGATGATATTTTTTCATAACACGTGCACCATTTCTCTCTAACTTTGGCTTTTAGAATAACAGCCTTGCAAATCTTTCAGGATATTGTGGATTTGGTGGAATTATCAAGTTACCTTTGCATTCATTTGCAGTCACTGGCAAGAGAATTAATGAGGGTCATTTTCTTGTTAATCCAAGCAGACTTTCAGGGCCCTGAGATCTCGGATGTACAGCACTGTACATCCTGGCATTTGGGGTGGAATCATATTCTTGCTTATGTGTAAAGAAGCAGCGTCATATCCTGTCGTACTAATAAATTGCCATGTTTCGGATGAGCATGCCAGACAACGGGCTGGATTCCACTGTCTAGCCTTTTATATATCATTCCTATTTATTATGACTTCTTCCCCTTGTAATTCATTTTTCCCTCAGTGAATCCCTGCTATTAGTTATTATTTTTTACTTTAAAATTCAAGCTTCCATTACAGTTCTCTGCCTTAATAGGGCTCTGTCACAACTTCTTATCACATTAGTCAAATAGCCTCAGTCCCCTCTAAAAGAAGTGGCAGTGTAGTAAATCACCAGGAGGCTAGATGCTGCATACAAAGCCAGCAATTTATATTGCAGTGATTTCTTTGCAAACTATGCCTCACGAATGTTCCTCTGAGCCAAGCCAAACCAAACCAAACCAAACCATTTGCCTCATGCTCCCGGTTACTTCATTGGTTTGCATATTAAAAGCACGAATAAATCAGAACTGCCTCTTCATTAATGACACAGCCAAGAGAAACAGAGCTGACATGATGCGAGTCCACATCGGTGCACATAGTAATAATATAATTATTTTCCAAATGATGTTTTCAACACTATAAGCAGGAAATTACTGTTAAAAATGTTACATGAACACTGAAGGTGCTCATATCAAATTCTTCCCTTAGTGATTTTAATGGAAACATTACCCTGTTAATGGCCACAGTTCCTTGAAATGCAAAAGCATGAGGAAACATATGTATTGCTGGATTAAGCACATTACTGATGGCTCCTGTACACAATGAATCCGAATGTGAAGTTAGCTGAATTCAACTGATTAAAAATCCCGGTGATTGCACACTTTTTCCTTCTTCATTTTCATTCCATGCACTCACCAATGTCAAAGTAAAAATCAATGACTGTTGAAATTTAAAACGCAAAGGGCAGTGGAGGGTGCAGTGGGTTAGCGCACTGTCCTGTTACTTCTGAAAACTGTTTGAATCTAGCCCAGACTGATGGGATGAGAGCCCTCTCTGTCTGTTTGCTGTAAGGGTTCAGTGGAAAATGAGTTTGGGTAGTCTCAATCCTGCAGTGGCCCACAGCACAAAATTATCCTCAATTGACAATTTTATTCAGTGAGGCCATAAGGATTGTTGGTATGGAAAATGGGAAAAAAAAATCACAGAGGGTGTTCTATCACAGTTGGGGGTAAAGTTAAGAAGAGTGAAACATTACTGTACAGGTGCCTGTGTTATTCTTGACTTAGGTGCTCAATGTTGGCACTGGGTGCCTGAAACGAGAAAGTGTTCCGTTTCCCAGTGCTAGGCCGAGATTTTCCTTACCTCGGCGGGTCCGGGGCGGGCGATGTTGGTGGCAGGTCGCGGCCCTGCTGCTGGCTCCATCCCGCTGTCTATAATGAATTTACGTTGATGGGGCTTGTTAAACCCGACCAGCGTGCTTCCCGGCCCAATTAGAGGAAGCGGGTCTGGTGACATCATTCATGACGCGTCATCAGTCGGTTTCCTTAAAGGGACCATGGCCACATTTCTTTTGACAGTTGTGCTGTCAGTGTTCTACAGCATTGAAGTGCTGCAAACACTGACAACCGAACAAATTACTTAATTGGCTGTAAAGTGCTTTGGAAAGCCCTGAGGTCTGAACGATGCTATTTAAATGAAAGTTCTTTCCTTTCCTTTCCTCTCTGGTAAGGATTCCTGCAGCCTGAAAACACCTAGTTATCACTTTTATCAGAGAGAAGTTACATTGTTCCCATAATAACCATGTGGACAAAACACTTCTGGGCCATTTTCCGCTACAAGTGGAACGAGCACAATGAAGTATCATTCAGATTTTTAAAGTAGAAAAGAGCAACGATCTTAGACGGACTAGACTGTGGTATCTTCTCACCTTCAATTTGGGTTGTAGAGCAAAGCAGCTAGCTGAAGGTTGTTGAGGGAGGGATAGAAAGTGACACTCAACATAAAGCACAAGGCAATGAACTAAGTCCTGTTGGTCAGAGGTCGATTGAGCTTGTGTCCAAGCTGCTAGTCCCTTTTGCGCTCCTTGCTCCTACTATGGTCACTGGGTGCCTCGGTGATTTGTAAGTCTCGTGGCTCCTTTCCCATTAATAAAGAGCACCCACAATCATATTATTGGCACTGTGTCTGGAGTGCTTAGGGTTTTTTTGTACTTCTATCTTTCAGTGCTATTTTGTTATCATCAAGGTAAGAGATTTTCATGTGGAGCGATGGGACATTTCCCAACTTTTGGCACCCAATGTCACCATCAAGCACTCCCAGGCCAGGTATAATGTGGGTTAGATGCGAAGGAAATCTGGTTCTTCTTTGCCTGAACCTCAGAGGCACTCTTCCAACTGCATCAGTGTGAAATATTCCCACATCCTTGTGGCATTTTTGAGCAAGCTTGACAATTCGAGCTGAATTATGGGGATTTGAATCCTGTGGATCTATATCCACTAGGAGCTGGACTAAGACTGCTTAAACTTGATTCACTTTCAGCTATACCTTCCCATCAGATTATGTCACATTCTCACCAAGGCCCCTTGAGTGATTAATCATTTAAAAAAATCATCAGTAAATTATACATCTTCATAGATTCTGAATCAGACTTGCCTCATGTGCTGCGTCGGATCCAACTGTCATGCACCGTCTGATACCCTTGTCGGAATGATTGTGAGTAAATTTAGACATGGGTCAGAATAACAGTATCACAGATATTGTCTATATCAAAAAAAGTTTGCAGAATTCCAACAAAACCTGATTTAAACATACCACAGACCTCCAATAATTATCGAATCATCTGAATGACTGACTGTTACTTATTCTTACATTAAGGTCACCTGGGCATCTATTTTATCGGTATGTCATATCTGCTAGGTCATTAGAAACCTTTGTGACTGTTGGGTGTTACACTATATAGATTTTAGAGTCACACCCAATATCACACTTATCACTGCTGCTTGATATTTATAAAATGGCTGCTTCCAGAGTGGATTAGAGGAACGTTTGTGTAGGTGGAAAAAGATATGTGGTTGGGAATGTGATTGGAAATTATAGAGTGCTGAGGTAGGGAGGGGTGTTTATCTGTGGGGAGGATTAAATCGTAGAGGTCTGTGGGTGAATGAATAATCTGGAGTTCTGTGCAATTTACATTCAGGGATTGGAAAATACTTACGAAGAACATTCCTGCAGGAAATTAGATAGGTAGGATAGAGTCCGTGATAGATAAATTTACACAGTGTATAGGAGGAGTGGATTTGAATGGCCATTTTTTGTCCCGTGCTAATAAGAAAATAAGAGCAGGAGCAGGTCATTCGGCCCCTCGAGCCTGCTCCGCCATTCAATGAGATCATGGCTGATCCGAATTTGGCCTCAACTCCACTTTCCTGCCCGCTCCGCATAACCCTTGACTCACCTGTTGCTCAAAAATCTGTCTATCTCAGCCTTGAATATATTCAATGACTCAGCTTCCACAGCTCTCTGGGGTAAAGAATTCCAAAGATTCACGACCCTCTGAGAGAAGAATTTCCTCCATCTCCCGTCTTAAATGGGCGACTCCTTATTCTGAGACTATGCCCCCTCGTTCTAGATTCCCCCACGAGGGGAAACATTCTCTCAGCATCTACCCTGTCAAGCCCCCTCACAATCTTATATATTTCAATAAGATCACCTCTCATTCTTCTAAACTCCAATGAGTATAGGCCCAACCTGCTCAACCTTTCCTCATAAGACAACCCTTTCATCCCAGGAATCAACCTAGTGGCCACATTCCATTTGCCTTCCTAATTACTTGCTGTACCTGCATGCTAACATTTTGTGTTTCATGTACGAGGACACCCAGATCCCTCTGTACCGCAGCATTCTGTAGTCTCTCTCCATTTAAATAATATTTTGCTTTTCTATTCTTCCTACCAAAGTGGATAATTTTACATTTAAAGCAATGGTGAACTTACATTTTCCATTCAGGATGGTGGAGAATAACAGGGGAGCTTAAGCAATGGTGCTTTTCTGATGTGCTTGTCTTTAAGGGTTGGAATTCCTGTGTGCACTATTTTCATGAACTGGCTTGGAAATAATTGGGTTACAAAATAAATGGGTTCATGAACTTGTGAAAATAGTGCATGTGAATGTGACATGAATGCATTAACCAGTGTGCTAAAAATAGCAGAGAGAAGAATTTTAATCTCCACACTACCCCCTCCCCTGCAATTGGCTTTAAAGGATTGGAACATTTTAATAGATAGGTGATGGTGTAAATATATTATGGTTGACACAAGCTAAACTACAGCACATGAAAAAAGAAAATAGGATTAGATTCTCCTTCAAACATATAATCAAAATTTTTACATTTGACATTAACAAAAATGTTTGTCATAATTGAGTCAAACTCAGGCAGAAAGACTATGCAAAATGCTAGATTTGTGTCTGTGATTGCAGATCTCATGTCGTGTTGCTCATAGAGCGTTAGATGTTACGCTGTTGAAAGCACAGTTGGGGAAGGGGCATATTTCTACTGAAAGATCTTGGAAAGAAGTTTGTAAATGATCTCCCCAGAGACAATGAAGTGTTTAACGATTAGTTCCTGAAAACTCATGTTTTCCTTATCCACTGCAGTCAAATAAATAAATAAAGACCACAGATAGATAAATAAATCTCTGCATCAATAAGCTCTTTACTGTCCATCTGTTTCGGATGTGACTTTTTATAATGAAGGCCAAAAATATATAAAAATTAAAGGCGGAATTGTAATCCTCCCGATCACTGGGAAAGGAGTGGAGAAGTAGTTAAAATGGAGCGGCTCCATTTCTCGCTCGGTTCCCACTGATTCCCCATTTTAATGCCGCTGTTTTGGCGGAGGATGACCCTCCCACCGTACTAAAATGATGAGATCTTCTTTTGTTCCTTCTTGAAATGCTGTTGTCTCCTATTTGGCTGCGTACCAGATCATGCAGTGGGAGACATTCTTGGAAAGTGGGACAAAAACAGATGAGCCATACAGTGCAGTGAACTGAGTGATCCAGACACTTTCGCACTTATCTGCTGCTCCCCCAGCCTGCTGCCAGAACCTTTAGTCAGCCCTGGCCTTTTAAAAGCTCCACTGCACTTTCTTAGGACCCCCTGCTCACTATTCCTGTGTCCTCCATGTGTCCTCCAATGAAAATTCAAAACCGCTGACCCAAGAAATGGCAGACTCCGAGCTGTAGAGCATCGGCAAGCACACCTCCTGATTGTTTGGCACAGATCTGGCGCAACTCACCATGTGGAACCTCAGGGCCTAGGTGCCTACAGTAGGAAAGTGTTCTGTTCTCTGGTAATGACTGCTCACTTTTACAATGCAGACTTACCTGAGATGATACATTTTGGTTGAAATGAGATCCAAACAGAATCTGTTTCACGTGACAGCTGAGTGTGCCTCATGAGTCAACCTCCAGAGTCCGATGAACAAGCTCTTGTCCTTAGCGGTCTTGTGGTGTTTGTGTATCCATTTATGCGGATGGTTTTGGTGAGCAGACCAATTCAGGAGGGGTGAGAGGAGGGTGGGGGGTGTGGAGGGGGGGGGGGGGGGGGGGGAACGGTGGTCGGTCTCCTCCAATCCTTGGGGATGCAGGAAGTACGAGAGCCTCCATTTACCTAGCGATACAGTGGTGAGATGTGCCAGTGTTCCCTGCTAGTCTTGGTAGAATTACATGGTATCTGTTTGGATCATTGTTTCACTTTCAGAGTTTGTTCATAAAGTCCTTGATTGTTACACTGCTGTACAGACATCAGAGAAAATCAAATGATCTCTGACTTTGTAGAACCTTTCTGAACACACTCCACTCCTTTTAAATTTGAATTATTATGTTGATTCAAATTATTTTGAGGACAAAAACTGTTTTACTTTCATTGCTTAATTGGAATTACTTGATAATTTGAATTATTTTTGTGTGTGCAGCCTGTACAACTCTGGTAGGGGCTGCATTTTTAAAATTTGTTTCAATTGGCCAGATGTGAACTGTAGATTGGAGTGCCCTGTCTGTACTGTGCTTCAAACTAAGCTCCTCTGTCCTAAAACGCAACCCAGTTTGCAGGCTAACGTACAGAAAACCAAACGAGCTCATTTCCAGAATACTTGAAGTCAAACAACAGCAAAAATGACATTTTCATTCCTTTATTTGTTTATTTATTTGTTAGTTAAAGCAATTGATATCAATATTAGCGATGACACGAATGTTTCCCTCTTCTGTACAGCGGAGAGCTTGTGGTGGGTATAGTACTTGCATTTACCCGGGATTTTCATACGGATTGGTTCAGATGTCAGTGTTTTACTGTTACTTTATTTCTTGTGTTAGTAATATGAGTCAGAGAAAAGGGCTAATTCTTTCTGTCAGAATGAGTTGTGCGTCAGGAATAAATTGGAATCTTGCAGAGCTGAAGGTTCAGAATCCATCTTCCACAGAAGCACAGGTGCAAAAATGCTGCAGGAAGAATGACATTTCACTTCAAATGTCTGCAGGACTGGGAGAGGAATGTTCTGCATATTATGGTTTATATTTATCCTCATTCAAATAAATGAAAAATTGAATGATGTTCTACTTATTGTTTGTGAATGGAATATATTTTCTGAACGAATTCCCCCCCCCCCCCACCCAAAGCAGAATTGGTTGGTTCTAAGAGATGATGTAATGCGTTGGCTAATGGACCCACTGCAGTACAGCAATTTTGCTGATCTTCGACTTCAGTTATTTATAACCTTGATTTAATAGACCTATTCAAAAGTCCATCTTGTGCTGAAAGTACAGGTTGTGAAAGTGTGTAAAGCTCACAGTATCCCCTCAGTGCAATGGCACAAATGCTGTCTGCGTAGACACAGAGGGGCAGGAGGATCATGCCAATTACAGTATAGGTATAAATGTCGGGGTAGTATTCTGTCCCTAGGGTTTCTGCATGGTATAATTAGGGGCCAGCACTTCAGAATTTTCACTCATCCTCAGTTTCAGAGTAAAAGGGTAATGCAGATGAGATATAACAACATTGGGCTTTAACTATGCACAAATCAAACTCTCCATCCACAATTTTATTCTCTCCTAAATGCAACGACTTAGGCTGATGTAGTGTTCTTCAGACATCACAGCCCCTTACTTCACCTGTGAACCTAGCTAGTGTCAGCAGGAAATTTGACTCTGGCGAGAAGGGCTGTTACAGCTGAATATGATCTGTCTCTACCCAGGTGTCCTACATGTGAACACATTTCAGCAGAGGTCACTGGAGAACGATTGTGATGGACCCTGGCTGATTTGTTTTCAACCTTCCTAGTTCAAGTGTAGTGAGGCCAATTAAAATGACCAATCCCCTCTGTTCTCACTGAGTCGATAACTCAACATATATCACTTCGAAATCCAAATATTGCTATACTTTGTATCAGGTGTTTGAGCACAGGACAAGGATTTTATTTTACATTTTTAAATAAAGAAATGTAGAGTGATTGGCTGCTTATGTTTTGGACCTTTCATGTGACCAGCCATCTTAAGTATAGACTGAAAAAATAAATGCTCAGAGGTGAAAATGCTTACCATTGTATTACTGTAGTATTGTTTCAGTTCTGCAGCTGTGGTGACCTTGGGTACAATTGCACTCCAAGTGTACCCTGAATATAGAGGTAGCATAAGGGGTAGAGGTACATACAAGCTCATGTGTCTACTGTAGTATCTTAGAAGTAATTAAAATAAAATCCTCTTTAGGAAGACAGTAATGAGGTGAAGGCAACTTGATTAACAGAGAATGATTGGCATGAACTGACATTCAACAGCATCTAATCAGGAAATTCATTTCTTCTGGTTTTTAAAAAGAGGATTATGACTCGATTACCCTGTGTGCTAATGTTAATACATACCATACACTTATAGTTACTACATTAACTCTGCATTTTCTTTATACAGTACTACTAAATTAAATCCAGATTAGTATTTTCTGCATTTTTAAAGGCTGCTGGAGGTTAAGCTTGTGCTCTGGTCACATTTGATATCGGGTTTAATATTTCTGCCTGTTACCTCAGCATATGGAGCAAATATCCTGTTTCTGTTTTGCTGAACTTACGTACTAAGATTCACGAGTGCTTTACTGTCTTTCACAAAATGATATGTTACAGGTAAGTTAATCAATGTGTGAGATTTCCAAAATAAGCAAACATGATGCATTAATTTAAAGGGACAACAACAATATTAACACGATCTGTTGTTTAACACAATACATATTTTGTGACAAATAATTTGGTGCTAGGCAATCCACATTTCTCTTAGATAGAATAAGAAAATCTGGACCATTAAATAGACTTGCATGCCAGAATATGACAGAAACTGAAGGTGCCAGATGTTGGGCCATTTTGTAATTTGCAGCAAATGATGACTTCCATATTTGTTGGATGTTATTGGAAGGAAGGGCTTGAACAGCACCATACGTTTATATAACATTCTTCATGTTGGAAATGTGTCAGAGAACACGCTACAGTGGGGAGAAGAGCCGGTAGAAGGAGTTAGAGGATGAGGCCAAAGGATTGGGTTGAAAGAGACTTTTTGAGAAGGCTTTGACAGCGGGGAGGGAGAAGGTAAGGCAGAGGGGTTTCCAGAGGGCAGGGAAATTGTGCGTGAATGAGAGGCCAGCAATGGTGGAGCATAGAGGACTGTAAAAACGCACTATATCAGTATCAGAGGAGTGAAGGGGGCAAGCAGGGACATAGGACTGAAGGAAATCACTGAGGTAGGATGGGACAAGGCCAAGGAGATATCTGCAGGCAAAGGCAGGGATTTTGTAATTGATACAGTGAGTCAGTGTTTTGGAATTTAAGATTTTTATCACAGTTAATCTACATATATTCATAAAACTATATAATATAAAAGTGTGAGTGTGCATTAAAGCTTGAAGACCTGATGTCCTAATGAATCATCAGATATTCTAAGAGAATGTGTTATTGTGATTTGCTTTCTGTCATCATTCCCATTTTTAAACTGGAAGTCTCCTTGTTGGCATCGGGGACACCATTATTCACTTAATTCAATCTTCTAAATGTATCATAGAGTAGGAAGGGGTAATTCTAAAGCACTGTGATCAGAGTACTATTGAAAATAGGATTGCACAATAGGAAGTAAGGATTTTACTAGGAAATAGCATGTTTCCTCCCTTTCCACGAGCCATGGATGAGATAGGGCCAAAAAGATGGGCAACTGCTGTTCTACCAAGTCTCTGCCAGTGATGCCCTGGATCAGCCACTGGACTGTACTGCCCCCTTGCCCCCACCCACAGAACCATACTGGGCTTCTGCCTCCCAATAGAAGTAACCTTAGGCAAAGGGACATGTGTGTCTTGGCACATTGGTACTGTGTTGCACTGCCCAATACAGTCCTCTCCATAGGAAAATGGCATATGAGATCCAAAATAAAAATTATTAATCTCTTTTATATTCTGAATTTTTTTCACTATGTGTGGTTTTTATTTTCAGGTCCAGGCTCTTTACAATACTATTTTTCTCCACAACCCACTTCAGGCTCCCCCTGCCCTCTCATCACGCACCCACTGTGCCTAATCTACTCCCAGGCATCTGCCAGCTCTCCTCTGAAACCTGACATTGGGAAATTGAGTGAGGATGAATCTCATTCTGAATTTTCTCCCTCTCCCTGTGAAGGATCAACTAACCTCTTATGTCCTTCCCCCATAGTTGAGTTTGAGTGCTGAGCACGTAGGGTCTGGTAAGCATGAATTCACTCCCACTGCTGCACATCCTGAAGTGATGGCAACCATTTATTTTGATGTAATAATCCAAGATATTCTTTTTGTCAAGTGCTTGTCTACAAGACAAGATGAAGGATATTTTAGTAACAGTATTAACTGATGAGAACTAAAAGGACTTGCTTTTGATATTAATGATATATAAGCATAGAAACGATTCATACAGCAGATGACAGCAGGGACCAAACAGGTGGTGCCTTGTATCTAACAGATAATAAACACCAGCAGAGCCCAGGAGGCCCTCTCTGTAATGTTTCCTTAGTGTGTTTTTTTTTCTATGTCAGAATGTGTGGGCTGATATTCCCAAATGAATTTTTGACAATCCTCCCTGCGCCACTTAGCTCAAGCTGTATTAATTTAGACTTGCAAAATTTTCTCTTACTAGAATGAATAAACCACCAGATAAAAATAATGGGACTTCAAGCCTCTGACTCAGAGGCAAGAGTGCTATCACTGAGCTAAGGCATTCTAATATATGTTAGTCCGCTGCGGCTTTCCCGCCGGGCCAACCCATGACAGAAGAGGCCAAAAAGATCAATATTTTTCTTTGCTTTTGTGGGACTAGGAGGAGCAGGAGTGCTCCTTCGCCTCCACACGGAAAGTTTGGGCCTTCCCTGCCCCAGATCTCTTTTCTCCCCCCCTTTCTGAACATGAGTCCCTGAAGAACCCCCGCCCAACCAACCAGAACCCAATTCCGCCGCCTGCCTTCTGTCAGTGGGCGACCTATGAACTGCGCAATTTCTAGCCGAGAAGTTGGCCAGTGGGATTTCGGGCCCGGCCATTAAAATCGGCTAGGTCTCATTCTGCGTCAGGTGGGTGAGGAATTAACATGTCACTAAGGTTTCCTGATGGCACTAAAATCCAGCCTTCTGACTTTTTAAAAAGGGAGGAGTACTGATTTTGGAAGTGCTTTTAATGCATTTCCCCTTTTTATATTTATCATGGATTTCTTTTGACCTACGAGGCATCCAAAGAAAACCATATATTTCAGGGTAGATCGAGACCCTGAGTTGCACTGAACTGGCATCAACTATAAGTTCTATCCATTGCAGTTACAGAATGGAAATCTACATCAATCACATTGCTGATTGATAACCTGGAGCTGCTATGCATTCCTTCAGCTGAGTACACAGCCTTGTTCGTTTTTAATTATCCGTACAATATTTTATCTTCTCACTAGGTACCCCTGTTTCACGAGCCTTTCACAACCAAGAGAGTGGATGGACAACCTGCTCCCGTACCTCTGCCAGTACAGCCACAAGGAAATGTGTGAGAGGCCTTGGGGTGGGCTTCTGATATTTTTCTTTCCTTCCTGAGGGGAACTTCCATGCCTTCAGTCTGTGTTTTTTGTTTCCTTGTCCCAATGGCATGCTTAAATTGGTAACTTGTCATGTTGGGAATTGCAAGTGTGATGTACCGGCCCATAGAATGGAAAACCAGCCAACACATCTCTCGAATAAAACTAAAGTTAAAAACTTATTTCTCATTAATAATTAATACTAAAAAAAAAGATAACTCTTCATTATGTACGATTTCATACCATTTATCCTCTGTTATATTCCTTCCTTTAAAAAGAGTTTTTATTGAACAGAAAAGAAAGAGGCCACCACTGTAGATTGGTACTTCTATGCCACATAATGGTGGTACTTGGGCTCATGCCCACGATTTGCTGTGTTGTATTGTGATCTTAAATGGATTGTTGTGGGGAAGTACTTCACTAGGGGGAATCAGCGGGCAAGTCGTCAGTTAATCATTTGGATACAGTTGCTAGTAGCTGGCTGAAGAGCAGCATTAGTGAAGGCCTGGGAGCAGAACATTCAAACCACCATCTTGGTGCATGTCCCGGAGAGACCTAATTAAGGAGAGGTATGAAGGTGTGCATCTGATTAACAAGAATTAAATGATTAAAATCGACTCTCAAATTGGATGCTAACTTGCTGTGATTTGTTGACAGGAACAAGTCTCCTCCAGGAGTTGGTATATTTAGTGAACCAGGATGCTGACCCAGACGAGATTGGAATAATGAATATTGATGAGCAGCTACCAGTCCTGGAATACCCTCAGCCTGGCCTCGATATCATTAAGGTAAGAGTAGTTTAATTGAATGTGTTTTTGTTCATCACAGTACGTGGCATCTGCCAGTTTGAATCACACTTGTGCAGCAATTTCTGATCACTTCATTCTCCAGTTCCCTTCCACCTGGAAGATCTTTTGCTTTCTAAGTATATCCCTCTTTTCTCGATCTTTTTCTCTCCTTTTTCCATCCCCCATCTTTTTCCTCTGCATCAGTCTTTCCCTTTCTCCTTTTGGTTGATGTGTCTTTCTTACATGATTGATCTTTCCTTCGAGCCTTTCTCTTTTTAGTGATTTCCTACTAGCAGGGGTAGGGAGGCCAACTGCGTAAAATATCCTTATGTTTGGGTACAGGTTCCTTGTTTGCACTCTCATTTAGAGAGACTGTGGATGAAGGAGCAGAACCCAAAGGAGAGAAAAACTTAAGAAACCTATTCAGGTTAGAAAGTAAGATTGCTGCAAGTTGATTTTGTGTTTGTCTTTAGGAACTGACGTCCCCTCGCCTCATTAAGAGTCACCTACCATATCGCTTCCTGCCCACAGACCTGCACAATGGACAGTCAAAGGTAAAATATTATCTGTGCCAATTACTTTTAGTGACAATGCTGAAACTCTTCAGAAATTAATCAACATGGACAGTTTTCATTGAATTTATCAGTTGTTTAATACTTATAGCAGTTCATAAATTTTGCAAATCAATTTCTCAGTTTGGACGTATATTCATAATTCATTCTCTTTGAATTTTCCCTACTTTTTTTTCCTCCCCAGACAACAGTGGATTATTGTGGGCACAGGTGCTCATAATAAGATAAGGGGTCCATTGGCAGCAGCTCCATGTGTAACCATGTGCCTCTGTGCTACCCTTCACGGCCTACCAAGCTGTGCAGTGTTCACTGTGTTGGATTCAGCATTGCTCAATCTTTTTCTTGCTTTCCAGTAAAAGAATGAAGAGGTTGGGGCCATCAATCTATGGCCCCATTCTAACTGAGAGGGGAGTGGAACTGAATTATGCCAGGAACAGGCATATCTGGGTTCCGGTCTTCCCAGATAGTTTCTCCGGGCCTTGTAATGGGCAGAGCCTTTGCTGCCTCAAACAAAACAAGTGGCAAAGGAGGGGAGTGGCGGGACTCCTCGGTTAGAATTCCAGTGCCCCCCCCCCCCCCCCGGCCTGGCAAAAGAGCAGTGGGCCAACATGCCAAGTCGTACTAGGCGTACCCACCTGTCCAATGGCAGATTTGGAGCCCACCATTGCAGTCTAGGACTAGGATGTGGTTTGGGCCCCTGAAGAAAAAAATAACTTTTGAGGTACATTTTGGCCCTCTTATGAAAGGGGCATTTGTGTCTTCTTTCCAAGGAGAGGTTCTTCGCAAAATTCAGTGAGCGGTGCTGTCTCCTGGGGCAAGTATGCGCAAGAGATTTACCCCTAGTTCCACAGGCACCTTCCTGCTTTGTTTAAATTCTGACCTCTCCTGACTCATGGGTTCAGTGGCAAAAGTGCATCCCAGCACTTCACCGGGAATTTGGGCCCACAGGCTTTCGGGTCTGCATCCCTAAGTTATCTGAGCTTCCATAGAGCAAGTGAAAGACTCCTATTAAAATAGAACTGTTTTGGAGAACTATTAGCTCTAAAGATTTTTTTTTCCTTTTCATGTGGGGAAGTGCCTGACTCCATTTGGAGGCTGTCTATCATGGCTTGATTGAACTGAGGAAGTTATTGTGAGGAATCAAAGGTGCAGTGTGTTGCAGCATTCTAGAGAGTAGCTCTTGTGTAAGGGATTGGTTGAGATTGTGGCCCTCAACAAATAAGAGAGTAGCACTTTGTTGGGATATGGTTCTATAGGCATTGAGAGTCCTCTGGTACCTTGTCCAAGATGACCATCTTCATTTATGGCACCTATAGAGGAAAGCCTGCATTTTCTAATTAGTTGCAAGCTTGACTAGAAGGTGGAGTGTGATTGCTACCTGCCCAATAGGGCTTTGTCATGGGGGTCACTGCTGCAGATGTTTATGGAACTGCTACATGCTCCATTGGGGACTCCAGTGCTACACAATGGGCCTCCAATGTGTTGTGCATATCACTGGAGGAGTCCATGCCCAAGCTACCATCTACAGCACACTATCTGACATGGCCCCCAATGCCTGCATTGCTCTTTTAAATATTGGGCCAGGGAGCTGCAGATCTCCAGGCTGCAATGCCAAAGGTAATGCCTCCTGACCCTCCGCCCAGTGAATCCTACCACGGCCCCACTACTGGAAAATGGCTCGAGTGGATTCTGCCCCAAATTCTAGAGGCAAGCGGCCAATCCACTTGCTCTCTTCCCTTTATACGGACCCAAACTTCAGGACTGATGTTTCATTTTCAATGTGATTTCATTTTTGAAAAATAAACCTTGTACCTGTTTATCTTTTTAAAATTGGGATAATGTTACTGGTGTGGCAAGTTACAAACAAACATATTTTCTTTTTCGTTTCCATCCTCAAAGATGTATGTAGATTTGTTGCACAAGTTTCTCTCTGCAGGTTATATGCATGGCCAGAAATCCCAAAGACTTGGTGGTGTCTTACTACCAATTTCATCGTTCTTTACGCACAATGAGCTACAGGGGAACATTCCAGGAATTCTGTCGGCGGTTCATGAATGATAAGTGTGAGTGTCAGAATTACTTCAATAAATCATTGTTTCCCTTTTATCCTGTACAAGAAATAGAAGATGCTCAAAAGGGTTTTCAATCAGGCAGCTGCATAATGTGTTATTCAACGGAGACATAGAACATGGATTTAAACTGCAATTCACAGACATGGTAGCCTAGACTTTCCAATCAGTCACACTCGATTTTTGGGAGGAAGGTAGACATTACCAATTGTAAAAAGGGACGAAACCCCTTAAATGTTGGATCTACACCTATTTATTTCTGATTCTGGCTTTGACAAAGGTAGGAACTTAACTTTAATATGCTGATGAATCCTCAATTATGACACTGTTTTACAGTATCCCTGCCCAAATAGTCATGTTATCTACCCACTGAAAGTGGGCATCCAGGACTGTTAAGTTGCGTACAGAAGTGGAATTTAAGAATCTTGTCTGAAGATTGTTTGTATTGTCAGACTATTTCTATATCGTTTTTTCTTGCTTTTTATGCTGTTATCTCTTAGTCAAGAAATATTATGGTAATTATTGTGAGACAGCCATATTTTGCCAATGACATAAATAGTGGTACAGAGGATTTCTCTCTAGCAATCCCCCTGTACTTGTGGTTTTTGAAGGTACAGCAGGTCCAATGGAAGTTTGCCAAGCAGGTCAGGCTGTACCTGAGGCACCTGATAGCTATTGACGGGTTCAATGAAGTGCCCGTGCAGCTAACGTTTGTAATTGCTGTGGTTGGATATCAGTGTAAAAGGAGTCTTGTAATAAACAATGCAGCAACAGACAGCACAATAAACTAAACTAATGCAGTAAAAATAGTGCAGAAGCTGTAGTATGAAAAGTCAAATAAACAACCAACATAGAAACCTGTCAGTCACAGCTTTAAGAATCAAAGTGTTCAAGCTCACAGCTTGGAAACCCAGGAGGGCCCATTTTAAATAGGTGAGCAGTGCCACAGGAGTTGATTCCAAGAACTTAGCGGAATTCATTGTGGGATCTATTTCAATAAAATTTGCTGAAATGAGGGGTTTGATCAGGCCCATGCACACTCTTTGTACGCCTCCAAAAGCACTTAAAAAATTGGATTGTAGTATTCGGTGCCTCGCCAATTGCGTGCTTGGCAATTGCACAAGATGCCTGCACAGAATTTGTGGGTGTGCTACACCATTGCAGAAGCAGCTCTTAAATTTATAGAGTAACCTGGAAATAATACAGTAAAAAAAACATAGGGATGCCTAACAAGTTTGTATCAAATTTCTCTGACCGCTATATTATTGGACATGCTAATCCATGGTATATGCCTCCACTAAACAAAAGACAGAGGAATTTGATGCACACGTATTAAATGTTTGAAGATAATTAAGTACAGCATAACCTTCAGGCTGGATTCATAAGCAGCTACTAGAAGTTTTGATTTCAATTTTGATCATAATAAAAGAAAAACACTGCATGGATTATAAATGTATTGCGAGCTTCTTTCAATCATTACTTTATGTACCTACCTGGAATTAACTCTGAGATTCCTAGCTTGTCCTTCAGAAATGAGAAATGCTGAATATTAAATGCTACAGAGTGGAATCAAAGACCGATCAATAAAAATATTTTTTTTGAAATAAACTACAATGTTGTAATCTTATCTTTCTGATTCTTTGGTGCAGAATTGCCCCGGAGGTCCTCAAATGTTTAAATCTGACAATACAAGAGTTTCCAAGTTGCTAACGTGTCTGTCACTCTTGCAGTGGGTTATGGTTCATGGTTTGAACACGTTCAAGAATTCTGGGAACATCGTATGGACTCCAATGTCCTCTTCCTGCTGTATGAAGATATGCATAAAGTAAGTGTGGGTCCCTCCTCAGGCTGGGATGGAATATGACTAAACCATATGAGCAAAGCAAAGTAATTTTAACAGTGTAAGGTGTCCATATGTAAGTGTGTCTGGCATTTTAGCATATTTGACCACCTTTAAGTAACATAAGAATCTAAAAAAGAATGAAATGAGACAGTAATTTGGCTCATCATGTCCTTCTGCCTGCTGCATTTCAGAAATGATTACAGGGAAAACAACATAAATAGACTCCACCATGTTATTCATAAGTGTGTTAAACTTTGCCCAAAATGGACATAATTTGGAGAAGTTACCTAAGGTTCATTGAATCAAGTGCCAACTTGGCTCAGTGATGGCACTCTCATCTGAGTCAGAGAGTTGTGAGTTCAAGCCCCACTCTAGGACTTGAGCACAAAAATCTAGGCTAACACTTCATTACAGTACTGAGGGAATGCTGCATTATTGGTGATCCCTTTCATTTGAGACATTAAACCAAGTCTGCCTGTTCAAGTGGATGTAGACGGTCCCATGGCACTATTTGAAGAAGAGCAGGGGAGTACTCTGGGTGTGCAAGCCAACATTTATCCCCTCACCAACTCCATAAAAACAGATTAACTGGTCATTTATCTCATTGGTATTTGTGGGACCTTGTTGTGGGCTAGGGGTTGCCGTGAACATATGAAAGATGCTATATAAATACAGGTCCTTTTATGATGAAGCAAGATTGTGTTATTGGAGTAAATAGCCATAAGAGATAGAGATTTATGTTTCAGATGTCAAAAATATTTTTTCAGGTTGATGCTCCAGGCCCAGTGTGTTCCGAAACCTGACTCTTCTATTCAAAGTTGTCCATTCAGATTGTTGCAAAGAAAATCCTCAATTTCTTATGTCTATCTGCACCACTGACTTTATTTTTTAAAAACCATTTCAGTTGTATTTTCTCCAGTTTTTAAAAATCTTTTCATTTTCTGTCTCTTTCTGCTATTTTTAAATCCTTTTATTTCAATCTTTTCCCCTTTTGTTTTTTCACACCATTCTTTGAAAGGGCACTGCCTTCATGTGAAAAGTGTTTGCAAACCTTTTATTTGCTTGGGAGGGATAAGAACTGCAAGAATCCTGCGTCCGTTTACTCAATACAACATCACATTACGATGGGTTTCAATCTGCTTGATATCACTATACCAAAGAATCCAAAGAAATTCTTTAAAGTATCTGAGTGTGATATTGTTTCTGTGCCGCTTATTTGTGTTTCATTGCCTGTCTGATGGTAGTTATTTGAAAAAAAACTTTTTTCCTTTAATATCCCTTCACAAATTGTGAGTGTTAATTATGTTTCAAACCAGAAAATCGCTGAAATTAGCCTCATATCCCATAACATCTCAGTATGATGCATTTGGACTTGAACAGTGGGGGGCATTAGCTGTGCTCATGTAAGGCCTTGTTCGAAATGAAATGGCTGCGATGGTGACGTGACAATCACCAGGTGCACCTGTCTACTGTGCTTTTCATTTCTACACTCTGCCCCCTGCTGGCAGGGATTTTATACGACAATATTACCATGCCCAGATATAGTGTGGCCCTCCGCTAATCGGCTGCATTTTTGACCCCGTTATTATTTCTTTCAAGATTTTTTTTTTTTCTTTTCTGGGTGATTAATCTTTCAAAAATGTTTTTTTTATTGGGAAACAAACCTATTTCATTCAGCAAATCAACGCATAAACTCCACAACAGTGCCACTTGTAGCCTAATCACGTGTAACACAACAGCAACAATAACTTGTATTTATATAGTGCCTTTAACATAGTAAAACGTCCCAAGGTGCTGCACAGGAGTATTTGAAGACAAAAAATTTGACACCGATCCACATAAGGATAAATTAGGGCAGGTGACCAAAAGGTTGGTCAAAGAGGTAGGTTTCAAGGAGCGTCTTAAAGGAGGAAAGAGAGGTAGCGAGGCGGACAGGTTTAGGCAGGGAATTCCAGAGCTTAGGGCCTAGGCAACAGAAGGCACGGCCACCAAAGGTTGAGCGATTATAATCAGGAATCCTCAAAAGGGCAGAATTAGAGGAGCGCAGATATCTCGGGAGGGGGCGGGGGGTTGTGGGGCTGAAGGAGATTACAGAGATAGGAAGGGACAAGGCCATGGAGGGATTTGAAAACAAGGATGAGAATTTTGAAATCGAGGCGCTGCTTAACTGGGAGCCAATGTAGGTCAGCGAGCACAGGGGTGATGGGCGAACGGGACTTGGTGCGAGTTAGGACACGGGCAGCCGAGTTTTAGATGACCTCAAGTTTACGTAGGGTGGAATGTGGGAGGCCAGCCAGGAGTGCGTTGGAATAGTCAAGTTGAGAGTAACAACGGTAAATGAGCAGGAGCTGATCATGCATTGTTGTCTGCCGAAGCAAAAACAGTGAACTGAACACATACAAAAAATAAGAATTGGTGTGGTTCGCTAATGGAACAGAGTGAAGCTGCGGATTGTGCCTTGTAACACACTCAAGACTGTGTGTTATCCTCTATGTATGTAATCTGTTGTTTCTAAGTAACCTACTTCCACCAGGAGGTATGGGATAGCAATGAGTTGACTTATCTTCTGTCTTTTTTACCCCCTCCTTCCCCATGAGGAAGGACCACACCTTGGTGGCCCAAAAGAGATCAGGAACTCCTGGCACAGGGAATTGCAGAGAAAAATTCACCTCATATTACTCTGTGGCAGAACAAAACAGTGAGCTAAGGTACTGTGCTTCCAAGGCTACAGTACTGTACACTTAACTGGACCAGCCACATAAATACTGTGGCTACAAGAGCAGGTCAGGGGCTGGGTATTCTGCAGCGAGTGTCTCACTTCCTGACTCCCCAAAGCCTTTCCACCATCTACAATTCACAAGTCAGGAGTGTGATGGAATACTTTGCCTGGATGAGTGCAGCGCCAACAACACTCAAGACGCTCGATATCATCCAGGACAAAGCAGCCTGCTTGATCAGCACCCCATCCACCACCTTAAACATCCACTTGCACCCCAATACCTGGTCAAGAGTGGAACTGTAAGTGACCTGCAACCTCTTTTCTTGGATGTAGAAAATGTTTGGCCTGGGGAGGGGGGTGATTGTGTGATGGGGAAAATCATAGAGCTTAAAATAGTGTGCACCCTTATAGGAAGATAACATACCTCAAATAAATCGACCTGTGTTCCACAAGCATGTCACACTATATCCATCAATTTAACAATGTACAGCAATTCTCAGTCCAGCAGTGGAAATACATTTTTAGCTACAATTCGTGCTGGTTCCTGTGGGCAAGGACCATTCAAAATATACAAGTAAATGGAAAGGATGAAATCAGCGGTTTATGTGCACCAAACAAACATGAAAACTAGACGTTTGTTTTCCAGTTTTTGATAATGACTTGACACAACTACCCTTTGTCAGCTGGCATATTGGGCTGATACTAGGAGAGATGCCATGTACCTCACGGCAAATTGTAGAATAATTTGGCAGCAATTTTCATGATCTCCAGTTAAGGCTGTCTTTTCCTCTTGGTGGAAGAATCTTGCAGGTACTGTGGAGCTCTTGGTGCGGTTCCTAGGAGTGTCATATGACAAGACTCAAATGGAGGCGATAATTGAACATTGTCATCAGCTCGTGGACCAATGCTGTAATGCAGAAGCACTTCCCATTGGAAGAGGTGAGTGCTGAGAAAAGTAGATGGTAGCATCTTTTGACTGCAACATGGCAATGGATGCTGCTGTGAAGCAATTATAGTGTTACAGAGTAGGACTATCGTGAACATGGAAGGTGCATTAACGCACAACTCTGTATTTTAAAATTTAATTCACTGCAGACGTACTAAATGCTGGTTATCTTGAAGCACATATCATTGTACCTGTGAATCTATTAAACTTATGGAGGTAGAAGGAGACAAATATCCATCTTTAGACAGCTTCCATAGAATACTTCATGTTTCTAAGATATAGGAGATAGTCAAGTGAATAAATTCACAGAAACAGATATGTTCTTCCTACTATTAGAAACATTATAGAAAGCATTGTAAACTGAATTATATGCTTCTAAAATACATTATAAATGTGAATATTTTCTCTGGAATAATTCCCACTGTATTTACTCCACCATGATTTTCAACTTTCTCTTGTCAAAAGAGCAGGCTAGAGATCTGCCTGTTCCTGTCACTCTATAACCAGCTGCCATGAGGCACACAAGAGAAGCCCACAGTGACGCTCTATCTGATTTTTTCCCCCCTACCTCTGTACAAGTAAGCTCCCAACCACAGCTCACCACGATAGAGCAGTTATGATTGGGATTTATGTGTAGGAACACCTATCCTGTCACTCCGTGGCACCCTGACCATTTCTTTTGTGTGAACTCCAGAATGCAGTGTGTAGCAGCTTCACTTTCACCATGAGGAATATAAATGCAGTTGTTCAACAGATATATTGCTTATAATATTGCTTTTGTTTTTGTTAAACTTCTGAAGGTTTTGGCTTTCGCCGTTTCCATGGATACTGGCAGCCCTCTGATGTCTCCCCCAAGTAGCTATTTTCCTTGTGTGAATGTAGATTGTTTTAGCAGGCTGTTGGACATTAATTATTTTATTTCAAGGTATTTTCCATTGTTTGGCTCAGTATTCAGAACAAAGAATTGGATTGATGTCTCATTGGTGTCTTGTCTTATTCAGACTATCAATCAGACTAGCAATGCAGCCACTGCTCACTTTACTCATAAAGGGAAAGGTGGCAAAGAAAAAAATGGCGCAAACAATTTCTCTGAATTGAGGAAAGCAAAGAGTTTTGCTCAGAACTACACGGGAGCATGGCATCGGGCAGTGAGTGTGATCTGGAACTGAAGAGCGTGGCATCAGGTAGTTGGTTTGATTTTGAACTGGAAAGGAACGTGGCACCAGACACTGGCTTTGATTCTGAATCGAAGGGATATGTGAAGTCAGGAAGTAAGTTTGACTCTGAAGAGATACATATTTGGCTGATTTGAAGTTGGGGCAGCAATCCCCATCTTGTTTCCTGGAGCCACTGGAATTCAGAGTCTGAATTCACCCAATGAGCTTTAAAAACATACTATTCCAATTTAAAATAAATTATCAATGAGAATTCTCAAGTCTGACCCTTGGCTCATCTTCAGATCTCCGGCTCACTTGTTTCCAGTTGGATCTTCCTACGGTCTGTTGTTTTAAAATGGGCCTTGATTATTTTTGATAAGATTAGCCAAACTATACCTGCACAACATTAAGTAATAATACAAATTGTTTAAAAAGATTTGTAGTTCAATTGTCTGCGCTTTCATTTTATTGATGGTTTAATTTTTTTTTAACACTTTCATTATATCAGTTTTCAGTTTTGCTTAGATGTCTGGAACAAAAATAAAATTATCCAAGGAAAGGTTTGGGTGAAAAGTAATTCACTGAAATGCTGCACATTCATTTGCTTTCATTTTTCAGTTTTTTAATTTTGTTTATGTTTGAAGCATTTTGGTTTCTTCCCTTTTTGTTTTTAGTGTATCGACTCATTGAACTGAAGACCTAGTGTAATTGGTGAGAAGGTAGACTAGCCCTATCCCATTGCCCTTCCTTCTGTTTTATGGCTTTTCATCTAAACCCGCACGCATGTATTTTACAGCAAGGTGGGTACCGCAGTTCTTTATTAATCAACAGTATTTCTTAAGTTTATTTTCATCTTATGCTTTTGATTAAAGGAGAAATAAATTCCAATGGGAAACTAATTCCTTGTATCACTCATACCACTTGCTTTTCACTCCATTTAGCTCGGGTTTCTTTTTATTTCTGTGGTCCGAGCATTTTGTGCTCATCTATTTAGGCCACCGTGGTTATATCAGCC
Organism: Squalus acanthias; assembly: GCA_030390025.1. Classification (NCBI taxonomy): domain Eukaryota; kingdom Metazoa; phylum Chordata; class Chondrichthyes; order Squaliformes; family Squalidae; genus Squalus; species Squalus acanthias. The sequence continues at coordinate 76,014,753 of CM059435.1, read as the reverse complement.
CTTTTTCACCTAAAGAGAATTATGTGTAAGTAATTAAACTCTCATTTAAGACTTGAAACTGAATTAGTGATGAGAGTGCTGTAATTGGAAGAATAAGAAATATTCACAGTAGTTTAAATTCCTCCAACTCTAATCGTGATTATCTTGGCAAAGAACCTTCATTGCTTCATGTGGTTCGAACACAATGATTGTCTTATCCCTGCTATATTTGTCAGATCTTCTGGTCTCTGGACTTCAATGAGACTTGTGCACCTGATGATATCCCTTTTATTATCCTTAGATGTGTGCCTCTGTTATTTGCCATCACTTTAGTCTCTTACTTCCTTTCTTTCTCGGAAATTTCCTTTCCCTCAGGATGATGACACCCTCTACCTGTCCAATTGCTGTCCTATTTTCTTTATATCTATGATTTCTAAAGTTATGGAAACAGCTGTTAACTCCCAGATTATTTATTCATCTTGTAAGTTCTAGCCTAATCCATTATCACCTGCATGATTTTGGCATTTTTGGATCACTGATGTTCTTTTCTTGTATGCTATGCACTTACTGGAATTCTGCTCTTGAACACTTTTTGGTGATTCATTTTGTCATTTCCTTGGACATCTCCAAAGCTGCAATTAGGGTCTGATACTATGCAGTTCTAAAGAAGCTGCTATTATATTCCTATGTTGCAGTTGATGGCTCACCATCTGACACTTTTTCCATCAACTCAGGAATTCTTCAGAATATTCTATTACTCGGTTCCTTCTCTTTGCATATGGTCTCCACTCGTCATTTAATCTTTTGCTGATGACTCCACTCTATTCATAAAGTTACTTTAGATTACATGCTCTTGCTGCACAGAATTTTCATTCCTCTCGCAATGCATTAGCTGAATCACCGTATCGTCTTTCAATGGGACAATGAAATTATTGTTTTCTTTTTCGTTTTTCAAAGATGTAAGGGGTAATTTTATGAGCAAAGATCAGAGATAGGACATTAACACTACGGTGCTGATTTTCTGGCCTGCACTTCCTGTTAGGAGGCTCCGCACCAGCAGCACGGTCTCAGGAAATTACTGCTAGTTTCTTCATATCGTTCAGAAACCCAGCTAACAGCTTCCTTCACTTACCTTTGATGGTTCCATTCTTGTCCTCCTTCAATTATTGGCATTCTAGGTTTCACTATCTCCTCTGATATTAACCAAACTCCTACATTGTCTCCATTGCGACAGCTGGCTCTAGGAGTGCTAAACACTTCTTTTCTCTTCAACAACTCTTAATTTTTTTATAAGGCCGCATTATTCGCAAGATTTAAATACTGCTCCAATATCTGTGGAGGGTTTACTAACAACTCATTTGCACTCTTGGACAAGATACAAGAAAAAAAACGACCATTTTCATAACTGATCCATCACTCATCTATACTCCAACTTTTCTCTCTCCACTATAACCAATTTTATCGATATTACCATGGTTATTGCTGCTCTGAAGTTTCCTTTCTCATTCCTGCTAAGCTCGTAACTACAGAAGCATACATGCTCTCCTTATTCCTTGCATCCTCACAGTGTGGAAGTAGAGTCTCACCACACCAACTCCTACTCTAACTCATTTTTACTCAGGACCTCCAAGCTGTTGAACTCTTAGCTCTCTCAGCCCTCTTTCTCCAACAATCTAGAAGATTTTAAAACCCAAGCTTGGCATCACTGAATCACCATTTCCTGATTTATCCTATCTTCTGTTCACAACTGTTGATGGCATCCCAGTCTTTGGGCTTAGCCCCTTACTTAAATTCTGCAATTTTTTTTAAAGAATGGAGAGAAAAGTATGTGCTATAAAAGAAGGAATCAGTTTAGGACTGGAGTTTAGCTTCCTTTTAAAATGTGAATAAAATAGACAGTATTTCAAGTGGTTATAACCAATATTTTGGAATGACCTGCTAACAATGTGAAGGACCCATGTTGTTCCTTAATATTTATGTCTGCACCAATGATTGTTTTGCACTGCAGAATCTTACAGATGACCTAATTCGACAACTTCAGATGAATGATTAATGCAGAATAAATCTTAATTATCATAAATAACATCTGGAAATCATCACATCCAAATATTTTCCTGAACATATGGTGCATCTATACAATATGTGGATTTAAACGAACAGAATCAGTATTAGACTGCTCCATATTCCCTTTGAATTATCTTCTATCCTCATGCTCATTTTGTCTGAGACCCACCTGCTGCTCCTTTGACCCCATTCCCCTTAAACTGCTGACCATCTAATATCCATTCCTGGCTCCCATGTTATCTGGCATTATAAATAGTTCCCTCTCCTCCGGTACTGTCACCTGCCCTTTCACAACTACTGTCATAACCCCTTTCTCACAAAACTCACGTTTGACCCTCGGTCGTTGCAAACTACCAACCCAACTCCAACCTCCCTTTCCTCTCAAGTCCTTGAATGTTTTTTCCAATCCAACACTCTTCCCTCCTCTTCTTTCTCAACTTGTCTGCAGCCTTTGACACTATCGAATGCACCATCTCCTCCAGTGCCTCTCCCCTTTACCATTTTCGCAGGTTGAAACTGATCAACCTATTTGTTGACCAATTAAGGTTCCAACCTCATATCCGCTCCATCACAAAGACTGCCTACTTCCACCTCTCTAACATCATCCATCTCCGCATCTGCCTCAGCCCATCTGCTGCCAAAACCTCCATCAGCAGCTTTGTCACCTCTACACTCGACTATTCCAATATTCTGCTGGCCGGCCTTCCATTCTTCACCCTCCATAAACTTCAGCTCACCCAAAACGCTGCTGCCTATATTTGATCCTGCTCATCCATCATCCCTGTGCTCACTGATCTACATTGGCTGCTGGTCCCTCAACACCTCAAATTTAAAATTCATACCCTCATGTTTAAACCACTTCTTGGCCTTGCCCCTCCCTGTCCTTGCAATCTTCTCCAGCCTTACAACCCTCCAAGAACACTGCATTCCTTCAGCTCTGGCCTCTTGTGCACCCCCACTCCCTTCCTCCACCATTGGTGGCCGTGCCTTCAGCTTTCTACACCATAAGCTTTGGAATTCCCTCCCTAAACCTCTCTCCTCCTTTAAGACCCTCCTTAAAACTGACTTCTTTGACCAAGTTTTTCATCACACTCCTAATATCTGCTTTGGCTTGGCATTGATTTTTGTGTGATTACACTTCTGTAAAGTGCCTTGGGACGTTTTTCAACTTTGAAGGCACTATATAAAAGCAAGTTGTTGTTTATAATGGAAATGCCCAATAGAAACTTGTCACCCTGTAATTGCACAATATGGCCATTGGGTGCTGCTGCACACAGTTTCCCAAACTGTTCAGAGACTTGAAAATTTTGAGACCCCGGTTGCCCTTGTTTACTTTTCAGGTACATTTTAGCTTTTCATTTTATCTTTTTAACACCTTAAATTTTAATTTAATTTTTTCACTGTTGCTGCTTATCATGCTAATGCCGCCCCTCTCCTCTGCTGAATTTTCAGGCATTTAGGCCAGTGCCTAACTTTACTGATTAGTATAATAGTACTACTTTATTGATTTATTATAATAGTATACTTTTACCAATTAGTATAATAGTACAATTTTATTGATTAATATGTGTACTTTTACTCATTAATATAATAATTAGTGTTAATAGTATGTTGTGTACTTTTACTCATCAATACACTAATTAGTGTTAATAGTATTTTACTGTTAATATAATTGTATAACTACTGATTGGTATAATACTACAACTTTCCTAATTATTAGACTATACTCTTACTGATTAATAGTATAACTTTAGTGATTAATAATAGCATATTTACAGATTACTCTAATAGAATAACTACTAATTAATATAATATACTTTTATTGATTAGTGTAGTAGTATAACTAGACTAATGAATATAACGGTATAACTTTATTGATTAGTATAATACTAAAACTTTACTAATATACTATTTACTGATTAATCATATAACTTTACTGGTTAGTGTTATATAGTTTTACTGATTAATTTAATAGTACACCATTACTGAAATAGTATAACTTTACTAATGCATATTAGTAAAAGTGTATTAGTATAACTTTATTGGTTAGTATAGTAGTATAACTTTACTAATGAATCTACTACTGTACTTTAAGTGATGCTCAAAGACCAGATCATCTTTCCAAATTATTTCCTGTTGTCTACTTTCATACTTGCCAGCCAGAAACAAAACATTGAAGAGGAGCATAGAGCAACCAAGCTGGTGCCCTTTAATATGTCTGAACTTGATTGACCACAGTTCGGAATTATCTGCATAAAACTAATGGTCTCGTAGATTTAGCTGGTAATGATCACAGAGTCGTCATGTTGCTTTCTGTACCTCAGCTCAAATGGACCTGCCCCATACTCAAACTTATGGAAATATATTTTCACCAGGCTGAGTGTAACAAGGGACATTGTTTTTGTTTATTTCAGGACGGGTTGGCCTGTGGAAGATATCTTCACTGTATCAATGAATGAGAAATTTGATGCCGTTTTCAAACAGAAGATGGGAAAATCTGACCTCAGCTTCGACTTCAGCCTTTAAGGAACCAACATGCATGCTCTCCAGTATTCTCAACACTAGCTAGAAGTGCTTCTCCGCATTCGTCCATCAATCATTGGTTAATCTTCGCTGTTACGTGTGTTATGACAGCTCTTTAGTGAAGGATGTTGGGTATTCTATCATATATATTTGCAGTTTCCTCACCTGTTGGCATCTTAACTAGCAAGCTGCCTTTTAGCAGAATTGCAAGGCACATAGTCTAAGAAAGCAACTTAAATATAAACTGCAATAGCTTTGATGGTAAGGGCAATTACTGTGTACTCCAAAATGAGAACTATTTAAAAATATGCAAATGCGTACACATGGCCCCACCCCCCACCCCCCCACACACACACACACACACACATACATGCGCATGCAAAAGAAGCCAAAATTATAAATAAGGAAAATTACTGCTGCAAAATGTTTTTTTTTAAAGTTTATTCTTCTGTAATTGTTACATGATACATTCCAGTCTGATTGAGTATTCTGGTCAGGAACAAGCTCCAAAGTGGTGTCCAAATCTGAATTAAACCAATTTAAATTATTCGGTTATTGCTGAATCCACTTCATTTGGATTTGCAAAGATGACGGGTGTAGTGAATTGAAACAAATATTGCATCAGTTTTTTTAAGAAGGTTAAAGTCATTCAAAAAAGCACCATTGTGGAAAGATGGTAAATGAATTACCCAATCCGCTGCTGGCACTAGCTAACCTTGAGATTAATAAAGCTGAACTTCTGGTAGTCTGTTAACCAGGTTCAGTGATGTACCAGAACTTGATGCAACTAGACAAATAAGTACAGGAAACTTTTGTTTATCCGGCACCCAAATATCCGGAATTCTCGCTTAACCGGCAAAAATCATCCTCCGAAAACTCCTCTCAAATAACCGGCAATGTTGCTGATCCCGAGTCCGAGAATGCCAATTTAGTCAGTAGGGGTAGTTTTCAAAAGTACCCAAATACTGTATACTGCACATTTCTTGATTTATTTATTTTTCTTTGTTAAAAATAGCCTCGGTAGATATAACTCTCCGTTATCCGGTACTTTCGATAAACCGGCACCACGCCGGTCCCGTCGGTGCCAGTTAATAAAGAGTTTCCTGTAGTTGAAATAACCTGGATGCAACACAGGTACAGCTGCATTCCACAAATCCTCAGCAACAGCATGAGGAGAGAAGTGGAGGAACTGTGGTCCTATCACCCATTCCCTGCATGCTGGACGTTTGGTCATCTCGTCATTTATCCCTTTGAAAATCGCAGTACAAGATTTCTGTAACATTTCTGTACCAGAATAAAATACAGCTGGATTATTTTCTATTGTTTGAGAGTATTCTAAAAACATTTTTCAGTTGATACATTGTTTGTTTATTTTATAAAATTCACTGTTAGCAAATCATTTACTAGATGTTACACAAGGCTAAAAAAACAGAAAAAAACTCAGTCCTCATAACACTATAGAGGTCTGATTTTTGACAACAATCAAATTATTAATTTTAATGCAACTTTTAGTTTAACCCTGAGAGCACCAGTGTCTCCAGAGTCTTTTGCAGCTCCTGGGCTAACAATTTTTTTTTAAGATTTCACTTGAATAATTAATTTAGTGCGTCACATAATATTGTAACATTCTTACTGAGATGTTAAAATTGACTTTATTAATGTAATAAATTGATATTATAGTATAAACTTATTAGGCCGTATTTTGCGACCCCTACGGGTGCGTACGAGGCGTGTATGCGCCCGTAGGGGCCGCGCAAGTTCCAGGGTTTAAGCATGTGAAGCGCATGCGCTGAAACCCGGAACTTGCAATCTGTCAAGAATCTTCTTGACAGATCCTCCACATCCTCGGGAGAAGGGCCTCTGCGGGTGGAGAGTTGCGCTATTTGTCCAACTTCTGCCCGCTGAATGCCCGTGAAATTCTTACGCCCAGTAAAAGCCTCGTAAGGCCTGCTTTTACCAGCATAAGAGTTTTAAAAAATAGAAAAATAAAATTCTCATTTATACATTTAAAAACCCTGTCCAATAAGTTAAGTTTATTTTTAGCCATTAAAGCATAATTTTTTTCCCCCCAAAAATTACATTTTCATTTAAAATATTTAATTAAATGGCATTTAAATTAATTTTAAATGTAATTTTAAAAATTTATTTCATGTTTGTGTATTTTTTAAGTGATCCCCATTCATACTTATGGGGTTTCCGTACGTACGCAACTCCCATAAGTATGAATGGGAATTCCCTTCTTTTATTGGTTGGGCTAGCCCACGTGATTCCAGGGGCACTTACGAATCGCATGCGCCCCTGGGATACGTGAGCCTCTGCCCGCGGGTACCCGGAGAGGCCCAGGATCGCAAGCCTCCATATCTCCCGGGCCACCAGGTACATGCGTAGGTTTTTTACAGGTCGGAGGCATCCGCCCGCGGGAAGCCTCCGATCGCAAATTTTGGGCCATTATCCTCGCCTCGCAGGCAAAACAAAGCAAATCCTTAAAAGTTGAGTTCTGCCTCCTCTCCTAACTTATTTAGTTTAACTGCAGTTCTTACTGTTTTCCCACCCCCATGCTAATTCTCTGCCTCTGCAAATCCACTGACAGTTACTTCCATTTTCAAGCGCAAGGGCATGAATATATTCATTCGCTGAAATGCTGACTCTGGCGTAGTTTTCAGCCAGTGAACAGTGACTTTACTAGTCTTTGACTTGATGGTGAAAATAAACAGTAACAGGTTAATTTCCTGTGATGTGCTTTCAGCAATGGAGTTGAAAAAGTCCATAGGTTGAAATATGACATTGGTGGTGCAGGTGGGCAGCTTGAGTGAAATGAGAGATCTTGTTCATGATATCCTGAGGGTCAGTGTTTATTTCAACAAATGGTTAACCATTGCATAAAATATTGCAAAAGCTTCTCAGTGGTGTCCCGAAACAAAATGATTATTCTAGAAATGATGCTGTCTGTGTTTGGCTTTTAGCATGTTGTTGCACAGATGTCAACCTTCAAGTATTGAAATCAGTGAGATAGCCCCCTTGCCAGGGCTCGGGGTCCATCCATGGGAATGGGCCCCAGCGTGTCCAAGGGTGGAGCCCTGGTGGGGACCCAGAGGCAAAAGCCCCCAGAAGCTCTTAGATCAAGTATTTTTGGAGGCAATTGAATGGCTTTACTTGCAAGATAATGCTGTTTGTTTGGACATGCTTCCAAGAAGAGTACTGGCTACAACTCTGTATAGATGTTACAATGCTTTATACCTGCTTCCATTTTTACATGTTCATTTGCTGTCACACTTATGAGCATGACTGTATTCTCTTGTTTCTTTTTTTGCTGCTCAAAGGTCATTTGAAGGTTTAAACTTAAATACAGGGATATCTTTGTGTACGGCCATTTTTGCAGTAACTATACTGCCCAGTGTTTCTTCAGGGTTCAAGTTAGGCCTGAAGGAAGTTTTGTTTTTCCTAATCAAGGAGAAGAGCCACTCCTCAGCACTATTGGCATGCATCATAGTTAAAACTGGTTCCACAACCTGACTAAACAGGGAAACGGGGGTCTGCAATCTGTGTTACTCCTGATACGTGATATTTGAAACAAGCATTGCTGTCATTGTTATGGAGGAAGTAGCTTTTGAGGCTATGATATTTCTGCAATATTCTGGTTACTGCTTTTTCCAGACTGAGCCAGCGGGTGCATACATGCTGAATCATCTGTGCATATTTTGTGTCACAAACTTGTTCCAAATCCTGCTTCCTCTTTTTTGTTGACTTGTCGAACCAGTAGTATATGTCAATGCAAAAATTGTAAATGTCAAAGCCCATTGTTCTAGCATATGCTTGCGATGTTGCGAATGATATGACATGGGCAGCCAATGAAGAACACTGCTGGTTTTTTTTCTGCTACTCTTGTCATGATTGTGCTCCTCTTACCAAAGTTTACTGAGGTATTGTCCAGTCCAACACTTGACACACTTATCCCAGCAAATGCTGTTCTGGTGCAGGGTCTCATCCATTTTCCTGAATATGGCATCAGCTGTTGGTCCTCAAGTCATGCATATGTCTAAAAGCGGAGTTGATATTCCACCAGATGTGAAAAGTCGTACCGTTAATAGGTTCACCTTCAGTAGTCCTGTATCATTGGACCTATTAATTGCAAGTGCATGGGGATTCACTTTCATTTCCTCAACTAATTTTGATCCAAAATGCTTTCAATGCCCCATTAACAATGCATGTACTTTTAGTTCTCTTTTGATGCATATTCTGCTGCTATTTGAGAATCAGATAATCTTTCTTTGAAGAGTGGGCTCAGTTGTTCAGCCAGGGCAAAAGGAGCATTGGCGTCAATCAGTACTGCGCCAACTTTCAGTTCTGCCCTTGTAATCTGTAAATAGTAAATTTACAAGTTGAATTCATGCCACATGGGTTCAAAAAAGAGGGCGCAAGAAAATAATTATTGTAACTGTTTCAGAAAGCTTGAAAGGATTGAGGATATCACACAGACTTACCTTGTCAGCAAGGGGGTTCGATGAGGGGAACATCAATTTTGTTTGGAGTGCAGCTGCTTTAGCCAACTTCATGTGTGCCTGTGACTGGACATGAATCCACATATCAGCAGCCCCATGATGGACAATATTTACTGTCTTCACACAAACATTGCAACGAACACTCTGGGTATTTCCAGATACAACACGGATGAATGGCCATATCTTAGTCCATTCTTTATTAGTCTTTTACTTGAAAGCCCCTGCATATTTAGAAGATTTCTCAATGATTTTAATCAGAGTCTTTGTCAAGGTGATGTTCTGATGCCCTACTTGATGAAAGAAAACTCCAGAAAAAGGGTCTCTGATTGGTTGATTCCCCAATATTTGTGTTCGATTACACTACAAGTGAAAATCTATTTCTTTAGAATGTGATCCTTAGTGCCTCAACTCCTATGACCTTTGCTTACTTATGACATACCTGTTGTTCTGTGTTTTGTTTTCTGATATATATTGCTCATATTCTTTCTTAGCATCTCAATTTCTTCCCATTTCTCAGCCGGTCTTTACAGATCTCACTATCCTGTTCCTTTTCTGGGCAATTCAAATTTGTATGCATTATGGAAGGTATCAGGCAGAACGAGAAATTTGGTTACCCACACTGAAAGAAGGAAATTACATTTATGGAGGCGCCTTTCTCATCCTCTGAATGTCTCAAAGCAATTCACAGCCAATGAAGTGTATTCACTATTGTTATGTAGGCAGATGTGGTGACCAGTTTATGTAAGCCAGACTCCCACAAACAGCAAATGAGATAAATGGACAGTTAATCTGGATTTAGACAATTTATTTCAGGGATGAGCTGCATTCAGATCTTTAAAAAAAACACATTTTTTTTCCACATCCTTTCCTTTAAATGTTTCCTTCTATTTAATGTTTTTGTACATTTCCCCATATCACAGTGAGCCCATATGAAATTTGACTCAATAGACTTCCTTTTATGTTCCAACCTCATCTCTAATATGAAAGTAGCATTTTCATTGTTAGATCATAGATGGCTTATCATACCTCTTGTCATTATTCAATACCAAATTCACTATCTTCTTTGTATCTTTGTTCACATGCTGTTTTTCAAACAAATCCCACAGAACTTCAGTAAATTCTCACTCATATCATGCAGATAGTCTCCATTGTAAATCCCTGTAGATTCACCGATTAGGAGATTGATCCATGTAGCCGAAGCCTGGGGCACACCTGTTTTCTCCATGGTAGCCCCCTCGCTCACCCACCCGTCGGCCCCCTCGCTCACCCGCCCGTCGGCCCCCTCGCTCACCCACCCGTCGGCCCCCTCGCTCACCCGCCCGTCGGCCCCCTCGCTCACCCGCCCGTCGGCCCCCTCGCTCACCCACCTGCCGCCCTGGGTTTCCTTTTGTTGCTTTTACATAAAATGTAATTAACTTTTCCCTGGAAAGTGATACCACAAGCATGTGAAGGAGAATGAGGAAACTGTAAATCCAATGTGCAAGGTATTTAAACAATGTACTTAAAAACTCAAAAGTGTATAAATGTACTCTAAATCATGATGATTCACTTCTGTCCTTATTCTTAACAGTTGATCAAATATTATACAGATATGTGTTGAAAGAGAATAACAGGGTCACTGAAGATTCCACCCGTATGTTGAGTATGCAACTATTTTCTCTTCAGAGATATATGGAAATCCTTCTGTAGGGTTTCAATCATGGGTGTAGTGGCAATTGTAGAAGTGAGTATACATCATGTGGTATTTATTTTCTAGTGGGGTGTTAAGAGGTTCTGGCCCCTAGAAAATATTGATCTTTGGCAAATTATTTGGTGCATCTTCCAGAATTTTGATAAGGACCTATATGTATGTAAATATTTTCTGATGCGTATTCTACTATATTTTCTGATGCGTATTCTACTACATATGAGAAGCTGGATAACAAACAACTATATTGGTGTATCATGTATATTGTGGTAATCAATTATTAGCAAAATAATATACTTGTTTTTTAACTCTTCTTTCAAGTGTTGTTTAATTTTGAGCTTAGAAATTACTGTTGGGGTGTTAGCTTAATCATTTATATGATACTCGTTGGTCTACTATCTTAACACCGGCATTAATCTATTGATTTTAAACAGGTCAACAACTCTGTCAAAATAGAAGACAAAGCAAAGTGTTTGCTTGCTAATATCTTTAGCAGCAATTTCTAGGCTTTGCTCCCAAAATGAATCACTGATAATATAATTGTATAGGATTGGAAAAAGCTCTGTTACAGTAATTGCCAAAGACCCTGACGAACCTCATCAAGATGGCTGCATCACCTTGACCATCGTGTCATTTGGCATCAGAATGTTATTTGCTTCTTTGGATCCCGCAGATAAGGAATGATTCATTCGGGCTCACAAATTGAGACATGCCGTCTTTGAGATGAGTGGTAATGTTCTATTGTCATTTCTTTTTATTCTGCCCCTTCATTAATATGTAAAATTGAGATTCGATCAAAATAGATTTTTTATTATTAGGTAAGGGTATTAAGGGATTTGGAACCAAGGTGGATAAATGGAGTTATGATGCAGATCAGCCATGATCTAATTGACTGACTGGCGGAACAGGCTCGAGGGGTTGAATGGTTTAATACTGTTGCTATGAAAATAGATCAATGAGCTCACTAAGCAGTGCTACATAGTAGCCCCAAAGAGGGCGGATATGGTGAAGGACAGGTTGTACTCAAATCATTAATCAGAGGCCAGGTTTGAACATTCGGTTAGGATAAATCAGTTTATTCATTTTAAAATTTAATCATTTTATGAATCACTATTAATTTTTACCCATTTAATAGCAAGCTGATGTCTTATCAACCTGCATTAATAATTATATTTATGACGGAAAATTTTATTATGAAAATATGGAATATGTATGAATGAGGATTAAACATTAAAATGTAATGGTAATGGGGAATGTATGTGAATATAGATTATACATATAATAATGGGGATAAGGCATGAATGAAGATTATATATTATACAGTGTGCATATGTATATGAAGAATATGTTGATCAGGATTAGAACACACACTATATACAATAATTATTTATATTTTAGTCTCCAAAAATGATGTGAGTATACTCCCTGGTTTGAATTCATTGCCTTGACTTCATCAACTTTCTATTTTGATGTAATAGTTCATTCCTCCATTTAATATTCCACAGTAATCTACAATAGTTCCTACATGTATGGAAAAAACACAGTTTGCATTGCTATTTCATTATATTTTTATCAGGATGCATGAGGAGAGCACACAGCTTCATCCACACGCCCCCGTCCCCCAGTCCAGGTCCTTGGCCTGCTCATCAGGGAACATGCAAAGGCAGGGCATTGGAGAATTCCCATCTGATTTTCCCTTTTCCTTTACTAGTAATTTTAGGTTATCATTGATAAATAAAGAGGTTAGAAATCAATTAACATTGAAGAAGAGAGCCTATGAAGAGTATAATAATGAAAAAACTAAAGGAGCATATGAGAAAATAGACAGAGGTAGAGTGGGATAAGGAAAGCTAAAAGGGAAAATGAGGATATTTCAAAAAACGTCAAAAGGAATAGTAAGGAATTTTACAAATATATCAGTAAAAAGAGTATTGTTAAAAGCGAGCTGGGACCCCCAAGAGGAAAGGATTATCAATTTGTATTTAATAAGTACTTTGCATGTTTTTTTTTACCAAAGAGACGGATATCAGAGAGGAGGTGAATCCTGAAGTGGTTGAAAGAAGAGGTGCAATATTGTGATGGATAAAAGGAAAGTCTTCGATTAGTTCGTTAAACTAAGGAAAGTCAAAGCACCAGGGCTTGATGGAATACACCCTACTCCTGAAAGCATTTGGGAGGAAATTGCAGAGGCCCTAGAAATTATATGTTGGGGATCTATTGAATGTGGATGTGTGCCAGAGGACTGGCCAATGTAGTACCCATTTTATAAAGGGCGACCGCTAATTCAAATAATTAGAAGCCAGTTAGTTTAACATCTGTGGTAGGGAAAATTTTAGAGTCTTCAATTAAGGTTGAAATGACCACATATCTAGATAGAGACAATAGTTAGGAGCAGCCAGCACTGATTGATGGTGCTTGACAAACCTCATAGAATTCTTTGACAAGGTAATAGACATGGTAGATGAGGGAAATGCAGTGGGTGTAGTGTACATTGACTTTAGGAAAGGCTTTGACAAGGTACCACATGGGAGATTACTAGAGAAGATTAAAGGGTATGGAATTGTGGGGTGGGGTGGGGACAGCAAACTGGATTAAAAATGAGATAGAAAGGAGAAAACAGAGTAGGAGTTAAGGGCAGTTTCTCAGAGTGGTTGAAAGTAGTTAGTGGCGCCCTTCAGAATTCAGTTCTGCTTCCAGTAGTTGAGGGGTCAACTAGTGGGGCCATAGATACAAGATTAAATGTAAGAGATTTAGAACAGAAGGCAGGAGTAATGTCTTCACATAGACAACTGTGAGGCTATGTCTTCACATAGACAACTGTGAGGCTGTGAAATTCACTGCCAGAGTTAGTGGTTGAGGCAGAAACTATCTGAAGATTCAAGATTAGATTGGATTGGTAAATGAAGGAAAAGGGAAAAGGCAGCTGGTCAAATGAGGCACTGCCTCGCCTAGAAATCTGTGAGTGCATGCGAGTGAGCGGAGAGTTGGTGTCGTTGGCAGCTGCTCAAGCCCGGGTGAGCAGGGGTGGGATCGTGCTGCACATTGTGCTGGTGGGATTCCACAAGAAGGGCTGCCAGGTGAACGGTGAGCCAGCTCGAAGCTGGAGCCTAGGACAGGGGGCGCGAAAGGGAGAGATAGGGACCTAGGTTGAGATTAGAGGGAGAGATGGAAGTTTACGATGTGCATATCGGGAAGAACGAGTTATTATTGGCTTCCTTTCCTCCCATCTGTTTACTATTTCCCCTCTTGTTTCTTGCTTAAAAAAAAGATAGCGGTGACAAGAAAATTAAACTCATTGCGCATACGTGAAGGGCCCATTGCAATGGTAACACGCTGGCTTGGTGCGGCGTGTGTAGCTATGCCTCACCTGTCAAAAATGTCACTGGAAAAGGGGTTCAAAAGATATGGGAACAGGGGAGGTAAATGTAATTAGAACTATTTGCCAGTGTGGAGGGTAAACGCGACATGGACTGGTTGGGCCGAATGACCTGTTTGCAGGTTGTAACTTACGTGTACTTCTATGTGAGGCCTGAGCCACGAGAAGCAGCAGCTATCTCCTGGCCAGACGTCTTGAGGCAGCAAATCGCTTGTTACTATGTGAGCTCAGACGGCAATAACTTACTTGCCATCACAAACTAATTAAAAATGTACATATTAACATAACGTGTATGCTTGCTTATGCTCTTCAAAGTCTATATAAACGGCAAGTACTTTAACTTATAATTTTAGTGAAGATGTCAGCAAGAGTTTAAAGGGGAACACTGCATTCGTAAGTACTTTTTGACTGGCTAAAATTAATTAAAAACAGGAATTGCACCACTCCTCTCTCACTCCACCAATCTCTTCCCATCCACTTCACAGGTTGTCTAAAATTATGATTTACATACCTTCACTTTACTAGATTGCAAATAAATCAGATTGCAACATTGCATTTTAAAGAAGAAACATTGTCGATTTGGGGAGTTTTTAAAAAGGTTCAATTCCTGGAATGGACTATTCTGAAAATTCAATTTGCACATCTGGAAGGGAAATTCACACTGCACTGGATGCTATATTTATCTTTTCATAAACATTTGCAATTTTTTTTTTAAGTGGGGCAATTTTAAATGCAAAAAAAATTGGGTGTAATTGATAATGTGAATAATTGCAATGAAAACAACACACAAGCTTTTCATACTACATTACTTTCCACTGATGTTGATACCCCACTAAGAACTAAAATTCTATTGGAAGTTATGTAGTACAAGCTATATAGTACAAGCAGGCACATTCAGATCGTCTTTCCTACACCAGTAAGTGGTAGTGATCAACTGTAATCTCACAAACTGGATTCTTGCGCAACAGAACGTGTGTGTCATTGTAGATTATTTAAATGCATCATTTTAAACTAGTTTTTAATGTTCATTTATTGCTTTTAATTTTAATGATTGAGTTTTCTCCAGTGCAGTTATTTGATCCTATCCATTTAAATTATTAGCCAATTGTTCATACAAGAAATTAAACAATCTCTGTTTATTTACAATTTCAGATTAAAATTGTGAAACTGATATACTCACTAAAAGAGCAACTTTATAACTGAGAAAGCCAATGCCTGCACTATATCGTAGTATGTGACATGACCAATTAATTCAGTATAGTCTATTGTGTTGATTCAATGTTTTCAATTGGGCAGACAACAAAGGATAATCAGCAGAGCCAGATGTTGCATATGTTTAAATTTATTTTCTATTTTTGTATTATATTACTGTATGAAATCATAAGCACTACACTAACTATTTGCTTTGCTGGCTTACTCTTTAATAAAGAGATGTGTTCTGTTCTTTGTCTTTTTGTTGCAGTCATTTTGAAAACGCACTTTTTACATTTAATACATTTGGGATTAGAAAGCTATTGCTCACATATAAAATATGCACACACACATATCCACGACGTCAGCGAGATTGTTCACCATGAGGAGCACAGGGCCTCGGCTTAACCTCTTCCGAAAGATGGCACCTCCAACCAATCAGCACTCCCTCAGTACTACACTGAAAGGGAACAGTAGCATAGTGGTTATGTTACTGGACTAGTAATTCAAAGGCCTGGACTAATGATCCAGAGATGTGAGTTCAAATCACACCACGGCAGCTGGGGAATTTAAATTCAGTTAAATAAATAAATATGGAATAAAAAGCTAGTATCAGTAATGGTGACGATAAAACTATTGGATTGTCGTAAAAACCCATCTGATTCACTAATGGCCTATATTTGACTCCAGACCCACAGCAATGCTCTTCTACACTCTTTATTGAACCAGGGTTGGTCCCCTATTCCTACTAAACTGCTGACCATCCAACTTCCCTTCCTGGCTCCCATATTAGCTGATATTGTTAACGATTCTCCTCAGATACTGTCCCTCCTTCAAATCTGCCTTTATCACCCCTCTCAAAAAACAATCGTTGACCCCTTCGTCCTTGCAAACTATCTCCAACCTCCCTTTCCTCCCCAAAGTCCTTGAATGTGTTGTCGCTTCCCAAATCCGTGCCCAATTTCCCAAACTCCTTGTTTGAATCCCTCCAATCAGGTTTCTGCCCCCACCACAGTAATGAAACAGCTCTTACCAAGGTCAGAAATGATATCCTAATTGACAAAGGTAAACTATCCCTCCTCGTCCTTCTCAACCTGTCTGCAGCCTTTGACACAGTTGATCACACAATTCTGCTCCAATGCCTCTCCACCACCATCCAGCTGGATGGGACAGCACTCGCCTGCTTCCAGCCATATCTTTCCAGCCTTAGCCATAGAATCACCTGCAATGGCTTCTCTTCTCGCTCCCACACAGTTACCTCTGGTGTCCCCCAACGATCTATCTTTGGCCTCCTCCTATTTCTCATCTACATGCTGCTCCTCGGTGACATCATCTACCTCTCTCGACCCCTCACTGTCTCTAAAATGTCAGGCTGCTTGTCCGACATTCAGCACTGGATGAGCAGAAATTTCCTCCAATTAAATATCGGGAAGACCAAAGCCATTGTCTTTGGTCCATGCCACAAACTCCGTTCCCTTGCCATCGATTCCATCCCTCTCCCTGGCAACTGTCTAAGGCTGACCTATTCACAACCTTGGTGTTATATTTGATCATGAGATGAGCTTCCTACCTCATATCCACGCCATCATTTCCCAAATTACAACAGTGACTACACTTCAAAAGTACTTCATTGGCTGTAAAGCACTTTGAGACGTCTGGTGGTCGTGAAAGGCGCTATATAAATGCAAGTCTTTCTTTTGTCACTAAGACTGTCCATTTCCACCTCCGTAACATCGCCCGTCTCCGCCCCTGCCTCAGCTTATCTGCTGTTGAAACCCTCATCCATGCCTTTGTTACCTCTAGACTTGACTGTTCCAATGCACACCTGGCCAGCCTCCCTAGTTCTACCTTCCATAAACTTGAGGTCATCCAAAACTCTGCTGCTTGTGTCCCGCTCACTCATCTCTCCTGTGTTCGCTGACCTACATTGGCTCCCAGTAAGCAATGCCTTGTTTTTAAAATTCTCATCCTTGTTTTCAAATCTCTCCATGGCCTCGTCCTTCCCTACCTCTAATCTCCTCCAGTCCGACAATCCCGAGATCTCTGCGCTCCGCCAATTCTGGCCTCTTGAATATATCCGATTTTAATCACTCCACCATTGGCAGTCATGCCTTCAGCTGCCTGGTTCTTAAGCTCTGGAATTCTCTCCCTAAAACCCTCCACCTCTCTACCTCTCTTTCCTCCTTTAAGACCCTCCTTAAAATCTCTTTGACCAAGCGTTTGGTCATCTGCCCTAACATCTCTTAAACATAGAAACATAGAATCTAGGAGCAGGAGTAGGCCATTCGGCCCGTCGAGCCTGCTCCACCATTCAATACGATCATGGCTGATCATTCAAATCCAGTACCCTGTCCCTGTTTTAATCCCCACAGTACACATATCCCACCCTAGCCCCGTAACCCCACGTATTTAATTCCCCCTAACATATCCCATCCTATCCCCATAACCCCACATATTTAATCCCCCCCCCCTAACACTAAGGGTCAATTTATCATAGCCAAATCAATCTAACCCGCACATTTTTGGACACATTCTTTATATGGAAGGTGTCAAATTTTGTTTTCATATCACTCTGAAGCTCCTTGGAACGTTTTACTACATTAGAGGCGCGATATAAATGCAAGATGTTGATGTGACATAATAGAGATTTAGAAGATAGTAAAAGGTATTGAAAAGATAGATTATATAACACTACTTCCAATTAGCCCATAACAGGAGCGGGGCACAGATTCAAAATTACAAAAAGAAAAATTTAGGTTGAAATCAGAAAGTTCTTATTCACACAACCAGTAGTCAACACGTGGAATGGACTTCCAGATAGAGCAGTGGAGGAGACAGTGAAATGTGACTGTTCAAGGATTTAGGAGAGGAAAGGGAGATTGAAGATGGGGTGGACTGGTAGCTTGCAAGGACAGAGGGACCAAATGTGAATTTCAGAGGAGGGGGCAATGGCAGCAATTCTGAAAAGGAGGGCAACAGTACCTGAGGAGAGGGAACTATTCACAATGCCAGTTAGCATTAGGGTCAGGAAGGGTAGTTGGGTGGTCATTAGTTTAGTAGGAATGAGGTCAAGGGACCGAGATGAGCTTGTTAAAAGGCCACGAGGACAAATGGGAGAGATGCGGATTCAGGACTAGTGCAGGGCAGGAGGTTTGACTTGGGAGGACAAGAGGAAAGCAGGTTTATTTTCCTCTACCCACTACCCATACTCACTTGGCAGTAGAAGGAAGCATGTCACTTTAGAACTGACACCAAGGGAATTTGCAGCTGATCTGCACCCTTCTCCAAGGAGTCTGCATCTGTAATCAGTTAGTGATTCAACACTTGCGTCGTCAATGTAACCCAAGAATGAATACAAACAAGACATGCATTTATATAGCGCCTTTCATGACCTCAGGACATCCCAAAGTGCTTTACAGCCAATGAAGTACTTTTGAAGTGTACTCACTGTTGTAATGTAGGAAACGTGGCAGCCAATTTGTGCACAGCAAGGTCCCACAAACAGCAATGTGATAATGACCTGACGACCTGCTTTAGTGATGTTGAATACAAGATAGAAAGGGCAATAAGAAAGCATAATCCTGAGTACTATTAAGCTACAATACAGATGCAGGACAATGGGACAGAGGTAGATACTAGTACAAAGGAGGCAGAAACTAATACAAAGGAATAACAGACGTATAAGCCAGATGTGTCAAATGAATTCCCTCATCTGTATTTATTTCAACTATATTTACATAATTACACAGATTTGCACTGAATTTGTGTTGCTTCTAATTTCAATGCAATGAAGTTTCTAATCTAACTTAATTTGTCTTCATCTGAAAACGCTTTCATCTGGCCACTGCTACCAGCTCCTATTATGTTCACAGCTATCCTTAAGTGGGTAACAATGGTAGTACAGCAGAGTTCTAACCTATACTGAAGTATGTCAGACAGAATTTTAAAAAATAAACTAACATTGCATGTCCTTGCAAAATTCCTGGGTCTGAACTTGATCTTTTTGGCTCAGTACTGCACTAAGTGTTATGTAGAAACATAGGAACAGGAGTAGACCATTCAGCCCCTCGAGCCTGTTCCGCTATTTAATTAGAGCATGGTTGATCTATACCTCAACTCCACTTACCCACCTTTGTTCCATATCTCTTTGACACCCTTACCTAATAAAAATCTATCAATCTGAGTCTTGAAAGTTTCAATTGACCCAGCATCCACAGCTTTTTGGGGGAGCAAGTTCCAGGTTTCCATTACCATTCGTGTGAAAAAGTGCTTCCTGATTTCACTCCTAATGGCCTAGCTCTAATAAGATGATGCCCACTTGTTCTGGATTCTCCCACCTGTATCTATGCAATCTAATCCCTTAAACATTTAAAGTACCTTGATCACCCCTCAACCTTCTAAATTCAAGGGAATACAAGCCAAGTTTATGCAACCTGTCCTCATAATTTAATCCTTTAAGCCCTGGTATCATTCTGGTGAATCTGCGCTGTATCCCCTTCCAAGGCCAATATACCTTTCCTGATGTTTGGTGGCCAAAATTGAACGCAGTACTCAGATGGGGTATGATCAAGGCTCTGCACAATTGAAGCATCATTTCTGCACTTTTTCCAATTTTAATGCAGTTATTCTTGGGAAGATGAATATGAATGTAAGGAGCATTATGGAACAAACTATTTGTCCTGGAGGATGGTATCTGAACAAACTGCTTTATCTAACAAGGAAACTGTTCCACCAAAGTCAATTACTTCGAAAGAGATTTCAATTCAAATCACAATTACATTCTTTTGTTCTATGTTACTGAGTGACAATAAATCAGGCAACATGGAAATGCAGGGAATCACAAAGCATAGCTAATTTTAAAAACAGTCATTACTCAGGCACAGTTTGAATCACAATGTTCTAATTACCATGACTCCATGAATTCCTCAGGTGGGTCTGGCAGATGCCATGTCAGTTTGTAACTTATTCCATTTTAAAACCAGTTACGATTGATTTGTCCTCATTTCCTGAAACAAAGCCAATCTCTATGGTATCAAAAGCAAAGCACTGTAGATGCTGAAAATCTATGAAAATAGGCAGAAAATGCTGGAAGTACACAGCAAGTCTGCAACTGCGGAGAAAACAAAACAATTAATGTTTTGATTACACACCATTCAAAAGCTGAAGAGGTAGATGGACGTGTTGATACAATCAGAAAAAGGGAAGGGGAAAATGTGAATGGTCATAAGAGACAAACCCAGAGAGCAATCATGAGCAGAATGAAAAATGCATTAAATGCTGAGGAAGTGGGAGCCCTGGGCAAATGAGAAAGTGGGAGAGAAGAGGGAGATGGAAAACATGGCTCATTCTACGAACAATGACGGAGAGGTAAAGACCCTCTGGTCCATCGAGCCTGTCCCACACAATTGCGATACGTTGTGTATCACAATATATACTCTCCACCCCACCTGAAACCATGCAATCTCCTGGGAGTGGTGAAAAACTAGATAAAAAACCCAGGCCAATTTGGGGGAAAAAATCTGGGAAATTCCTCTCTGACCCATCTAGGTGATCAAAACTAGTCCAGAAGATCACTCTGGCTCTGAATTCTCTGCAGTACCTACCTTCTGCCCCAGCCAGAAACAGGTCCAGCTCTTGCTTGAAGGAATTCAGTGAATTAGCATCCACCACATGAGACGGCAGCCTGTTCCAGAGGTCCACTATTCTCTGGGAAAAGAACCACCTCCTGACATCTAACCTAGATCTAGCCTTATAACTTAAATTTGTGATTCCTGGTCCTCCCTAACCTATTTATTTGGAACAAACTGTCAATTGAAACCCAATCTATTCCCTTCATTATCTTATAAACCTCAATTAGATCACCTTTAAGTCTACGCTTCTCTAAAGTGTAGAGTCCAACTCTTTTAGCCTATCTTGATAACTAAGAAGCTTTAAACTGAGAATTGGTCTAATGGCCCTCCTCTGCACCCTTTCCAAAGCCTCAATATCACCCACCATGTGAGGAGACCAAAACTGGACACAGTATTCCAAGTGAGGCCTGACTAAGGTCTTGTACAAGGACAAAACACATTGCCTTGTCTTGTACTCAATTTTCCTATGAATACACCCCAACACCCTATTTGCTCTAGCTATCGCTTCACGGCATTGCTCATGTACCTTTAAAGATGTATGCACTAGAATGCCCAAATGTCTCTCTATCTCCACCTTCTTTGATGCTTTTCCCTGACAGGTGTATGAGTGTTGAGCATTTGCTGTGTCCATATGCATAACACTGCAATTATCCAAGTTATACATCATTTGCCAGTCATGAGCCCAATCCCAACACATTAAGATCCACCTGAAGCAGATGAGCATTGTCTACAGTCCTAACATTCACACAGATTTTAGTATCACCTGCAAATTTGCAGATCGTGCTCCCAACACCTATATTTATATCATTAATAAAAATAGTAAACAGCAACGGTTCCAACACTGATCCCTGCGGGACACCACTGGTGACTGGTCTTCAAACAGATCCAAATCCATCTATAACTACTTTTTGCCTACATCCTGCCAGCCAGTTTTCAATCCAGCTCAATATATTACTACTTATACCAGAGGCTTCGATCTCATAGAGAAGCCTCATGTGCGGTACCTTATCAAAAGCTTTTTGGAAGTCTAAGTAGACAATGCCTACTGGGCTTCCCTCATCCACCAACTTTGTAACTTCTTCAAAAAATACAATTAGATTTGTAAGACATGACCTCCTTTTTATGAAGCCATGTTGGATGTCCCTAATATTTCCCTCTCTATCCAAGCATTCATATATTGCATCCCTAATGGTTCCCTCAAGCATCTTACCTGTTCGTCTCATTTACTGTTCCAACAAAGCTCAATACAAGCTTCAAGAAGAAACTATCATATCATCTGTAAACTTTGAAATGATGCCCTGTATACCCAAGCCCAGGTCATTAATATATATCAAAAAGAGCAGTGGTCCTAATACCAACCCCCGGGGAACACCACTGTGTACTCCCCTCCAGTCTGAAAAACAAACGTTCACCACGACTCTCTGCTTACAATCACTTAGCAAATTTTGTATCCATGTTGCCGCTGTCCCTTTAATCCCTTGCGCTTTAATTTTGCTAACAAGACTATTATGTATTACTTTGTCAAACGCCTTTTGAATGTCCATATACACATCAACCGCATTACCCTCATCAATTCTTGCTGTTACTTTGTCAAAGAACTCGATCAAGTTAGTCAAACACGATTTGCCTTTAACAAATCGATGCTGCCTTTTATTTATTAGCCCATACTTTTCCAAATGCCAATTTTGTCCTAGATTATTGTCTCTAAAAGTTTCCCCACCACTGATGTTAAACTGACTGGCCTGTAGTTGCCGGGTTTATCCCTCTCCCCTTTTTTAAACAAGGGTGTAACATTTGCAATCCTCCAGTCCTCTGGCACCACCCCCATATCTAAGGAGGATTGGAAGATTGTGGTCAACGCCTCTGCTCTTTCCACCCTTACTTCCCTCAGTAACCTAGGATGCATCCCATCTGGGCCGAGTGACTTTTCTACTTTGAGTACTGCCATCCTTTTAAGTATATCCCCTTTATCTACTTTTATTCCATCCAATATCGCTACTGCCTCCTCCTTTACTGCTACATTGGCAGCATCCTCTTCTCTAGTCTTCTTCATTTGTATGGTAGTAGCAAATCAAATGTCAATATTTAAGTCAGATATCCAGGCCTAGTGAAGACAGATGCAAAGTACTCTTTTAGTACCTCAGCTATGCCCTCTGCCTCCACAAGAAGATCTCCTTTCTGGTCCCTAATCGACCCCATCTTTCCTTTGACTACCCTTTTACTATTTATGTGTTTATAAAAGATTTTTGGGTTCCCTTTTATGTTACCTGCTAATCTATTTTCATACTCTCTCTTTGCCCCTCTAATCCAATTTTTTAGATCTCCTCTGTACTTTCTATTTATATTTAGCAAAATTCCAAGGTTTCACTGATCTCCCGACTAGAGCAATTCCCTGCTCCAGGACCCGCTCCTTCCAGCACATTTCTCCCGGTCTGCGTTCGAACATGGACCGCCTGAAGCCGCAGACCAATCGGAGAGATTCTTGTTTCGGGGTCACTCTGGTTTGGTCCAATGCGGACTGTGCCACGATTCCACCACGCAACGGTGTTGCTCAGCAACCGGACGCGTCGGTGCAGCAGGAACGAGAGAGACAGAGAACCGGTCCCTCGACACCAGTGGAGACCGGTAACCGGCCCCTGGAGAGAGGAGACAGGTAACTGTCCCTTGGAGAGTGGAGACAGGTAACTGGTCCCTGGAGAGTGGAGACAGGTAACTGGTCCCTGGAGAGTGGAGACAGGTAACTGTCCCCTGGAGAGTGCAGACAGGTAACTGTCCCCTGAATCCAGTGGAGATAGGTAACTGGCCCCTGGAGAGTGGAGACAGGTAACTGGCCCCTGGAGAGTGGAGACAGGTAACTGGCCCCTGGACACCAGTGGAGAAAGGTAACCGGCCCCCGGAGAGTGGAGACAGGTAACTGGCCACTGGAGAGTGGAGACAGGTAACTGGCCCCTGGAGAGTGGAGACAGGTAACCGGCCCCTGGACACCAGTGGAGACAGGTAACCGGCCCCTGGACACCAGTGGAGACAGGTAACCGGCCCCTGGACACCAGTGGAGACAGGTAACTGGCCCCTGGACACCAGTGGAGACAGGTAACCGGCCCCTGGACACCAGTGGAGACAGGTAACCGCTCCTTGGAGAGTGGTGACAGGTAACTGGCCCCTGGAGAGTGGAGACAGGTAACCGGCCCCTGGACACCAGTGGAGACAGGTAACTGGCCCCTGGACACCAGTGGAGACAGGTAACTGGCCCCTGGAGAGTGGAGAGAGGTAACTGGCTCCTGGAGAGTGGAGACAGGTAACTGGCCCCTGGACACCAGTGGAGACAGGTAACCGGCCCCTGGACACCAGTGGAGACAGGTAACTGGCCCCTGGAGAGTGGAGACAGGTAACTGGCCATTGGACACCAGTGGAGACAGGTAACTGGCCCCTGGAGAGTGGAGAGAGGTAACTGGCCCCTGGACACCAGTGGAGACAGGTAACTGGCCCCTGGACACCAGTGGAGACAGGTAACCGGCCCTTGGACACCAGTGGAGACAGGTAACTGTCCCCTGGAGAGTGGAGATAGGAAACTGGCCTCAGACACCAGTGGAGACAGGTAACCGACCCCTGGAGAGCAGAGACAGGTAACTGGCCTCAGACACCAGTGGAGACAGGTAACCGGCCCCTGGACACCAGTGGAGACAGGTAACTGTCCCCTGGACACCTTGGAGACAGGTAACTGTCCCCTGGACACCAGTGGAGACAGGTAACTGGCCTCTGGACAGCAGTGGAGACAGGTAACTGTCCCCTGGACACCAGTGGAGACAGGTAACCGGTCCTTGGAGAGTGGTGACAGGTAACTGGCCCCTGGAGAGTGGAGACAGGTAACCGGCCCCTGGACACCAGTGGAGACAGGTAACTGGCCCCTGGACACCAGTGGAGACAGGTAACTGGCCCCTGGAGAGTGGAGATAGGTAACTGGCCCCTGGAGAGTGGAGACAGGTAACTGGCCATTGGACACCAGTGGAGACAGGTAACTGGCCCCTGGAGAGTGGAGAGAGGTAACTGGCCCCTGGAGAGTGGAGACAGGTAACTGGCCCCTGGACACCAGTGGAGACAGGTAACCGGCCCCTGGACACCAGTGGAGACAGGTAACCGGCCCCTGGACACCAGTGGAGACAGGTAACTGGCCCCTGGAGAGTGGAGACAGGTAACTGGCCATTGGACACCAGTGGAGACAGGTAACTGGCCCCTGGAGAGTGGAGAGAGGTAACTGGCCCCTGGAGAGTGGAGACAGGTAACTGGCCCCTGGACACCAGTGGAGACAGGTAACCGGCCCCTGGACACCAGTGGAGACAGGTAACCGGCCCCTGGACACCAGTGGAGACAGGTAACCGGCCCTTGGAGAGTGGAGACAGGTAACCGGCCCCTGGACACCAGTGGAGACTGGTAACTGGCCCCTGGAGAGTGGAGACAGGTAACCGGCCCCTGGACACCAGTGGAGACAGGTAACCGGCCCCTGGACACCAGTGGAGACTGGTAACTGGCCCCTGGAGAGTGGAGATAGGTAATCTTCCCCTGGACACCAGTGGAGACAGGTAACTGGCCCCTGGAGAGTGGAGATAGGTAACCGGCCCCTGGACACCAGTGGAGACAGGTAACTGGCCCCTGGAGAGTGGAGATAGGTAACCGGCCCCTGGACACCAGTGGAGACAGGTAACCGGCCCTTGGACACCAGTGGAGACAGGTAACTGTCCCCTGGAGGGTGGAGATAGGAAACTGGCCTCAGACACCAGTGGAGACAGGTAACCGACCCCTGGAGAGTGGAGACAGGTAACTGGCCTCAGACACCAGTGGAGACAGGTAACCGGCCCCTGGACACCAGTGGAGACAGGTAACTGTCCCCTGGACACCAGTGGAGACAGGTAACTGTCCCCTGGACACCAGTGGAGACAGGTAACTGTCCCCTGGACACCAGTGGAGACAGGTAACTGTCCCCTGGACACCAGTGCAGACAGGTAACTGGCCTCTGGACACCAGTGCAGACAGGTAACTGTCCCCTGGACACCAGTGGAGACAGGCAACCGTCCCCTGGACACCAGTGGAGACAGGTAACCGGCCCCTGGAGAGTGGAGACAGGTAACCGGCCCCTGGACACCAGTGGAGACAGGTAACCGGCCCCTGGACACCAGTGGTGACAGGTAACTGTCCCCTGGAGAGTGGAGATAGGTAACCGGCCCCTGGACACCAGTGGAGACAGGTAACCGGCCCCTGGACACCAGTGGAGACAGGTAACTGTCCCCTGGACACCAGTGGAGACAGGTAACTGGCCTCTGGACACCAGTGGAGACAGGTAACTGTCCCCTGGACACCAGTGGAGACAGGTAACTGTCCCCTGGACACCAGTGGAGACAGGCAACCGTCCCCTGGACACCAGTGGAGACAGGTAACCGACCCCTGGAGAGTGGAGACAGGTAACTGGCCTCAGACACCAGTGGAGACAGGTAACCGGCCCCTGCACACCAGTGAAGACAGGTAACTGTCCCCTGGACACCAGTGGAGACAGGTAACTGTCCCCTGGACACCAGTGGAGACAGGTAACTGGCCTCTGGACACCAGTGGAGACAGGTAACTGTCCCCTGGATACCAGTGGAGACAGGCAACCGTCCCCTGGACACCAGTGGAGACAGGTAACTGGCCCCTGGAGAGTGGAGACAGGTAACTGGCTCCTGGAGAGTGGAGACAGGTAACCGGCCCCTGGACACCAGTGGAGACAGGTAACCGGCCCCTGGACACCAGTGGTGACAGGTAACTGTCCCCTGGAGAGTGGAGATAGGTAACCGGCCCCTGGACACCAGTGGAGACAGGTAACTGGCCCCTGGACACCAGTGGAGACAGGTAACCGGCCCCTGGAGAGTGGTGACAGGTAACTGGCCCCTGGAGAGTGGAGACAGGTAACTGGCCCCTGGACACCAGTGGAGACAGGTAACTGTCCCCTGGACACTAGTGGATACAGGTAACCGTCCCCAGACACCAGTGGAGACAGGTAACTGGCCCCAGACACCAGTGGAGACAGGTAACTGGCCCCAGACACCAGTGGAGACAGGTAACTGGCCCCAGACACCAGTGGAGACAGGTAACTGGCCCCTGAACACCAGTGGAGACAGGTAACCGGCCCCTTGACACCAGTGGAGACAGGTAACCGGCCCCTGGAGAGTGGAGACAAGTAACCGACCCCTGGACACCAGTGGAGACAGGTAACCGGCCTCTGGACACCAGTGGAGACAGGTAACCGGCCACAGACACCAGTGGAAACAGGTAACTGGCCACAGACACCAGTGGAGACAGGTAACCGACCCCAGACACCAGAGGAGACAGGTAACTGGCCCCAGACACCAGTGGAGACAGATAACCGGCCCCTGGACACCAGTGAAGACAGGTAACTGGCCCCAGACACCAGTGGAGACAGGTAACTGTCCCCAGACACCAGTGGAGACAGGTAACCGTCCCCTGGACACCAGTGGAGACAGGTAACCAGCCCCTGGACACCAGTGGGGACAGGTAACCATCCCCTGGATACCAGTGGAGGCAGGTAACTGCCCCCAGACACCAGTGCAGACAGGTAACCGGCCCCTGGACACCAGTGGAGACAGGTAACCGGCCCCTGGACACCAGTGCAGACAGGTAACCGGCCCCAGACACCAGTGGAGACAGGTAACCGGCCCCTGGACACCAGTGGAGACAGGTAACCGGTCCCTGGGGAGTGGAGACAGGCAACTAGCTTTGAACACAGAGTGGGGCCAGGTAAATATCAGATATCACAGAGCCATATATTGCTCTTCTGTAAAAAGGAATGAATGATTTGCTTTCGCAGGCTGTTATTTTGTCAAACTTAATCTTAAATGCTGGGTTTTCTGATTGTGGGTACAGGTGTTTGAAGAGGATGGTTGGCTCTCCCCCAGACCTGGGGTCTCTGTGCCTCGAGTCTCGTGGAATATCACTGACTCCAAGATCCCAATCAACACCGGGGAGGACCTCATCACGTAACAGCAGCAGTCGAGCTTCACTGCAATCAGCTACAGGTAAAATGACATGAAAAAATAGTGTAAACGTATACACATTAAGGTTACAAACTCGCTTTTCCTTAATATTTTTATTGGTAAATATAAAAACATATGGGCTGAATTTTCCAGTAACCAGCAGTATTGCCATATTTTGCAAAATGTGACATTTTTTAATCCATTTCCTACACCAGCTACACCAAGCATCATGGGGCCTATGTGAGTGAATGCGATTATTAATTAGCATTTTATTACAGACAGTCTTGTGCTCTCGTCTCATGCCCATTAGGAACTGGATTGAAATTTATTTCACATAGGGCCCTTAAAGCCAGCAGACAAATGAGACATTGATTGCATTATTCTGGGCTGGATTTGATTGAAGGCTAACCTACTGCACTACCCAGTTCCCCCTGTTCGTGCTTTCTACTGGTGGCTCTTGCCACTTCACTTCCCTTTTTTGTGTGAGAAGGGAGAAGAGACAGAAGAGCAATACAGCATTTTTGTCAGTGATGTTGCATGCAAATGAGGTCATCATGCCTTTCAGTTTGTTTTATGTAATTAGATTGAGTTCGTAAACAAAGAAAATGCCAGTTTTGCAAATACAGTTTCCCCTTAATGGATTTTTTTGTTATTTTTTTCATGGGATGTGGGCGTCGCTGGCAAGGCCAGCATTTATTGCCCATCCCTAATTGCCCTTGAGAAGGTGGTGGTGAGCCGCCGCCTTGAACCGCTGCAGTCCGTGTGGTGAAGGTACTCCCACTGTGCTGTTAGGGAGGGAGTTCCAGGATTTTGACCCAGCGACCATGAAGGAACGGTGATATATTTCCAAGTCAGGATGGTGTGTGAGTTGGAGGGGAACTTGGAGGTGGTGATGTTCCCATGCGCCTGCTGTCCTTGTCCTTCTAGGTGGTAGAGGTCGTGGGTTTGGGAGGTGCTGTCGAATAAGCTGCTGTGCATTTGTAGATGGATTGTGTTTTGATAATGACACTTTATAAAGTACTTACTGCTCCTTGTCAGCATATGCATATGTTTGTGAGTATGTTGTCTTATTCAATGCAGGCTAAATATTAAGCCATTGTCCTTTTGTATTGCACTCCAGTTATTTCAATTTGATTTAAAATTTATTTCTTAGGTTCATTGTACTCTGACTCAGATCTAAGTTGTTCTATTGTAAAAATTGAACACATCCTTGCTCAGAGAGCCAAGGAAAAGCAAAATGACTTGAGGAGAGCTTTCGAAGCTTATGATGTCGAGCGAAACCTGACGGTCACCAAAGGCGAATTCCGCAGAGTGATTGAAAAGTTTCTGCTGCCTCTTAACCCAAAACAATTTCAGGATCTACTTGCAAGGGTAATTGAGAAAAATGTCTGATGATTGTATTTAAAATAGCCCTCGAATTTTACTACTATTATTATCATTACTGTCCTTTCTCACTCCTGAGCAACTGGAAGTGTCATTCCACGAAGTCAGATATGCTCCATATGGGGTGAGATGCCTCGAATTTGCACATTTAGAATGTGTCCTGTTTCCATGGAACTCTGAGATTTGAGTATTTGATTCAGTGTTCAACATTAAAAAAAATCTCTAAAGGGCATATTTATCTGGCCAAAGGAAGGATTGCCATCTTTTTGCATGATTTGTATTGCATACAACCTAGATTTCAGTTTAACATTTTCAAGTTTATTGAGAGCTGTTGTTTCCATGGGAAATTGCTCCAGTGGTTAGTCACTATGTGCAACTCTGTTGTGATGACTAAAATGCAACAGCTGTGAACCTGGTTAGCAACTTTGAAGCGCAGTAAAATTCTCTTCCAGATAATTTATTTCCCTTTAAAACTATTTTCAAGTACACACCTCCCATTGCTTTGAAACCACCTGATAAGCAAAATTGCCTCCAGAAAGCTTGGTTTCCTCTTTCATGCCTAACTTTTAATTCTCTGAAAAGCCCCATTCTGGCCAATATTTTGGGAGGCTTTGGTAATACCTGTCTTATGCAACTGGACAGGGTACTAGAAAATGCTCGTGGTTTGATAGACAATCCTTCTGTCACTTCTAGTCTCGAATTTCTCTGTCACATTCTTTTTGTCTTTCCCTGTTTTAGCCAGTGGTGCCCCCTCTTCCTCCTATCCCCCCTTCGATTGGGTTTCCAACAGGATTTTTCTTCCACCTCTTCTCCCCTTAGATGATTTCCCTTCCTTCTTCCTACCTTCACCTCATCCAGATACACTCTTTTTCTTCTCTTCTCATCCCCCAGGTACTATTGAAATGAATGATTAAGTCAGGCTTTATTCATTGGAGACAGATGCCTGTGCATAGCCATTTGGGGCTATTGTTGGTTACATCAAGAAAGTAACACATTCATTTCTGCATCCATTAGAGCCCCGGTCACAGGGTGGTTCTTGAGAATTCTAGCATTTCGCATCCGAGATGATGGAATTGTAGTTTTTTTGTGTCATTGATAAATTCATATTCATGCACAGTTTGTTTGCTTACATTTGTGCAATCACATAGGGCTTCTAAACGTGAGGAGTCAGCTGCCAAGTGGGGATTGTATAGTATGGGGGGAGGATGTCACCCTTAGTCCAGGATGTTTAGAGGCTCTGCGGGATGCATTGTGGTGTTTCTGGAAGGGGGAAAGTTGTTGGAGCCCAGTTTGTAGGTAAGGTTGTGAAGTTTTTTTTATGAACCTTTGTGTTTTTGTGTGATAAATTATACTTTAGGGGTATACAGTGGGGTGGGGGAAGAAATGTCATGGGAGTTGTACCTTGGAGAATATATTGATATTATTTGATTGATCGTTAAGTTGAAACTGGGAAGAAAGGTTGTGTCACTTGATTGTGTCACTTGATTGGTTATTTTCTAATTTTGCTATTTACCAATTAGAAGAAAACACAGGTACTTAGCCAATGAGAAAGAAGAAAATGGACAGACAGCTACAACTGTCACAATGTAGATGGCAGGCTCAATGTATATGACAAATGTAATGTATGGTAATGGATTTGATTATCTGCTGATTTGAGGGAATTTGTTAGCATGGAAGCTTATCTGTTATAATTGTAAAGTTCTGATATACATAAATTATTTCAAAGATAAGAAAAAATTCTAAAAGATAGTAGTAGAAATAGAGATGATTCTGATCCATTACTTGGATGCATTAAAATGTAGAATAATGAACTCCTGGGACGATTACAAAGTCAAGCATTTTAGAATGGGCTTCTGATCCCCAAAATCAGATCACCTTTTGAATTAATTCTCTGGTAGCTGGTATCTCTTCGTGGGGTGGGCGGGGGGGTTATATTCCTTTTAGGAACAACTGCAGTGGCAGTAAATCTTGTGTTCTTCATATAATATAAAATGTATTCCTTGCCTTTTTAAGCTTCCCATCAACAGCGATGAAACAGTTCCTTACATGGTATTTTTGGAACAGTTCCGTGCATCTGGTGGATCGCGAGTAAGAAGTGCAAACAGCAGGTTAGTATCTAAAGTAAAAGGAAAAACTGGAAATCTGAAATAAAAATAGAAAATGCTGGAAAGAAACAGCAGGTTAGTCAACATTTGTAAAGCGAAAAAGACAGGTTATGACATTTTGGATGTATACCCTTCATCAGGACCACTCTGATGAAGGGCACACATCCAAAATGTCATAACTTGTCTTTTCTCTTTACAGATACTGATTGACCTGCTGCGTATTTCCAGCATTTTCTGATTTAGGTCAGTGTCTGGTGATACCTAGGACAGGGAAATAAAGGTATAATTTTCCACAGTTAAGTAACTGAAATTCATGAGAGTCTGATTAATAGTATTGTGCACTGGGCATTTGATGAAGGAGGTCTGAAGGGAAAGGATGAGGTTGACACTGCAGGCTTTAAAAAAAAGTAACTTCCAGTTTGCAGGCTGTCACTTGGGACATATCCTAGGCTGAATGCATTAGCCTTTATATAGTCTGGAGTAAGGACCTCCAGGTAATTGTGCATCTCTTGGACATGTGATGATAATGAAATAGCTATGCTCATATAACTTTTTTTTTTAAATGCTCTCCAACCAGTTTTCTCCCTTCCACTCCTGAAGGCACTAACACATGGTGAGGATAGTGCCCTGGGTAGTGAGTGCCCTCTGATACCTCAACCAAGTGTCAGTTCTTTTGTGAGTCTAGATGGTAACTGTAGGCAAGTTGTTTGATCAAAGGGTGCATCACGGCCAAGCAAAAACTTGTAATGTCTACACAAGAACATTTTCTAGCTGGTGTCCCTGGATAGCAATCGGGTATGAGAGCCCTAATTGTTTCTTTCTTTTCTTAGCCAAGGGCACCAAAGCCAATTTTGGTGTCCTACTGACACCCCAGGTGAGATCAACTATTCCATCATAAATCAGATATTGAACTTGAGATCTTCCTGCTCTGTATGAATCCGTTCCACATTCAGCAGTGAATTTATCAATTGAGCCAACAAAGTTGTGCACTCACATGATGCAATCTTACGTACAAAATTCACTCAGCAGGGCCTAGGGAAGAGAGAATCCACAATTAATACAATCAAGAAATCTAGCCATTTACATGGACTGTCAGATCTCAGTATTCTTATTAACCAAACATTCTGTAACTAAACGAAATAACCGTTTTTAAACCAGAAGTATTTTTAATATTTCTCTAAGTAAAAGAACACCCCATCGATCATTATAACACCATTTTATTCCAAGTGAGAAATCTAGTGGCTGAGTTAAGCTCAGTAATATTTTTGCGAGTCAAACAATAGTGGATTTCTTTCAGAAATCCCAATGCACCCTACTAATAAAGTTTTTAAAGGGATATTGTGGGTAAAGTGCTCCTCCTGGCTCCACAAAAATATTGCAAGCTGCTGCAGGCCAGGGCTGCACCCACCCCCCACTCTGCCTCCCCTTCACTCCCCCCCCCCCACCTGCCCCCACATAGGACCTATCTACCTGCATGCCTGCCCAATTGGTGTCTGATGTTTGGTGGTTTCATGTAGATGTGGCCGGAAGCCCAATTTTGATTGGGACTCGGTTGACGACTTCGGGCACATGGTATGGACACGCCGCCCATTTCACGCCCAAATAACGGTGCTACTCCAATTTTTCTCCCCATATCTTTTCATCAGCTTGTAAAATCTTAATCAAACTAGTACTTCAGTCACTCTTGCTAGGTTTTCAGTCATTAAAAAACCTATGAAGGTAGAACCTGCACACTAGATTTTACCCAGATACTGCTGACCCACCGTCGTGCCCTGTAAATAGTGCAGCCATTGTTGATAGCAATAGTTGCTCGAAGCACTACAGTGTATCTTTAAATAATGTTTGTACTGAGTTTATTTCAAAATAGCAACTGTTTGTCTATTCTCCCTCTTTCTCTCTCCAGGAGCAGTTCCATTATATCCAATTGCGATATGACATTAAGGCAAATTGAGAATCATCTCCGAGAAAAGGTGAGAAATCCCCATGTACATGGCAAAAGACAAAAATCACCCCCCCACCTATTAATGGGTGGGATCTGGAGAGTTGCTGCTTTATTAATTCAATGTAAATGCAGAGACAATCACACATACCTTCTGTTTAGATGTTAGATACTGAATTTATTGAATAACTTCAGCTTAAATGTTGTGTAGGTTTAAGATTTTAATTAGCAATGTTAACTGAAAATATATGCAGTAGTACCACAGAAAACTTGCTGTATGAGTGCAGATGAGAAATGGCTGGCAAAAGATTGTGGTTTCCTTTTTCCTTGCCCTCTCCAGATTGTAATTTATTCTTGCAAACTGTTAAACCTTTACTAGCAAATAGGCCAAATTTCATAATTTTTTAAGTGGTCACTACACCACCTCTGAAGTGATATTATCACATTTCTGGTCAGAGCACCTAAAATGTTTCACACTCTTTTGATGATACTCGAGGGGATCAGTGAGGATTTACCCATGTCCATACTCCCTACATAGGAGTAAGGAGATCTTGTCCTGCTTAAGTGCCTTGGGATGTTTTTCTACATTAAAGGCACTATATAAATGCTATGCTCAAGACTTCAAAATATCTTGAATGTAGGAAGTTTTAAAAATAAAACCAGAGCCAGAAAAATAGCAATTTAGAGCTTGAATGAGCTCATCTTGTCAACCAAAGAGAAAGATAGAGTGCGTGGATAATAATTAATATTGCTTAAACTGGAGCTTGCAAAGGAGCAGCAAAGCACAAGGAGTCTCCGAGAAACAGCAAGGCTGATGAAAAAGGGAACCAGCGACAACATGATATGGCAATAGCAGAATGATCTGCAACAATCCACAGTTGGTGTCCTGGCCAACATTTATCCCTCAACCAACACCACTTGGGATCTTGCTGTACGTAAAATTGGCTCCCAGGTTTCCCTGCATTACAACAGTGACTACACTTCAAAAGTACCTCATTGACTGTGAAGCGCTTTGGGACATTCTGAGGACGTGAAAGGCGCTATATAAATGCAAGTTCTTTTATTCATTCTTTCAAATAGAGTGCATGTGAGCAAAAGTATTGGAATTCAAGCCTTTGATTTGCTCTGGTACGCAAAAGATCTATAAATCCAATCTTATTCCAAAATTAATCTTAGACATAAATGGATTTTTAAGGGCATTTGAATTGCTGGCAGTACAGCACAAATGGTGAAGAGGAACATGGACTTAAAGACTAGTACCATCATTTAATGGAACAACCTTACTGCATTATCACATATAGTTCCTGCATTCTGTATGGACTGCGATACAGCGAAACATGCAATCCTTAACTATTATAATCTCACACAAGAAGCTTATTGGTGTAATTTTAGAATGTTATGGAAAGCAGCTGATTATGTGTACAAAGTCTGGAAATATAGAATGCTCAGAACCTAATTAGAAGATACAGAATGAAGTTAGGGACAAGTGAATTAATGTTCAAAGGCTAGTTTCTAGAAATTGTACCAGATGATTTGCATGTAATGATGCTCGACAACAAATGTAAAACTCTCAGTGAGATAGCTAAGAATGCTCATCATTTTGCTGTTTAATGAGCTTCAGGGAACCAGTTAACGAGTGGGATGGCAGCCCATCCCCATCAGAGGAGGTCCCTGCTGCAGTAGTGGCACAGAACCTTATGGTAACATGCAGAGGGGCAAGGTTTGTCCTCATGATATCCCTCAAGATATGAGGACCCTGGGTAAATTGAATTTGACTGACCTCACTGGAGGGCATGTCAACTCAGGTCACATGTGGCATCTGTGTCTCACATTCTGAGCCATAGTGCTATAGTTATTGCAGGAAAGGCTATTGATTTGACAATAGTGGGGATCAAAGCCTGTTGATGGACAGGAACTGGAATTATTCCGTTGGATAGGAATAGGAGTAGGCCATTCAGCCCCTCACGCCTGTTCCACCATTCAGTTAGATCATGGCTGATCTGCACCTTAACTCCATTTACCCACCTTTGATCCATATCCCGAATAGTGGTATCTTGGGCGTGTTGCCAAAATTTATTAAAAGTAGCTTATGACATTCCACTTGCAGGACATCAGGGAGTGTAATGCACAAAGAGCAGATTGTTTTTGATTGGCTCAATGGACAAAATTTTCAGAGAAACCGGCAGGTTGTTGCATACAGCAGTGGATGGAAAATTTTGAGCACCTGTAAGAAACCCTCACTGCATGCGAAGCCCATAATCTCTAAAGGCACAGCTGAATTTTGTAGGGCATGTGACCAGTTTCAGCATTTGTGTAAACAGGGTATTGCATCAAAGCAACATTATAGTCCCTAACGATCACAAATGAAGCTTTTTAGGAGGTGAGCTTAGATATATATAGGCCCTACATCTGTCAGATGGAAATTGAGAAAATATATTGGCATTAACAGACCATATGCCTATGTTATTGGATGCAGTAGCAGTTGTATCAGTAGATGGGGATGGAAGTGTTTAATTAGGTTGAGTTCCCAGAAGAGATTCTGTCCAATCATCCACCATGTTCAAGCAGTTGGTGAATTCTGTTCTAATGGGCCAGTGATTATGTACTGCTATTTATAGATAATGCTATTATGGGACAAACACCATGCCCACATCACTATAGTAACCCAATTTGAAAAAAGCAGGGTTAACCCTTGAAGCTGAAAAATGTAACTTTCATATGGCTGAGCTGTTGCACTTAAGTCACCGTGTGGGTGAGGGGAAACAATGATCTGACCAAGTGAAGGTGGACGTGTTGTCCCATGACAAACGGGTATGGGTATTCTTCAGGCTGGCTGACCATTACTGAAGCGTCATCCAGAACTATAGTGACAGATCCATGTCAATAATGAATCTGACTCAAAAGGTGAAGCTGAACCAGGTGGTTTACAAAACTGAAAGATCGCTTCTATGCTAATGAAGTGCTAACCAGGTCAGATTATATGCAAGAGTTTATTGACCATGTGAATGTGTCAGACAAGGGCATCCTTCTCATACTGGGTCAGGTGAACGATCTCTGGGTGAAACACCCAGTTGTCTGCCTGAGCTGTAAGCTTCGGTGTAGGAAATGGCCTGCTCAGCAATTGAACACCATGTGAAAGCATCATTCGTGCTTTGCAAAAGTTACAGGCTTACTTGTATGAGATGAAATTTAAGGGCTAATTCTTCTGAATGCACATTACTGTTAGTCACTTGTGACTTTGCTTTCACTGCCATTGTAATTTAGAGTCGTGGGAAAGAGAAGTGAAAGTCGCTTTTTCTACGACAAGACCTTTGAAAGTGCATCAAAATATATTTTATTTGCAATGGTGTCATTTACAATGGTCAATTCTTACTATTAGCTAAGCAGGGAGAAGACAATCCACAGCAATTAGGAGTCATGCCAAACTTCAAACAGTGCCAGCAGCTCTCAGATAATGAAAGGTAAAATGTACACAATGGCAAGGATCGGCTTGCTGTGTGTCAAACACGTTTAAAAAATCAAAATGAAAATGTCAAATGCAAAACTAATCACAATACTCCAATACATTAGCTTCCAAATACTTAGTAGTATGAAATTGTCAGCAGTAGTTATTCAAGGGAGTCCGATTAAAGCTATTTCCATTGGCCCAGTTTAAGTAATCACGAGTGAGGTAGAACGTTCAAAATGTTGCGTGAATCAAAGTCACAGTGACTGCAGTACAATGAAGTGCTAACATGAATTAATCTCCAGACAATAGCTTTGGTCTTTATAATGTTTAACTGCAGGAAATTGTGGCTCATCCAAGACGATTTGTTCCTCTTAGTAGACATAGCTGAACAACTGGTCTCATTCTTAGTGACAAAGTAGTGCATGAGCTCCTTGCATTTGTTGGGCATGAAGGTGAAGAAAGCAGGGGAGAAGGGTTTAAGGAGATGGTTGGTAGTGGAGAAAAGAAACTGGAGATTATATGAAAGAGGTTTCAGGAGGGCAGTGAAATCAGAGGACCGAGGGGCAGATGAGTTGAGATGGAGACTGTAAGCACTGAGGATGAGGAGTCACACAGTACTGAGGCTGATGGAGGAAAAGATAGAGGATATCTCAGGAAGAAGCTTTGAATGGGGCTGGTGAGGGGGTCGATAGAGAATGATGATTTTAAAGGAAAGGTGAGAGGGGTGGAACAAGGTGAGGTAAAGTTAAAGTTGGGTACATGAACACTTAAATGCATAAATGTAATCAGAGTAACCTAGCAATTGAGTAGAAAATCATTCATGGACAGAGCTACTGAGCAAAACGAGTAGCAAAGGTTACACAGGCAACTCGGTGTGTCACTCTAAATTAGCACTAACAGATGCTGAGCATTAGCTATAACAGCGACCAGAGTCTGAAGTTATAAATTGGTAAGATTACTTTAATAGTAATTCCTTAGATAGTTAACAAATTAACAGCTTTGAATAGCCTATCTATTAAATATCTCAAGTCTACGTGTGTGATTAACAAAGTTCAGAGATTACACAACCTCATCCTCACGAGTGGCGTGATTGTGTCGATCTTCTTCCTTCCCTGGTACACAGGCGTTAACTTCTGGAGTGTGAGTTGATGAACCCCTTTGCGGCAGTTATCACTTGGATCTTTGGTTTCAACTGAACCCACCTTACACACGAGTGACGCTATCTGAGCTAGCTTTACCCTCATCTTTCTCGGACTCAGACAACTGGCAATTAAGTGACACTCTTAGCTCTGCCTACAACGAACTGGTGTAGCCACAATTTAGCTTCTAACCTCTGACACCATGTCCTTAAAGGTACCTTGTACTGGTAAAGATACCTCGTACACCTGCTGGGCAAAAGTTCTTACAGAAGAAAAATAGAGGAAGTAAAAGTCTTCTTCCGATTAACACAGAGCCTAAGAAAAACTGCTACTTCTACCAAAAACACTGAAAAACCACATCTGAGTGACCCATATGTCAGAAGGGCTTGTCCCCTTTAGTGTCAATTATCCCTAACAAATCAGTACTGAAGCATGGAATTACAGACAGGTCGGCTTCATTTTTATAACACCCTTTACTTTTAACAAAGGGACCCGCACAAATGTAAGGAGTTGGTACCCACACAAATCTGAGGGGTCGTGACCTGTTTATGACTAACTAAGTGCTTCTTCCCTGGACCTGGGCCAGTAATAGTGGCCCTGAATTTGCGGTCGGTGGCATAGCTAAGGAGTACACCGTCGACCTCTGAACGGAATCCGCACTTACCTGCTACGAACCCCACTTCGAGAAGTTGCTTTCAGACTCTGCAGAGTTGTGCGCAGCGTAGTGGCCCACAGATCCCAGGGGTGCACTGTTGTGCGTATGTGAACCTGTGATCACGTGGGGCGGTGCTCCTTTCACTTCCTGACTCTTAGCCAATCAGGAAATAGAGGAGATTGCTATAGTAAATATGGCAATAGAAGATAGAAGTCTTCTACTGGCATATATTTACTAGCCACTCTTAATTGGAAATGTTGGTTGAAGGGATTTTAAAAGGTAGGTATAAATATTTTAGTTATAGAGTCATAGGGGGAAAAATTCAGTTGGTTGCGCCTCCCGTTAGCGCCTTAAGAGGGCGCTAATGGGGCGCAAAGCAGCTAGCGCCCGGGCGCGGCAAAGTTTGCGCCGCTCGCGAAATTAACTAGACATTTTGCGGCGGCGCTAAACACTACCGCCACGATCTCCTGCGCCGGCAGATCATGACGTCACTCGAGTGCGCAACGCCCCGGTATCGCCCTGGAGCGGATATTGAGTGGCGCCCCCTGCCTTACCGCCTGACGCTAGCAACGACAGGTTGAGGGGAGCGTTCTGCAGTCATGAAGGGAAAGGGGGAGCGCTATTTAAAGGTGACCGCTTCCTGCCTTTTATTGTTGGTGCCATTTTTGAACTACGCATTCTGAGAGAGAGAGGTAGAGACTTCTGGAGAGATTCAACGTTGTGTGAAGGAGTTTTGGGTACTGAGCAGCACTTTGCAGGTTCATTTTGATTTGCCATTCCTTGTATCGATTTAGCAGAGACTGTGGGGGCTGCACTCTGAGCTCTTCTCCTGGTACTCTCCATTGTTCTTTCCAGCAGATTTCATGTGCAGGTCTCTCCAGGCCGAGATTCAAGGCTGCAATGAGCAGGATGTGGATGGAAAGCAAGATTAACCATCCCCTTTAAGAACTGGCCTGTGCCATTCTGTGTGTGTTCCATTGCTGACTGACATTACATGAGGTTTGCCAGCGCTCTGAGGTAGCGCCTCGCTCCTCGGCCTTTGCGCCTTAAGACAGGTGTGAAGCGCCTGATTTAGCGCTGCAATCACCTCCAGGGGCGATAAAAGTGAAGTTTGCAGTCGGTGGCGATAATTAGCGCCAGGCGCTCATCTTCGCGCCCGGCCGATATTTGCGCCCCAAACAGGGCGCGACTGAATTTTTCCCCCATAGAGTCATACAGCACAGAAAGAGGCCCATTGTGTCCGCGCCGGCCATCAAGCCCTGTCTATTCTAATCCCATTTTCCAGCACTTGGTCCGTAGCCTTGTATGCTATGGCGTTTCAAGTGCTCATCTAAATGCTTCTTGAATGTTGTGCGGGTTCCTGCCTCTACCACCCTTTCAGGCAGTGAGTTCCAGATTCCAACCACCCTCTGGGTGAAAAAGTTTCTCCTCAAATCCCCTCTAAACCTCCTGCCCCTTACCTTGAAACTATGCTCCCTGGTTATTGACCCCTCTACTAAAGGGGAAAAGTTCCTTTCTATCTACCCTATCTATGCCCCTCATAATTTTGTACACCTCAATCAGGTCCCCCCTCAGCCTTCTCTGCTCTAAGGAAAACAACCCCAGCCTGTCCAGTCTCTCTTCATAGCTGAAGCCCAGGTAACATCCTGGTGAATCTCCTCTGCACCCTCTCCAAGGCAATCACATCCTTCCTATAGTGTGGCGACCAGAACTGCACATACTATTCCAGCTGTGGCCTAACTAGCGTTTTGTACAGCTCCATCATAACCTCCTTGCTCTTATATTCTATGCCTCAGCTAATGAAGGCAAGTATCCCATATGCCTTTTTAACCACCTTATCTACCTGTCCTGCTGCCTTCAGGGGTCTCTGTACATGCACACCAAGGTCCCTCTGATCCTCTGTCCTTCCTAGGGTCCTACCATTCATTGTGTATTCCCTTGCCTTGTTAGTCCTCCCAAAATGCATCACCTCACACTTTTCAGGGTTAAATTCCATTTGCCA
Organism: Squalus acanthias; assembly: GCA_030390025.1. Taxonomy (NCBI): domain Eukaryota; kingdom Metazoa; phylum Chordata; class Chondrichthyes; order Squaliformes; family Squalidae; genus Squalus; species Squalus acanthias. The sequence continues at coordinate 75,974,114 of CM059435.1, read as the reverse complement.
CTGTTCTGCCCATCTGACCAACCAATCTATATCGTCCTGTAGCCTGAGGCTTCCCTCCTCGCTATTTACCACCCCACCAATTTTTGTGTCATCTGCGAACTTACTGATCATACCTCCTACATTCATATCTAAATCATTAATGTACACTACAAACAGCAAAGGACCCAGCACCGATCCCTGCAGTACACCACTGGACACAGGCTTCCAGTCACAAAAGCAACCTTCGACCATCACCCTCTGCCTCCTGCCACTAAGCCAATTTTGGATCCAATGTGCCAAGTTGCCCTGGATCCCATGGGCTTTTACCTTCTTGACCAGTCTCCCATGCAGGACTTCGTCAAAAGCCTTACTGCAGTCCATGTAGACCACATCAACTGCACTACCCTCATCCACACACCTAGTCACCCCCTTGAAAAATTCAATCAAATTGGTCAGACATGATCTCCCCCTGACAAAGCTATGCTGACTATCCTTGATTAATCCTTGCCTCTCCAAGTGGAGACTAATTCTGTCCCTCAGAATTTTTTCCAATAATTTCCCTACCACTGATGTTAGGCTCACTGGCCTATAATTCCCTGGTTTATCCCTACTACCCTTCTTGAATAATGGTACTATGTTAGCTGTTCTCCAGTCCTCTGGCACCTCCCCTGTGGCCAGAGAGGTTCTGAAAATTTGTGTCAGGGCCCCTGCAATCTCCTCCCTTGCCTCACACAGCAGCCTGGGATACATCTCGTCTGGGCCTGGGGATTTATCCACTTTTAAGCCCGCTAAAACCGCTAGTACCTCCTCCCTCTCAATACTAATTTGTTCAAGTATATCACAATCCCCCTGTCTGACTTCTATGCCTACATCGTCCTTCTCCATAGTGAACACAGATGCAAAATAACATTTAAAACCCCACCTACATCTTCTGGCTCTACACACAGATTGCCACTTTGGTCCCTGATGGGCCCTACTCTTTCCCTGGTTATCCTCTTGCCCTTAATATACTTATAAAACACCTTTTCCTTTATTTTGCCTGCCAGTGTTATTTCATGCCCCCTCTTTGCTGTCCTAATTTCTTTTTTAAGTACCCCCCTGCACTTTCTATACTCCTCTAGGGCTTCCACTGTTTAGTCCTTTGTATCTGCCAAAAGCCTCCCTTTTTTTCCTAATCCATTCTCGTATATCCCTTGACATCCAGGGTTCCTTGGGCTTGTTGGTCCCACCCTTGACCTTTACGGGAACATGTTGCCGTTGTACTCTCTCTATTTCCTTTCTGAAAGACTCCCACTGCTCTGATGTGGATTTTCCTACAAGTAGCTGATCCCAGTCCACTTTGGCCAGATCAGCCTTCCCCCAATCTAGAACCTTTATTTCTGGTCCATCTTTGTCCTTTTCCATGACCACCTTAAATCTCACCGAATTATGGTCACTGTCACCAAAATGCTCTCCTACTGACACTTCTACCACTTGCCCGGCTACATTCCCTAGAATTAGGTCCAGTACCGCCCCCTCTCTTGTAGGACTTTCTACATGCTGGCTCAAAAAGCTCTCCTGGATGCACTTCAAGAATTCCGCACCCTCTAAGCCTTTCACATTCTGACTATCCCAGTTAATATTGGGGAAGTTGAAATCCCCTGCTATTATTACCCTATTTTTTCTACACTTCTCTGAGATTTGCCGACATATCTGTTCCTCTATCTCCCCCTGACTTTGGGGGCCTATAGTACACTCCCAGCAAAGTGCTTGCCCCTTTTTGTTTTTAAGTTCTACCCATATGGCCTCATTAGAGGAACTTGCTAAGATATCATCCCTCCTTACAGCAGTAATTGACTCCTTGATTAATATTGCGACACCCCCTCCTCTTTTACACCCCCCTTTGTCTCGCCTGAAGATTCTATACCCCGGAATATTGAGCTGCTAGTCCTGCCCCTCCCTCAACCATGTCTCTGTGATAGCAACAATATCATACTCCCATATGTTCATCAACAACTTCAATTCATCTGTCTTACTCACAAGACTCCTTGCATTAAAATAAATGCCATCCAGCCTTGCCATACTCCCTTGTGCCGTTACATATTTGCTCTGCCTTTCAGGCTGACTTGTTTTTTCCTCTATAATTGGCTGTGCATCACCCCCTACTATAGCTCCGCTCCATATCCCATCCCCCTGCCAAGTTAGTTTAAACCCTCCCCCCCCCCACCCCCAACAATACTAGCAAATCTCCCCGCAAGGATGTTGGTCCCGTTCCGGTTCAGGTGCAACCCGTCCGACTTGTACAGGTCCCACCTTCCCCAGAAGCAGACCCAGTGATCCAGGAAACTAAAGCCCTCCCTCCTGCACCAACTCTTTAGCCACGCATTCATCTGCTCTATCCTCCTATTCCTATACTCACTAGCACGTGGCACCAGGAGTAATCCAGAGATTACAACCTTTGAGGTCCTGCTTTTTAATCTGCTACCTAGCTCCCTAAATTCTTGTTGCAGGACCTCATCCCTCTTTCTACCTATGTCATTGGTACCAATGTGAACCACAACCTCTGACTGTTTGCCCTCCCCCTTCAGAATGCCCTGCAGCCGTTCAGTGACATCCTTGACCCTGGCACCAGGGAGGCAACATACCATCCTGGAGTCACGTCTGCAGCCACAGAAACGTCTATCTGTTCCCCTTACGATAGAATCCCCTATCACTATTGCTCTCCCACTCTTTTTCCTCCCCTCCTGTGCAGCTGAGCCACTCGTAGTGCCACAGACTTGGCTCTTGCTGCATACCCCTGAGAAACCATCTCCCCCATCAGTATCCAAAACGGAAAATCTGTCGGAGAGGGAGATGGACCATGGGGACTTTGCACTACCTTCCTAGTTCTTTTACTCTGTCTGGTGGTCACCCATTCCCTGTCTGCCTGTGCACTCTTTACCTGCGGTGTGACCACCTCGTTAAACGTGCTATCCACAAAGATCTCAGCTTCGCGGATGCTCCACAGTGACTCCAGTCGCAGCTTCAGCTCCGAAACGCGGATTTGTGTCCCTGACTTCCAACATAGCACAGGAGGAGCACTCCATGCTGCCGAGCTGCCCTGCCATGTCCTACCCTTAATTTACTCCCTTTAAATTAAAGAATATTAAATACACTAGGGACCTTACTTCCCTTTAAACACTACTTACTCTAAACTAGAGACCTTACTTTTACTTTAATGACTGGAATGTAGAAATACTGTAGAAATACTCACCGCTGGTTCTCTGTCCCCTCTTGTGCAGCTTTTTAGCTCCTGCTCTCCTGGAAGCTGACAAAGATGGAAAAAGAAAGGACTCCCTCACTGACCAAACTCACAGTTTAACACTCTGTTCTGATCTGCACTCCGTGACAAACTGCACTCTAGCCTCCCTTATTTATACTGCTGAGATTTAAATAAGTGAGCTCTCTGGCAGTTACAGAACCAGATTAGACCAGTTAATTAATTAATTACTCTCACCTGCTCTCCAGCACAGAGCTTGCTTAGCCCTGCCCAAGCCTGGAAGAAACTTCAAACTTGAAACAGTTAATTTAAATGCTAATTGCAAGCACACAAGACTAGAATTTATAAAAATAAGAGATTAACCTTTAAGATTTACTCCCTCACTCACCAAACTCACAGTTTAACACTCTGTTCTGATCTGCACTTCGTGACAAACAGCACTCTAGCCAGGTATACATTTGATCCAACATCTTTCATAACTATGTGTAAATAATAATACTGCATTTGTTAGATATACGGTTCTTACCTACTCAGTGTTAGATTAGATGCTCCATTATTTGAATTGTGCCCATAAAGTAGCAAACCCCAATACAAAATGAATCAGGCTTTTTTTATTTTAATATGTTGAGAAATGATCGGCACACAAAAACTTTGCCCTTAAACCAATATATCCAACTTATAGAGTGTCTATTGCTGGTGTTTACTGTGCTTAATTTCTGGGTTGAAAAAGTCCTCGGGAAATATTACATGAAAAGAGCTTTGTGTCTGGCCAGTAGATTTTTAATCAGAAAATGCTGGAAACACTCAGCGGGTGAGTCAGCAACCACCAACTATTACAATTTTCTCACCCCCCCCCACTCTTATGCTGTGCAATAGGCTCCTGCACCTGTTTGCACCAGCTGTAAAAATTTTCAGTGTAATTAATGCACAGTAGGTGGGCAATTAGCCCAATTGATTTCAATGGGTACGTGAAACGTGCAGCAAAGCCAATGCGGAGTCGGAACTTGATAGATCGTAAGTTTGGGATTTACTTGCGGTCAATTTCAAAGGCGGTACTCTGAGAGTGCGCTGTCATACTGACCGCGAATTCAGGGCCAATGATTTTACAACTTAATTGCTTAAAAGTCTGTATTGACTATTTGCTTCCTAGCATTCAATTCAACAGTTGAACTCCATGTTGTATTGGCATCCTCAGGCAGTTTACAGGGTATTTCCCTTATGATTCTTGAAGGCAACCCATCAGCAATTTTATGGGGTACTGTTCTTACAATGTCAATGCAGTTGTCCACAATAAGGTAATTAATGGCAAAGACCTTGTTTGTGAATGAACAGATATTCTGGAGAGAAATGCAGAGACAGGCAGTGATTTTTTTGATCCATTGGCAGAGTTCAAGGAGGCAGTGAGCGGAACGGCTAGGAAATTGACGCAATTAGTTCCCAGCGGAGGTGCTGGGTGGGAAGGCCAGTGAGTGTGAATGATGGGCATTTGGCGTTGCTGCTTGTATGAATACAGTCACTAGTGCCTGAGTGGCCCTTTGGAGAATGTTAAGAGAGACACAGAGCGTAGTTGTGTGCTTAGCTGTGAGCTTATCCAAGTGGCTGTATATGCATAAAGTTGCCATATTTTAGCATTAAATTGGCCATCTCATTCAGGGATACCAGAGTTGAACAGTCCAAATTGATTTAGTGCAGGATCCTTACTACTGGCCATATTAGTTTAGACTGGAGTAGAAGTCAGGTCCCAGAGGTGAAGGGAGAATATGCTGACTTATTTGCAGTGCCTGCCTCCCATTTTTGTAATAACTTTGCAAAAATTTATAACTAATATTATTATTTCTCTAACTTAGATTTCAAATAATTTAAAAAACCTCATCAGGGCCTTTAAGTTGTTTGATTATAACAAGGATGAACACATTCAGTGCTATGAAGTTCGAAGAGTTCTCGAGAGCTACTGTTTCAGAATGACAGATTCTCAATTTGAAAGGTCAGTATAAGCAGACGCACATCTTTGTTTTTTCTGGATGATTGTTGGCTGTTCTTTGATCTATTAACACTCCATTATCAATCCAGTGTATTACAGTGTTAAATCATTGCATTAGCTATAAACCTCTTCCTAAAATATCACGTGCTTTTATTGACTACAGTAAGAAAATATACCTTTTGTCATAGACAAAACAATGTGGCATGTTTTGAATGGGAGAATATATAGCCAGTAGTAACTGCAAGGCAGTGATATAATCAGTTTTATGTATTACAACAGAAGAGTAACGGATACTTGTAAATGATTATGAAATTTGAGACTGAATCACTGCTTTGGTCCTAGAATAACTTTACATTAATATATATGAACTGTATTGTTTTATGTTGATCAGCAGTTGATTGTGCCAATTCCCTATTGATTTAGTGAATGACAATTATTAGTCCTTCAACTTTCATCATTGACACAAAATGCACTGGCCTTTGGCAATAGAAGACTCGAAACAGAATATGGGTGAGATACCAAAACCGAAGCCAGCATGAGTCAGTGCCAAGCAAATGGTAGAACATTAAAAATAAAGAGCAACGTGTGTTTAAATTGGTTTGCAAATAATCACTCTTGCCATTTATAAATGCCACATTTTCATGAGAGTTCTGTTAATGAATATTTGCTTTACTTTATGTAACTGACATTTACTTTTTTTTATTAATCATTGAAAAAAATATCCCTCATTTTAAGGTTTCTATGCCAAGAACTGTTCCCGCTGAGAGGGCTGGCCTCTAACAGTGCTACTCTTGAGCTTAGGAGTGTCAAGAGCAGCCTGAGCCTCAGCATTGAATAGTCTGTCAGTATTCACTCCCCTGCTCCTCTTCAAATAATGCCCTGGGATCTTTAACGTACACCTGAGAGGGCAGAAGGGGCCTCGGTTTAATCTCTCATCTGAAAGACAGCACCTCCGACAGTGCAGCACTCTCTCAGTACTGCACTGAAGTGCCAACCTAGATTATGTGCTCAAGTCTCTGGAGTGGGACTTGAACCCACAACATTCTGACTCAAGAGGTGAGAGTGCTACCACTGAGCCATGGCTGACAGTTACTTTTCGTTATTTTCACTGATCTAGCTGTATATTTCCATCAGGCTTTGTTCTCGATACCACCTTTCTAGAACTGGAACAGTGAATTACAAGCAATTCCTAGAAAAGCTGGGCGTCCGTGTTGAACCCTGTAACAAATGCGTTTCAGAATGTGTGGCGCAAGGTATGGTCTCAAGCTAATGATGTTGTTCACTTAAGTTAGTAACCATGTAAATTTGTAATGAGTCTAACACGTGTCGTGGATAACTTGTGGAACTCATGTTAGAAGCTGGTCTCCAGAAATCTTATCAGCTGCATTTCATTGTGAGCTTTATGAGTAATGTGTTTTCAATGGTGCTTTCTAACTCACTTGTAGTTCACAGATTCTATGGAAGTATACATGGGAAGTACTTTTTCACCTGTAATCTTTCTACAAGGGAAGTTTCTGATTTCTGCTGTTCCAGTGAAGAGAAAGCAATCAATGGAGGTCAGATACTTAATTGCCTGGAAAGATTGAGGACCAGTGGCTTGGGCCACATTTGTGTATCCAGCTGCTAGCTAAAGATAACCATTGGCAGAGGCTTCCGAGGAATGGTGTGTCGGCTAGGGAGCATTTTAGACTATGGGTTGGGGGAGGTGAAGGGCAAAATATGTGCACATGTAATTTTTTTTCCCCCTCCAAATTTCTTCTGCTGGGTTATGGTTCCCTCACTGTTCTCCATTCGCACCAATGGCCATTCTTTACATATAGGTCTAGACAGCATGGCTGGGATCTTACCTGAGGGGCGGGACTGCTGGTTTCCAGGTTCTAGTCCCGCCCCCAACGACGTCTGACGACCTGACGCTATTTTCCCTTGATTGGCCTTGTTAAGCCTGCCCTGCGGGCTTGCCAGCCAATTAAGGGAAAGCTGGTGTCAGATGACGTCAGTGCATGACGCTTCATCTGCCGGTTTTGTTAAAGTGACAGGCACCATAATTTTTTGACAGATGAATTGTCAGTGTTTGACAGCATTGAGATGCTGTCAAACACTGTCCAAAAGTGAGCCCTTTCACCCAGGCTCACCAATGACTCTCTCCTTAGGAGAAAACAGATGGCAGCTGCATGTGAGATTGCAGAAGCCATCTGTCAATTCTCCTGATCAGATGAGACTTCATAGAAACATCAAATCTTGTCACCTGCAGATACATATAAACAGAATAAAAATATTTCTCACTACATTCTCTCACCTGTCATACTTACCTGTGCACCATCTCTGCAGCTGTCATTTGCACACTTACACTGCAGCAGACCCATAGCTCGCCTCGCTGACCCTGGCAGGGTTCCCCGATGTTGGGAAGCCCGCATCAGCAGGCCTAAAATGGTGAAAAGCCTCTTAACTGCCTGTTAACAGGCAGTTAATTGGCTCTAATCCCCTTCCCGCCGCTAGGAGACGGGTCCCTGCGCGAGTCGGGGACCCACCTCCTGGGAAGATGGTTTGAGGCAGGTTGGGAACGGGATTGGGACCCGCTCCCAATTTTTCCCATTTTCCCAGCAGTCCCGCCTCCTCAGGGCTGGTAAAATCCAGCCAAGTGTTTTAAGGCTATTCAATATCACAGCCAAACTCACTCAATCCACATACTTACACTTTCCCACAGGGCATTAGATTCACAGAATCCCCACAGTGCAGATAGAGGCCATTTCGGCCTATCGAGCCTGCACCGACACACATCCCAACCTATCCCCGTAACCCCACGTATTTAATCCCCCCCTAACACTAAGGGTCAATTTATCATAGCCAAATCAACCTAACCCGCACATCTTTGGACTGTAGGAGGAAACCGGAGCACCCGGAGGAAACCCACGCAGACACGGGGAGAATGTGCAAACTCCACACAGACAGTCACCCGAGGCCGGATTCGAACCCGGGTCCCTGGCGCTCTGAGGCAACAGTGCTAACCACTATGCCACCGTGCTGCCGTAGATGTGGGAACTCTTGCTGATTTTTGTTTGTCCCTTATAGCCCAGGGGGCAACTTGCTCTTGTCTGATCTCATTTTCGATTTCATACAAGACTTGTTCGTTATTGGGGACCGTTGGAATATTAGTTCACTGGTTCCAGTTAAAGAAGCACTATATTAATGAAAAAGTGTTTGACAAAGATTTTGTTGTTTGGAAAGGGAAAAGACCCAGAAGATCTCTGTGTTCTTTTCAATACAAGGATGCCGCATATAAGTGATGTGACTGTGCCTTTCAGCATGATCACTTTTTATGTTTGTTTTTTAAAAAATGAGTTTGCCAACACTTTTTCATGAAGATGCTGGATGACCCTTTATTTTTATTTTGTGCTGGATGGCTTCTTAGCAAGAAACTGATGGAGCTGCTGTCCATGGAGTCATACCCCAGTGTGAGCTGCCACCTCCAGGAGGAGACAGTTAAGGGAGGAAACTCCAGGGAAAAATCTCACTCAGTTTATAACAGCAACTTGCATTTATATGGCATTTTTAATGTAGTAAAATATTCCATGGCCCTTCACAGGAGCGTAATCAAACAAAAATTGACACCGAGCCAAAGAAGAAATTATTAGGATGGGTGACTAAAAGCTTGGTCAAAGAGGTAGGCTTTAAGGTGCATCTTAACAGAGGAGAGAGCGGTAGAGAGGTTTGGGAGGGAATTCCAGAGCTTAGGGCTTAGATGGCTGTAGACGCGGCCGCCAATGGTGGGGCAAAGAAAGTAGGAGATGCACAAGAGGCCAAAGTTGGAGGAACACAGGGTTCTCGTAGAGATGTAGGGCGCTGGAGGAGGTTACAGAGATAGTGTAGGGCGAGACCATAAAGGGATTTGAAAACAAGGATGATAATTTTAAAATTGAGATGTTGGTGGACCAGGAGCCAGTATGGGTCAGCGTGCACGGGTGATGGGTGAACGAGAATTGGTGCGGGTTTGGATGCAGGCAGCAGAGTTTTGGTTGAGCTGAAGTTTATGGAGGGTGGAAGATGGGAGGCTAGCCGGGGGAGCATTGGAATAGTCAAGTCTGATAAGTGTGGCTGATGTGAGAATTGGAAACTGGGGGTGCTTAATGCTGATGCTGGATGACAAAATTGCGGAAGAATTTGGGCCGTCCTTCACTTGAACACAAAATTCCCCAATTTTTTGATGGTGAGGAAAAGATTAAAGAAGTAATTCTTTTGAAAATGTACATATTTGTTTGATTGTGATTTCATGAAGCAATGAACTGGGAAGATGGTTCTCAAGAGCAAGAGAAGCAGCTGACAGTCTATCGACCAGTGACTGAGGAGTCCACCATAAATTTAGCAAGGTTATCCATGGATGAAATTGATTTGGCTTTTCGAAAAAAGGTACATTTGATGATCTATTCTGATATATTTGAATGCACCTGACAAGTGGCTGCATTTGTGTGTTTAATTCAAACTTATGCCAATGTAGATAATGACAGATACCTGGGAATGAATATGAGACAGGAATCTAATGGTAGTTCAGTGGAGTGTTGACTGTTATGGAGGCAATGGGTTATTTTTAACCCAGAAACAGTGCTGATGCTGTGATATGACTTAAGTTAGTATATTTTTCATTGATGTTAGTAAGTGGAAATTACAAATTACAAATCACCTTTGGGGATGGAATACTGGAAACAATCCAGCACACAATGCTGGCAGAAAAAGATAACTTGCTTGGCTTTCTGGTTTGTGTATCAGATTCTATTTTTGCAGTTTTGGGTTGGATTATTTCCCATTATCATAACACTCCTTGTTAAGTGATTTACTTTCTAACCCCTGAGGTTAGATTTCAGCCTTGAACTCAGTGACTGGTGTTTGTTATGTTTGTAACATATACTGTTCCAATTTACAAGGGAGAATGTTACTTCTCTGGAATGAAGACCCAGGAAGAGTATGAGTCATGATGAGATTGTGCGCAAGCCAAAGAAAATTATAATTCACAATGCAAATGGTGTCATCTCATAGTGTGTTTATAATAGAAGCAAACATTATCTGAATAATTTGATAAGACTGACTATGTCCTTTTATGATGTGGAGATGCCGGCGTTGGACTGGGGTGGACAAAAATGAGAAGTCGCACAACACCAGGTTATAGTCCAACAGATTTATTTAATTTTACAAGCTTTCGGAGCTATTCGCTCCTTCCTCAGGTAAGTTAGCAGTGAGAGAATCTCCCAGAATTCTGGGAGATTCTCTCACTGCTAACTTACCTGAGGAAGGAGCGAATAGCTCCGAAAGCTTGTAAAATTAAATAAATCTGTTGGACTATAACCTGGTGTTGTGCGACTTCTCATTTATGTCCTTTTAAGTGAGGGAAATTTAATTCTAGTTTTCCTGTTCTGTCGGTATGCATGATCTGCGAAACATTCACAAATAATGATTATGGCATCAATACCACGGATTTGTTGAGGAGTAATGTACTCTGAAAGTATGCATTTGTGGAACTTTTGTGAGATGTGTGTGATGCTCCATGGTCGATAGCTTGCTAATACTCTCTGTCTAAGCTCATGCATGAAAAGTACCCCAATGGGCAAGAAACCAGAGGGCTAATGGCACAAGTGAAAATTGTATCCCAGTAAAAGTCAGTGGCTTCAGGAAAGATGGGAGACAACTGGAAGGAGGGGATGGGGTGGGGAGAAATCAGACTATCTGTTTGATGCGCTAATGATCCTTTGTTGTTCTACTGCACGTGGGCAGAAACAGAAATACTATGTAAAATTTAATAGTTTGTGCTGTGTAAAAATGTAATTAAAGGATAAGAAAACTTGAAAGATAAGTACTGATGTTAAAGACTAATTGCTCTCCCCAGATAATTTTTAAACCATCAAAATTGCAGAGGATCTTTCATTTGATCTCCTAGTGTTCGTGTCACTGTGAGTTGTTTGTTTTCTAATCAACTTAGCGAGTTATCTGCCTTCCCCATTAGCCCCAAATCGCTATTGAGTTTTTGCTACTTAATCTGCTACTAAGATCATCCACATAAAAACAAATTACTTGGATGTTTTATGTAAATAAATAAACGTGTTAATATCAGTGAGTGTTGCATGCCCAATTTCCATATATAGTTACAGATACACATTCAAACACAGTGAAAACAAATGTTCTTTAAAGTTATGCAAGATCAGCAAACTCCCTGCCCGCTGGTCTCCCAGTCTAATTTTAAGTGTAATTTTTCATATCCTGTGGCGTTATTTTGAAAAAAGGAAAAGTAATTAGAGTTAGCAGCATGCTCCTTTTTTATTCATAGGTGCGAGCCAACTATCACAGTTTGTTGCAAGCATTTTCGGCTTGTGATGTGACCAAAAGTGGTTTAATCTCAGTGGAAGACCTCAAATCAGTTTTCAACAATTTTGTATTTCCCATGAGCAATGAAATCTTTGAAGGCCTGATGAATAGGTGAGAGAATTGGAAATGTGCTGTAAATACTGTTTTGATTAATTTCAGACATGTTGCTTAGCATTCTAAGCTGCTTTTTTGTTCATGGTATTTATTTATGTATTTTGTGTTTTTGCCATTAAATTACCATTAAACAATGAGGGACAATGGTGACATCTATAAATCCAATCCAGAGGTTGACTTGAAATCTCTGGTGGCCATCGGTTGCACCAGCTCTGGGGAGAATGTCCTATATGGAAACATAGAAGGCAGAATCAGTGCAAATGCAATCTCTTTCATGACTACTCTGGGTGGGGATAGTTACACCTTCACACTAGCCATTCACAGCATTAGTTTTGATCCCACTTGACCTAATATTCTACTAATTGTGTAGATTTTCAAGCTTAGTTTGCATATTGCTGTGAATTAAACCGTTGTACCCACCAATTGTTTTCTTTTACAAAAATAATGCCCACCCGCAACAACCCTTAGTCAACCAACATTTATTTCTTCAAACCAATCACCTGGGCTGTATCTAGCATAAATGAATCATAAAATAATAAATGCACTTTTTGATATGGACATAATGCTAGTCAGTGGGATAGAGAATAGCTGCAACAGGCTATGGATCATTCCCCTGATGGATCAGATGGCTAAGGTAGGATAATTGAGTTATACAGACTAGGAAGGTTGCAGATTCAATCCATGGTCTGCATTGAGTTAGATGCTCTTTGCCAATGTAACAGCATAGATAGTCCAATTGATCTTGACTGATCGCCTACCAACCTCTTCCACCCCCCGGTATTGCCTTAGTACTTGACACCATTCATTTGGGTCCCTGGCGACAACCTGCTGATGCACGAAACCTGCTCCCAGCTAGGCTCCAGGGTACATATGATGCCTAGGCATTAAAATGGTCTGGGCCTCACACTGGCGCAACCGTGTGAATTTGTTGCTTGCCTGGCCTCCCCTGCATGCCACACACATAGCCCGAGTTAAAATCAGGCCTTTTATTTTTGTCACTGGGTACATGCCCACTAGAAACTAGATTGAGACTAATTTCACACTGGCACTTGCAGTTAGCAGACAAAGCAAATTTTCATCCATCCGTCTGGATTGGTTTTGAACCCACTTGCCTCTTTTGATGTGGTCATTTGGATGACATGATGTCACCTGTCATAATTCAATTTACCGAATTTACCCTTTTAAAGGTGCACAAACAATAACTGCAAATTGTATGTGGAACTAAATCAAAATGGCGTTTTGTGTATCCATGATACACTCCAGACCCTCTCGTTCCCACTAGTTGCGGAAAGCCTCAAGCGTACCGGCGGACAACACGTGCTCCCGCTCGAGGGACACCCAGACGTGGACATAGCCGCGGAAGAGAGGCAGGCAGCCGGGGCGACCATGCCCATCGATTGCGCCCAGCTGTACCACCTAGTCCCTCATAACTCCTTATATTAAAAACAACTAGTTCAATAATGAATGTACCTGTGCTTTTGGGACCGTGGATGAGTCAGCTGTGGAATGTGAACCAGTCCTATTTGAATAATACAGGTTGTATGGCTAGATTAATATCCCAAAAGTTTTACTTGATTACTTTCAGAGGGAGATACTTCACAGAGCTTTAACATCTTAGATGTTTTATCTGTGGTTTGTTGCTTCTTTCAGGGAATTATGTAGGTGAGGTAAAATCTTCGAGGGGCCGAATTTACATGGTCTGTAGAATTAACAGTATTAATGAGCCTTTATTCCACACTTCCTTATGTATTTTGTCTTCTGGTTCAGGTTCAATATTAAAACTACTGGCAAAATAGCATGGAAAGCATTTTTACTGAACTTTCCAGAGTCAGCAGCTATGGAGAATGGATGGGCCTTACCAAAGCAGCCAGACCACAAGTAGGTTTACCTTTCTGGATGGTAAGATTATTGACTATTTCTGGTAGTATGCTGTTTTCCCTGCAATAGCTACTGTCAGTTAAAACAATTTCCTTGCTTCTCAAGATGGTAGTAAGTGGGTCACCAAAGCTACTGGCTTGTCTTACAATTTTACACCTTTAAAAAGCCATACTTGACTCCACTGTGTTAATTTTCTTTTGAAGGCTAATTATGCTTTTGGACATATTTGCACTCTTGCTCTTACTGAACGAGATTCCAGCTTCCAGTTATAGTGGCATTTGGGGGAAAAGGATGGGTTGTAGCAACGGTGTTTCATATGTTGCAACCCAACAGCTAGTATTTTTGACTTTCTGGTTGCTTTTGACAACAGCTGAACAAATTCGTAATTTTGCCACTGGACTAAAATATATATATAACTACTATATTTCTTGTGATTTGTTTCTTTCTCCCTTGCCACGCCTGCTAGAGAATCTCTCTCCTTCCATAACCCCCCACAAGGGCATCTGTCTCTCTGTTTTTCTTTCCTGCTCATTTTCTGGGCCACAGTGCTGCTGAAATAAATAATGTTGGGAATTTGTGCATTGGAGACAGATTCCCGCACATGTGCATATCACTTTCGCCCCTTTCTGCTCCTTTGGGTATGATTTTGCCAATGGTGGCGCATTGGAGGCGGGACTGCTGCTTGTCGGGTTTCAGTCCCGCCTCCATTGACTTGTGGCCAACCCACGCTATTTTCCCTTGATTGACCTTGTTAAGCCCGCCCAGCGGGCTTAGCAGGCCAATTAAGGGGAAGCCGGTTACAGAGAACGTCAGCGTATGACGTTTCATCTGTCAAAAATTTTTGACAAATGAATTGTCATCATTTGACAGCTTTGTGAAGCTGTCAAACACTGACATTCTCTGTTGTTTGATGAGTCCTTGTATTCAAGACTCATCAAACCTATCTACTGAGCAGAAATCAGATGGCTGTTGCATCGGAGAATGCAGCAGCCATCTGTCATCTCTGCCGCGGAGATGCTGGTGTCTCCGGTTCCCCAACTGTTGAAGCCTACAGGAAGAAACAAAGGTAAGTAAACATTTTCTATCACTTTTCACTCACCTCACGTACTCACCTCTCCACACTTGCACCCATCACTTACCTCCACAGCGCACTTTTGGATCCCTCCGACCCCCGCAGACCCACTGCTCGCCTCGGTGACCCTGGCGGGCTTTCCCGACGTCGGGAAGCCCGCACCTCTGGTGGAAAAATGGGGATAATCCTCTTAACTGCCTGTTAACTACCTGTTAACAGGCAGTTAAGTGGCTGTAATCCCCTTCCCGCCTCCAGGAGACAGGACCCAGCGCGGGTCGGCTACCCGCCTCCTGGGAAGATGGTACGGAGGAGGGTTGGGGACGTGATGGGTACCCGCCCCCAGATTCTGCCATTTTCCCAGCAGTCCCACCTCCAAACCCGCCTCCCCAGGGCTGGCAAAATCGCCCCCTTTGTTTCTTTTCAGTTTCCTTTTTCTGTCCTTTCTTACTGTTTTTTAACTCCTTTTTCCAATTTGTTTCTGCAACATTTCCCCCAGCCTTTCTACCATCTACAAGGCACAAGTAAGGAGTGTGATGGAATACTCTCCACTTGCCTGGATGAGTGCAGCTCCAACAACACTCAAGAAGCTCGACGCCATCCAGGACAAAGCAGCCTGCTTGATTGGCACCCCATCCACCACCTCAAACATTCACTCCCTCCACCACCGGCGTACCGTGGCTGCAGTGTGTACCATCTACAAGATGCACTGCAGCAACTTGCCAAGGCTTCTTTGGCAGCACCTCAAAAACCCGCGATCTCTTCCACCTAGAAGGACAAGGGCAGCAGATGCATGGGAACACCACCACCTCCAAGTTCCCCTCCAAGTCACACACCATCCTGACTTAGAAGTATATCGCCGATCCTTCATCGTCGCTGGGTCAAAATCCTGGAACTCCCTCCTAACAGCACTGTGGGAGTACCTTCACCACACGGACTGCAGCGGTTCAAGCCGGTGGCTCACCACCACCTTCTCAAGGGCAATTAGGGATGGGCAATAAATGCTGATCTTGCCAGCGACGCCCACATCCCATAAACAAATTAAAAAAAACTCCTGCAGCATTCACCTGTGTGGGGAAACTATGGGAGGGGGAACATGCCACCAAAAGCAAAGATTGAGAGGAGGCAGATCATGGTATTCTTGTTTGGGGATGCCCCAGGCTATTGTGGTGCTGGGATTAGGAGGACAAATAAACTCCAGCAGGCAGACTCCAGTGCACACTGGTGGCAGGGTTGGCAAGCTGCTCGGATAAAGAAAGCTGTGTGGACTTCTGGGAATTGTAGTCCCGGGACACTGGACAAATTTAACATAAATTTTGTCTAGTTCTTTGCAGGGCGAGAGCGTGCCTGGTATCCAGGATACTCCGAGGTCTGCTGCTTGCAGATCACGGAATTATGGAGTAAAGTTTGAGTAAGTTTGTGAATTTTTTTTATGTTTGTTTATTTGATGAATTTTAATCTTAGAGATTTTTTTTAAATCAAGGTTTCGGAGAATATGTTT